>CM051234.1:555906459-556281459 GCA_027917425.1 Gastrophryne carolinensis
CTCTGCTAGCCTCACCCCTGCCCACCTCGGCTCACCTCACCTCTGCTTACCTCTATTTAACTCTGCTCACCTCTCATCTCTGCTAGCCTCACCCCTGCCCACCTCGGCTCACCTCACCTCTGCTTACCTCTATTTAACTCTGCTCACCTCTTATCTCGGCTAGCCTCACCCCTGCCCACCTTGGCTCACCTCACCTCTGCCTACCTCTGTTTACCTCTGCTCACCTTTCATTTCTACTAGCCTCACCCCTGCCCACCTCGGCCCACCTCACATCTGCTTACCTCTATTTACCTCTGCTCACCTCTCATTTCTATTAGCCTCACTCCTGCCCACCTCGGCTCACCTCACCTCTGCCTACCTCTGTTTACCTCTGCTCACCTTTCATTTCTACTAGCCTCACCCCTGCCCACCTCGGCTCACCTGACCTCTGCCTACCTCTATTTACCTCTGCTCACCTCTCATCTCTGCTAGCCTCACCCCTGCCCACCTCGGCTCACCTCACCTCTGCCTACCTCTATTTAACTCTGCTCACCTCTTAACTCTGCTAGCCTCATCCCTGCCCACCTCGGCTCTCCTCACCTCTGCCTACCTCTGTTTACCTCTGCTCACCTTTCATTTCTACTAGCCTCACCCCTGCCCACCTCGGCTCACCTCACCTCTGCCTACCTCTATTTAACTCTGCTCACCTCTTATCTCTGCTAGCCTCACCCCTGCCCACCTCGGCTCACCTCACCTCTGCCTACCTCTGTTTACCTCTGCTCGCATTTCATTTCTACTAGCCTCACCCCTGCCCACCTCGGCTCACCTCACCTCTGCCTACCTCTATTTACTTCTGCTCACCTCTCATTTCTTCTAGCCTCACCCCTGCCCACCTCGGCCCACCTCACCTCTGCTTACCTCTATTTACCTCTGCTCACCTCTCATTTCTACTAGCCTCACTCCTGCCCACCTCGGCTCACCTCACCTCTGCTTACCTCTATTTACCTCTGCTCACCTCTCATCTCTTCTAGCCTCACCCCTGCCCACCTCAGCTCACCTCACCTCTGCTTACCTCCATTTACCTCTGCTCACCTCTCATCTCTTCTAGTCTCACCCCTGCCCACCTTGGCCCACCTCACATCTGCTTACCTCTATTTACCTCTGCTCACCTCTCATCTCTTCTAGCCTCACCCCAGCCCACCTCGGCTCACCTCACCTCTGCCTACCTCTGTTTACCTCTGCTCACCTTTCATTTCTACTAGCCTCACCCCTGCCCACCTCACCTCTGCCTACCTCTATTTACCTCTGCTCACCTCTCATCTCTGCTAGCCTCACCCCTGCCCACCTCGGCTCACCTCACCTCTGCCTACCTCTATTTACCTCTGCTCACCTCTTATCTCTGCTAGCCTCACCCCTGCCCACCTCGGCTCACCTCACCTCTGCTTACCTCTATTTACCTCTGCTCACCTCTTATCTCTGCTAGCCTCACCCCTGCCCACCTCGGCTCACCTCACCTCTGCCCACCTCTGTCTACCTCTGCTCACCTTTCATTTCTACTAGCCTCACCCCTGCCCACCTCGGCTCACCTAACCTCTGCCTACCTCTATTTACCTCTGCTCACCTCTCATTTCTACTAGCCTCACCCCTGCCCACCTCGGCTCACCTCACCTCTGCCTACCTCTGTTTACCTCTGCTCACCTTTCATTTCTACTAGCCTCACCCCTGCCCACCTCGGCTCACCTAACCTCTGCCTACCTCTATTTACCTCTGCTCACCTCTCATTTCTTCTAGCCTCACCCTGCCCACCTCAGCTCACCTCAGCTCTGCCTACCTCTATTTACCTCTGCTCACCTCTCATTTCTACTAGCCTCACCCCTGCCCACCTCGGCTCACCTCACCTCTGCCTACCTCTGTTTTCCTCTGCTCACCTCTCATCTCTGCTAGCCTCACCCCTGCCCACCTCGGCTCACCTCACCTCTGCCTACCTCTATTTACCTCTGCTCACCTCTCATTTCTACTAGCCTCACCCCTTCCCACCTCGGCTCACCTCACCTCTGCCTACCTCTATTTACCCCTGCTCACCTCTCATCTCTGCTAGCCTCACCCCTTCCCACCTCGGCTCACCTCACCTCTGCCTACCTCTGTTTACCTCTGCTCACCTTTCATTTCTACTAGCCTCACCCCTGCCCACCTTGGCTCACCTCACCTCTGCCTACCTCTATTTACCTCTGCTCACCTCTCATCTCTGCTAACCTCACCCCTGCCCACCTCGGATCACCTCACCTCTGCCTACCTCTATTTACCTCTGCTCACCTCTCATCTCTTCTAGCCTCACCCCTGCCCACCTCGGCTCAGCTCACCTCTGCTTACCTCTGTTTACCTCTGCTCACCTCTCATCTCTTCTAGAATCACCCCTGCCCACCTTGGCTCACCTCACCTTTACCTACCTGTATTTACCTCTGCTCACCTCTCATGTTTGCTAGCCTCACCCCTGCCCACCTCGGCTCACCTCACCTCTGCCTACCTCTGTTTACCTCTGCTCACCTTTCATTTCTACTAGCCTCACCCCTGCCCACCTCACCTCTGCCTACCTCTATTTACCTCTGCTCACCTCTCATCTCTGCTAGCCTCACCCCTGCCCACCTCGGCTCACCTCACCTCTGCCCACCTCTGTCTACCTCTGCTCACCTTTCATTTCTACTAGCCTCACCCCTGCCCACCTCGGCTCACCTAACCTCTGCCTACCTCTATTTACCTCTGCTCACCTCTCATTTCTTCTAGCCTCACCCTGCCCACCTTAGCTCACCTCACCTCTGCCTACCTCTATTTACCTCTGCTCACCTCTCATTTCTACTAGCCTCACCCCTGCCCACCTCGGCTCACCTCACCTCTGCCTACCTCTGTTTTCCTCTGCTCACCTCTCATCTCTGCTAGCCTCACCCCTGCCCACCTCGGCTCACCTCACCTCTGCCTACCTCTATTTACCTCTGCTCACCTCTCATTTCTACTAGCCTCACCCCTTCCCACCTCGGCTCACCTCACCTCTGCCTACCTCTATTTACCCCTGCTCACCTCTCATCTCTGCTAGCCTCACCCCTTCCCACCTCGGCTCACCTCACCTCTGCCTACCTCTGTTTACCTCTGCTCACCTTTCATTTCTACTAGCCTCAACCCTGCCCACCTCAGCTCACCTCACCTCTGCCTACCTCTATTTACCTCTGCTCACCTCTCATTTCTACTAGCCTCACCCCTTCCCACCTCGGCTCACCTCACCTCTGCCTACCTCTATTTACCCCTGCTCACCTCTCATCTCTGCTAGCCTCACCCCTTCCCACCTCGGCTCACCTCACCTCTGCCTACCTCTGTTTACCTCTGCTCACCTTTCATTTCTACTAGCCTCACCCCTGCCCACCTCGGCTCACCTCACCTCTGCCTACCTCTATTTACCTCTGCTCACCTCTCATCTCTGCTAACCTCACCCCTGCCCACCTCGGATCACCTCACCTCTGCCTACCTCTATTTACCTCTGCTCACCTCTCATCTCTTCTAGCCTCACCCCTGCCCACCTCGGCTCAGCTCACCTCTGCTTACCTCTGTTTACCTCTGCTCACCTCTCATCTCTTCTAGAATCACCCCTGCCCACCTTGGCTCACCTCACCTTTACCTACCTGTATTTACCTCTGCTCACCTCTCATGTTTGCTAGCCTCACCCCTGCCCACCTCGGCTCACCTCACCTCTGCCTACCTCAGTTTACCTCTGCTCACCTCTCATCTCTTCTAGCCTCACCCCTGCCCACCTCGGCTCACCTCACCTCTGCCTACCTCAGTTTACCTCTGCTCACCTCTCATTTCTATTAGCCTCACCCCTGCCCACCTCGGCTCACCTCACCTCTGCCTACCTCTATTTACCTCTGCTCACCTCTCATTTCTACTAGCCTCTCCCCTGCCCACCTTGGCTCACCTCACCTCTGCCTACCTCTATTTACCTCTGCTCACCTTTCATTTCTACTAGCCTCACCCCTGCCCACCTCGGCTCACCTCACCTCACCTCTGCCTACCTCTATTTACCTCTGCTCACCTCTCATTTCTACTAGCCTCACCCCTGCCCACCTCAGCTCACCTCACCTCTGCCTACCTCTATTTACCTCTGCTCACCTCTCATTTCTACTAGCCTCACCCCTGCCCACCTCGGCTCACCTCACCTCTGCCTACCTCGGTTTACCTCTGCTCACCTCTCATCTCTGCTAGCCTCACCCCTGCCCACCTCGGCCCACCTCACCTCTGCCTACCTCTATTTACCTCTGCTCACCTCTCATCTCTGCTAGCCTCACCCCTGCCCACCTCGGCTCACCTCACCTCTGCCTACCTCTGTTTACCTCTGCTCACCTTTCATTTCTACTAGCCTCACCCCTGCCCACCTCGGCTCACCTCTGCCTACCTCTATTTAACTCTGCTCACCTCTCATCTCTGCGAGCTTCACCCCTGCCCACCTCGGCTCACCTCACCTCTGCCTACCTCTGTTAACCCTTGCACACTTCTCATCTCTGCTAGCCTCACCCCTGCCCACCTCGACTCACCTCACCTCTGCCTACCTCTATTTACCCCTGCTCACCTCTCATCTCTGCTAGCCTCACCCCTGCCCACCTCGGCTCACCTAACCTCTGCCTACCTCTATTTAACTCTGCTCACCTCTCATCTCTGCGAACTTCACCCCTACCCACCTCGGCTCACCTCACCTCTGCCTACCTCTGTTTACCTCTGCTCACCTCTCATTTCTACTAGCCTTGCCCCTGCCCACCGCAGCTCACCTCACCTCTGCCTACCTCTGTTTACCTCTGCTCACCTCTCATTTCTGCTAGCCTCACCCCTGCCCACCTTGGCTCACCTCACCTTTACCTACCTGTATTTACCTCTGCTCACCTCTCATGTTTGCTAGCCTCACCCCTGCCCACCTCGGCTCACCTCACCTCTGCCTACCTCAGTTTACCTCTGCTCACCTCTCATCTCTGCTAGCCTCACCCCTGCCCACCTCGGCCCACCTCACCTCTGCCTACCTCTATTTACCTCTGCTCACCTCTCATCTCTGCTAGCCTCACCCCTGCCCACCTCGGCTCACCTCACCTTTGCCTACCTCTGTTTACCTCTGCTCACCTTTCATTTCTACTAGCCTCACCCCTGCCCACCTCGGCTCATCTCACCTCTGCCTACCTCTATTTACATCTGCTCACCTCTCATCTCTGCTAGCCTCACCCCTGCCCACCTCGGCTCACCTCACCTCTGCCTACCTCTATTTACCTCTGCTCACCTCTCATCTCTTCTAGCCTCACCCCTGCCCACCTCGGCTCACCTCTGCCTACCTCTATTTAACTCTGCTCACCTCTCATCTCTGCGAGCTTCACCCCTGCCCACCTCGGCTCACCTCACCTCTGCCTACCTCTGTTAACCCTTGCACACTTCTCATCCCTGCTAGCCTCATCCCTGCCCACCTCGACTCACCTCACCTCTGCCTACCTCTTTTTACCCCTGCTCACCTCTCATCTCTGCTAGCCTCACCCCTGCCCACCTCGGCTCACCTAACCTCTGCCTACCTCTATTTAACTCTGCTCACCTCTCATCTCTGCGAACTTCACCCCTACCCACCTCGGCTCACCTCACCTCTGCCTACCTCTGTTTACCTCTGCTCACCTTTCATTTCTACTAGCCTCACCCCTGCCCACCTCACCTCTGCCTACCTCTATTTACCTCTGCTCACCTCTCATCTCTGCTAGCCTCACCCCTGCCCACCTCGGCTCACCTCACCTCTGCTTACCTCTATTTACCTCTGCTCACCTCTTATCTCTGCTAGCCTCACCCCTGCCCACCTCGGCTCACCTCACCTCTGCCCACCTCTGTCTACCTCTGCTCACCTTTCATTTCTACTAGCCTCACCCCTGCCCACCTCGGCTCACCTAACCTCTGCCTACCTCTATTTACCTCTGCTCACCTCTCATTTCTACTAGCCTCACCCCTGCCCACCTCGGCTCACCTCACCTCTGCCTACCTCTGTTTACCTCTGCTCACCTTTCATTTCTACTAGCCTCACCCCTGCCCACCTCGGCTCACCTAACCTCTGCCTACCTCTATTTACCTCTGCTCACCTCTCATTTCTTCTAGCCTCACCCTGCCCACCTCAGCTCACCTCACCTCTGCCTACCTCTATTTACCTCTGCTCACCTCTCACTTCTACTAGCCTCACCCCTGCCCACCTCAGCTCACCTCACCTCTGCCTACCTCTGTTTTCCTCTGCTCACCTCTCATCTCTGCTAGCCTCACCCCTGCCCACCTCGGCTCACCTAACCTCTGCCTACCTCTATTTACCTCTGCTCACCTCTCATTTCTTCTAGCCTCACCCTGCCCACCTCAGCTCACCTCACCTCTGCCTACCTCTATTTACCTCTGCTCACCTCTCATTTCTACTAGCCTCACCCCTTCCCACCTCGGCTCACCTCACCTCTGCCTACCTCTATTTACCCCTGCTCACCTCTCATCTCTGCTAGCCTCACCCCTTCCCACCTCGGCTCACCTCACCTCTGCCTACCTCTGTTTACCTCTGCTCACCTTTCATTTCTACTAGCCTCACCCCTGCCCACCTCGGCTCACCTCACCTCTGCCTACCTCTATTTACCTCTGCTCACCTCTCATCTCTGCTAACCTCACCCCTGCCCACCTCGGATCACCTCACCTCTGCCTACCTCTATTTACCTCTGCTCACCTCTCATCTCTTCTAGCCTCACCCCTGCCCACCTCGGCTCAGCTCACCTCTGCTTACCTCTGTTTACCTCTGCTCACCTCTCATCTCTTCTAGAATCACCCCTGCCCACCTTGGCTCACCTCACCTTTACCTACCTGTATTTACCTCTGCTCACCTCTCATGTTTGCTAGCCTCACCCCTGCCCACCTCGGCTCACCTCACCTCTGCCTACCTCAGTTTACCTCTGCTCACCTCTCATCTCTTCTAGCCTCACCCCTGCCCACCTCGGCTCACCTCACCTCTGCCTACCTCAGTTTACCTCTGCTCACCTCTCATTTCTATTAGCCTCACCCCTGCCCACCTCGGCTCACCTCACCTCTGCCTACCTCTATTTACCTCTGCTCACCTCTCATTTCTACTAGCCTCTCCCCTGCCCACCTTGGCTCACCTCACCTCTGCCTACCTCTATTTACCTCTGCTCACCTTTCATTTCTACTAGCCTCACCCCTGCCCACCTCGGCTCACCTCACCTCACCTCTGCCTACCTCTATTTACCTCTGCTCACCTCTCATTTCTACTAGCCTCACCCCTGCCCACCTCAGCTCACCTCACCTCTGCCTACCTCTATTTACCTCTGCTCACCTCTCATTTCTACTAGCCTCACCCCTGCCCACCTCGGCTCACCTCACCTCTGCCTACCTCGGTTTACCTCTGCTCACCTCTCATCTCTGCTAGCCTCACCCCTGCCCACCTCGGCCCACCTAACCTCTGCCTACCTCTATTTACCTCTGCTCACCTCTCATCTCTGCTAGCCTCACCCCTGCCCACCTCGGCTCACCTCACCTCTGCCTACCTCTGTTTACCTATGCTCACCTTTCATTTCTACTAGCCTCACCCCTGCCCACCTCGGCTCACCTCTGCCTACCTCTATTTAACTCTGCTCACCTCTCATCTCTGCGAGCTTCACCCCTGCCCACCTCGGCTCACCTCACCTCTGCCTACCTCTGTTAACCCTTGCACACTTCTCATCTCTGCTAGCCTCACCCCTGCCCACCTCGACTCACCTCACCTCTGCCTACCTCTATTTACCCCTGCTCACCTCTCATCTCTGCTAGCCTCACCCCTGCCCACCTCGGCTCACCTAACCTCTGCCTACCTCTATTTAACTCTGCTCACCTCTCATCTCTGCGAACTTCACC
Organism: Gastrophryne carolinensis; assembly: GCA_027917425.1. Classification (NCBI taxonomy): domain Eukaryota; kingdom Metazoa; phylum Chordata; class Amphibia; order Anura; family Microhylidae; genus Gastrophryne; species Gastrophryne carolinensis. The sequence continues at coordinate 555,914,368 of CM051234.1, forward strand.
CCTACCCACCTCGGCTCACCTCACCTCTGCCTACCTCTGTTTACCTCTGCTCACCTCTCATTTCTACTAGCCTTGCCCCTGCCCACCGCAGCTCACCTCACCTCTGCCTACCTCTGTTTACCTCTGCTCACCTCTCATTTCTACTAGCCTCACCCCTGCCCACCTTGGCTCACCTCACCTTTACCTACCTGTATTTACCTCTGCTCACCTCTCATGTTTGCTAGCCTCACCCCTGCCCACCTCGGCTCACCTCACCTCTGCCTACCTCAGTTTACCTCTGCTCACCTCTCATCTCTGCTAGCCTCACCCCTGCCCACCTCGGCTCACCTCACCTCTGCCTACCTCTATTTACCTCTGCTCACCTCTCATCTCTGCTAGCCTCACCCCTGCCCACCTCGGCTCACCTCACCTTTGCCTACCTCTGTTTACCTCTGCTCACCTTTCATTTCTACTAGCCTCACCCCTGCCCACCTCGGCTCACCTCACCTCTGCCTACCTCTTTTTACATCTGCTCACCTCTCATCTCTGCTAGCCTCACCCCTGCCCACCTCGGCTCACCTCACCTCTGCCTACCTCTATTTACCTCTGCTCACCTCTCATCTCTGCGAGCTTCACCCCTACCCACCTCGGCTCACCTCACCTCTGCCTACCTCTGTTTACCTCTGCTCACCTCTCATTTCTACTAGCCTTGCCCCTGCCCACCGCAGCTCACCTCACCTCTGCCTACCTCTGTTTACCTCTGCTCACCTCTCATTTCTACTAGCCTCACCCCTGCCCACCTTGGCTCACCTCACCTTTACCTACCTGTATTTACCTCTGCTCACCTCTCATGTTTGCTAGCCTCACCCCTGCCCACCTCGGCTCACCTCACCTCTGCCTACCTCAGTTTACCTCTGCTCACCTCTCATCTCTGCTAGCCTCACCCCTGCCCACCTCGGCTCACCTCACCTCTGCCTACCTCTATTTACCTCTGCTCACCTCTCATCTCTGCTAGCCTCACCCCTGCCCACCTCGGCTCACCTCACCTTTGCCTACCTCTGTTTACCTCTGCTCACCTCTCATTTCTGCTAGCCTCACCCCTGCCCACCTTGACTCACCTCACCTTTACCTACCTGTATTTACCTCTGCTAACCTCTCATGTTTGCTAGCCTCACCCCTGCCCACCTCGGCTCACCTCACCTCTGCCTACCTCAGTTTACCTCTGCTCACCTCTCATCTCTTCTAGCCTCACCCCTGCCCACCTCGGCTCACCTCACCTCTGCCTACCTCTATTTACCTCTGCTCACCTCTCATTTCTACTAGCCTCGCCCCTGCCCACCTTGGCTCACCTCACCTCTGCCTACCTCTATTTACCTCTGCTCACCTCTCATTTCTACTAGCCTCACCCCTGCCCACCTCAGCTCACCTCACCTCTGCCTACCTTTATTTACCTCTGTTCACCTCTCATTTCTACTAGCCTCACCCCTGCCCACCTCAGCTCACCTCACCTCTGCCTACCTTTATTTACCTCTGTTCACCTCTCATTTCTACTAGCCTCACCCCTGCCCACCTCGGCTCACCTTACCTCTGCCTACCTGTATTTACCTCTGCTCACCTCTCATCTCTGCTAGCCCCATCCCTGCCCACCTCCACTCACCTCACCTCTGCCTACCTCTATTTACCCCTGCTCACCTCTCATCTCTGCTAGCCTCACCTCTGCCCACCTCGGCTCACCTCACCTCTAACTACCTCTATTTACCTCTGCTCACCTCTCATCTCTGCTAGCCTCACCTCGGCTCACCTCACCTCTGCCTCCCTCTATTTAACTCTGCTCACCTCTCATCTCTTCTAGCCTCACCCCTGCTCACCTCACCTCTGCCTACCTCTGTTTACCTCTGCTCACCTCTCATCTCTTCTAGCCTCACCCCTGCCCACCTCGGCTCACCTCACCTCTGCCTACCTGTATTTACCTCTGCTCACCTCTCATCTTTGCTAGCCTCACCCCTGCCACCTCGGCTCACCTCACCTCTGCCTACCTCTATTTACCCTTGCTCACTTCTCATCTCTGCTAGCCTCATCCCTGCCCACCTCGGCTCAACTCATCTCTGCCTACCTCTATTTACCACTGCTCAGCTCTCATCTCTGCTAGCCTCACCCCTGCCCACCTCGACTCAACTCATCTCTGCCTACCTCTATTTACCACTGCTCACCTCTCATCTCTGCTAGCCTCACCCCTGCTCACCTCGGCTCACCTCACCTCTGCCTACCTCTATTTACCTCTGCTTACCTCTCATTTCTACTAGCCTCACCCCTGCTCACCTCGGCTCACCTCTGCCTGCCTCTATTTACATCTGCTCACCTCTCATCTCTTCTAGCCTCACCCCTGCCCACCTCGGCTCACCTCACCTCTGCCTACTTCTATTTACCTCTGCTCACCTCTCATCTCTGCTAGCCTCACCCCTTCCCACCTCGGCTCACCTCACCACTGCCTACCTCTATTTACCTCTTCTGACCTCTCATCTTTGCTAGCCTCAACCCTGCCCACCTCAGCTCACCTCACCTCTGCCTACCTCTATTTACCTCTGCTCACCTCTCATCTCTGCTAGCCTCGCCCCTGCCCACCTCGGCTCACCTCACCTCTGCCTACCTTTATTTACTCCTGCTCACCTCTCATCTCTGCTAGCCTCACCCCTGCCCACCTCGGCTCACCTCACATTTCCAGTACTCCTTAGGTATCTTTATTAGAACAAGACCAAAAGTTGGCTTAGACATGAGTTACATGGCATAACTGTTCTGTTATTACTAACATTTTCTTTCAGTTTTTTTTCCATTCACCAACCAATCACCAACATCACCCTTGCCATTCTATTTTTTCTGTTGTCCTGTTATTCATCTACAGTAAAGTGGACAATATAAAATACACCACTACTATAGCCCATCACCAAAGGCCAACTTTCTATTAATCATATAGTATACTCCTATAGGCTAAAATAAATAACCTTGACTTAAATGGTCAATTTATATGCATAAACATCCTACTTCACATTACTATCCAATCAGAAATGCCCTACTAAGTAGCTTGTAGTGAATCTCTGCCACAGGACGCATTGTTCTACCCACTTATAGAGGACAAGGCTACAACATATAAGGTGAGGACTGATGGATTGTATATACATTTGATGACATCTTAATTATATAACAACTAAAATCTTAACATTGCCCCTTAATGCAAGTGACAGGAGAAATCGTCGGGTCTGGCGAAAGAACAAATCCCGTTGGCGAACATTCAGAAAGATACATTAATCTTTAGCCTCGATTCATCCCTGGGTGGGTTGCTTTGGCAACCACCCCTGCTCCCTTTAGAATATTTTTTTTTATAAACGCATTTCAAGAGGTACGCCCAGCATGAGCCCAGGTTAAGAGCACACTGGAGCAGCCAGAAAGACCTCAGTGATATTATTACACCGGGGTGATGGATGAGGGTGGAGGCAGACTTTTCAAAGCAACACAGAAAATTGTTACCTGTGTGGCAAGAGCGGAAATGAAAAACAACGCTAACTTTCAGTAAAGTGCTATGAAACACTGATATGCAGGCTACTTTATAACCCTCGAAACACCTCACTATAAATTGCCAAACAAAATCAATCATGTATAATAATAATACATTGATAAAAAGTAAATGGCCATTGTTCTCTAAGGTCATCCAATTTCTGCACGTGTCCAGGACCAGCCCCAGGATTCAGTGGGCCCCTGTGCAATAGAGTCTCGATGAGCCCTTTGTGATGTGGACACTTGTTATGTACGACACTCCATACATGGTAGTAAAGTTGGATGTATTGTGAATATTGTTGAAGAATAAAGAATAAAATAATAGAATGAATCACAGAAAGAAATTATAGAAAAAAATGAAAATTAGAGGAACTGACAGAAATAAAGAGAAATAAAGAATAAAGCCATAGATGTAATAAAGAAAGAAAGAAAGGTTCGATGGAATGACAGAAAGGATGGAAGAAATAACAGAAAAAAAGAAAGCATAGAATAAAAGAGAGAAAAGGAATGACTGAAAACAAAAAAGAATATAAGTAAAGAAGTAAGAAAATGATGAACAGAACAGATTGAAGACAGAAAGAAGAAAGGAAAAAAGAATAGAACAAAAGCATATAATGAATAACAGAAACAAAGAAAGAATAAAAGCAAAAAAAAGAAAACGAAATTTTTTTGGGAGATGGAATATAAAAAAAAAACAGAAGAGATGGAAAGAAAGAATAACAGAAAGAAAGGGAACAAAAAAGAAAGAAACAAAGAATAGATGGAAAGAAAGTAACAAAGAATAGGCCTGACAAAAATAATAGAAGGAAAGAAGAAAGTAAGACAAGAAGTGACAGAAAGAACAGATGAAAGAAAGAATAGATGGAAAGAAGGAATAAAATGGGCAGTCTGTCTGGATGGGCCCATTAATGACAAGTGACACACTCTTGACACACAGCTCACAAAAATTAGCAAAACAGGTTATATAGAAAAAGAAAGTGCTGCTATTAGGGTGATTCTCTAATTCACCCTTTAATAATATTAAATGATCCTGCTTAGGATAGAGGGAATGAGCTGGGCCTTCCCAAAGTGCAAGGGTCCCAGCACCATCCCTGGTAATCCCAGTACTGATGCTGTCCGGCCCCTGTCCATAGGAAAATACATGACACTTACCTCTGCAAATTTAAGTTAAATTGGTACATCTCTATTGTTCAGTCAGAAAAAAAAGTTAAAGTTGTAAACAATTAGAGCTGTTTGCAAAGCACGAGAGCCTGCCCATGCGACGGTGGAGCAGGAAAAGATGAGTTTTCACACAGCAGAGAATCCCAGTTCGGGATGTCTCGGAGAAAATCCAATGGCTGGCCCTGGAATCTTTTAAATGGTAGGTTTTGTTCTGCTTTAAAGGAGCACCATCACCAAATTGTGTAATATTAAAAATCCATATAAACAAGCTGGCTAATGAGAGGAGGAGTCACTTATATAACCTACATAATTAAAACTCCCACCAAGCTTGTGGTTTATTCTCTAATGGTAGGAATAAATTCCAGGGGTGACAGGTTTAGTCTGTTAAGGGTTACAGAGCCTGCCACCCACTATTTCCTCTTCCTTCTATTCAAATAAAAAAAAAAACAAGCCTGGCTGGATATTTTTTGATGCCGGGTGTATAAGTGACCTCTGCTCCCACCATCCAGCATATTTATATGGATTTTTATCAGAGAACAAAATATGCATGCACCATAGGACTGGGGAAAGGTGAGTTTTCCTTGATTGATCTGGGGGATTTCACACAGGGAGGCATCCTAAATCAGGCAGGGAACAAAATCCGGGATAGTCTAAATCCCGGATTTTTTTTATTCAGTTTTAGGGAGCTTTTCATTAACAATGGGAGCATTCTCTGCCTCATGTAGGTGAGCTCTGCCTCTATTGACTGGTACTGCCATGGCAACTGCTTAAATGCACAAGAAGTCATATTTTTATTTCATTGACCCTGATTTAGTTTGAGGAGCTGAAGTTCAAGGTAGGTGAGGTGCAAAATTCAAATGAGGGAGAGGAGGTTCTACAAATTAGTGAACAAAAACCCCCATATAGGAAGAGATCTCTACATAAGGCAAGAAATCTCCTATTTTAATGAATTGTCCCCCCAGTGGACCAAAACCCCACCCTAATAGGGATGCCTCGCGCAGTGTGTAAGTCCACCGGGTCCCTGTTTATTCACTGTGTTTCTCATCCCACTGTGCATGCTTGACTTGGTTGTGACATCCCAGCGCACTGTGACCACCTGGCAGACATTCACGTGGGTATGCTCCGAAGTGCTGTGGCAATGCAAAGCACAGCTCTTTGTTGTGGATCCCCGTGGTATCTCCCCTCCCTCTGCCCTTGTACACTGCAATCAGCAGACTTTTAATCTGATGGGTGGTCAGAGAGAGCAGAACCGGAATGCAGTAGCCAAGCTGCACATGAGCTATTGTATCCAGGAACGAGGTAAGTAAATGGAGACTTGGGAATCTTTAACACTGGGATGAACATTTGGAATTCCCCCAGGATAAGAATCTGCCTCTGGCTTGATTCTGTTTGTCTACCTTGGACCGTACCCCTGCTGCTCTTTAAAGTGGACCAAAACCCAGGCCGATCGATTCCCTCCCCCCGGGGATGCCACGCTATTTGAAACCCCCTAGGTCACCCTTTACACTTACCCTATTTCCCGGTCCAACGGCGCACGCGTGAGCTGCGTCCGCATCCCCGCTATCCCTCTAGCAGAGCAGGCGCCCGCACCAGGCATTTGTGAATGGCCGGCACGGGCACGCTCCCTGTTAGAGGAAAGCGAGGGATTCCACCACCAGTGCGTTCGGAGCCGCTCACCTTAGACGACATGACACCAGTGGCTACGAGTGTGCTGATCGTACGGACGCCAGCGCTTGCTCCATAGAACTGGGAAGAGGTGAGTTGCGCTCGGCAATCTGCAGGGTTTCACACAGTGGGGCATCCTCGATCGGGGTCCCCCGGGGGCAAGGACCAAAACTCAGGGTAGTCAAAATCCTGGGTTTTGGTCCACTTTAAGAATAGGCATGCACCAACTCTAACTCGGGATCATTGTGTCAGCCCTACACTTTTTGGGGTTGAGGCTATGGGATTACCAACAGAACCACCAACATCTCCATCTCCGGGAGGACAAAGCGAAGGATGTGTTTCCACATGGAGTAGTATATTATGGGTAGATATATTTGGGTATACCCCTCCTGTATTTGTTTTTTTAATTTAGTGTCTTTGTGGTGTGATATCAAATAAACAGACAAAATGTTTTTACTCCATTTGTGCAGCTTTTTGAGTAGGGGAGCGGTTGGTGGGGCTCAGCGCTTCCCTACATACTGTTATATACACCCCTTCCTGCTAGCACAGTGCACTTTATAATATGGTTGTGTATTTAGTTTCTTTGCATAATGATTGGCTGTCAATAGAAGGGTAAATTTATGTTGCGTTCTGTGGGGATACCCACAGGGTACCATTTCATATCAGAATGTTAGACCGGACCAACATCCGTTTGTTCTTTAATAGGTGTTGGTCCCTCAGTCAGCTAATCAAAACAAGATCAGGGGGCATCCAGAATGCTGGAGTCCCCCCCTGCACATAACCCCCCAGAACACCCATTATCCTCACCTTCACTATGAGCCAGCGCCAGGAAAAGGAGTCCTGTGATTGGCCGGTGGGCGTCACAGGGGCAGGTAATTCCTGAGGACACGACTGTGGCTAGTGTGACCGCTCGGCAGCCAATTACAGGCATTCTGGGGGGGTTATGTACAACTCCAGCATTCTGGATGCCCCCCCAAGCTTATTTTGATTAGCTGACTTTTTTAGTGTTTAAAGAGAAAAAGGGTGTTGGTCCAGTTTAAGTTGACCGAAATCCAGGTGAGTAAAAAATATAGGTTTTGATCCACATAAGGGCTAAAATGGCTAAAAGAGACCACCAGACTGTAATGGTGGGGTATACAGGAAGCCTGAAAATTGGGCACAATACTTATTTTTCTGTGTTGCCGTGGCTGCAGCTGTGTTTCCATTTGGATTCTTGTGGGAATTGGATGATGAAGCGTCCCAGGACTGCTTTAAAGTGAACCAAAACCCAGCTGGATCGCCCCGGGAATCTATTAGATTCCTGGGCCGATCCATTCCCTCCCCGCGGGGCATCCAAAACCGCGATGGCCCGCTGTGTGAAACCCCCCAGGTTGCCCGCTACACTTACCTTAATCCAGGTCCAACGGCGCATACGTGGGCCGCGGCCGTATCCCCGCAGTCCTCCTAGCAGGTGTGTGCCCGCACCGGCCATTTGTGAATGGCCGGTGCGGGCGTGCTCCCTGTTAGAGAGAAGCGCGAGATGCGGCCGCCAGCGCGCTCGGAGACGCTGAGCTAAGATGTCGCTCAGACGTGCATAGCTCAGAGGCTCCGAGCTCGCTGATTGGACGAGCACTGTAGGGAGGTTTCACAAAGAGGGGCACCCTCGATCGGGGTGCATCGGGGGGGGGTGGACCAAAACCCAGGATAGTCAAAAACCCAAGATAGTCAAAGAATGTACTGCAGGTCCAGTTTACTACCCCTTGTTTTTGGCTAGAATATGCTTTTGTAAAAGACATTATCAATGATTAGTATGACAGGTTACATTTTCCAATATCTTTTGTGATAGCAAATAAAGTAATAAATAAATGTAAAAATTGTGAATAAGGCACAATAATCTCCCATCAGCTTTTTGTTGTGTCACAGAGCAATACAATACTGCTGGAGAGATTTACCTTTATTCCCGTGAATATTCTTTAGGTCCCACAAGAAGCATGTGTTATTAGCAAAGTAAACATAATGGCAGTGTAGAGGTTGGGCAAGAAGTAGCCAAGAGAATGGCTAATAAGTGGGTGGGCTGGGCCCAGTCTGGATCCACGCTGGGCTCTGGGGGATGTTGGTGCTTTTCCCTTGGAAATAATAACACACTTTGGAACAAAGTTGGCACTGGAAACAAAGCTTTGGAAAAGTGGAACAAACAAATGCCTTGTAATCAGATCACGTTACTATAATAACATGGTGGATTCAGACCAGATACATGAGCCTGGGCTCTACCTAAACACCCGAGTGGCTTCTCTCAGGAAGATAATTATTGCCATAGAGCCAAACCATAGCAGCAGCCCCGACTGATCTCCCCCAATTTCTGCTTCCTTCTCAGCTCACAGGCTGGGGCACCCCACACACAAACCATGGCTGTGTCCACATCACTGATCATAGTCGTTACACAGACTACTAAAACCAAAGCCTAGCAACTAAATGTATGGGTACAGTATTAGTGACTGCACTGGGGCCTATGCAAGCAGGGGGTGCTTTTATACCTCATGTATCAGATCTCTGCTCACAGGGCATCATCTGTACACCAATTATATTAGTTATTTCACTTTTTAGTAGTCCCATTGCATCCAATTCATTTCAAATGACAGGAAATTTGTTTCTGTATGAGCCATGGTGGGGCCCTATTTAATGTCTGCACTGAGGCCCTGTCACATTTAGTTACGATTCTAAAATATGCAACAATTTCTCAGCGTTGTCCTTGCTGTCTCTAAAAGGACAATGTGTACACACCAAAGACAATAGCCTGAATTTACCTCATGAGAAGGCAGGGGTTTCCATGTAGTGAGTATCAAGCATTTGCCTAAAACACAAGTTCATTTTAATTGCAGTTTGTTATATAAAGATGACCTGCACCCAAGGTCTGACCGGATCACCTTGGTCCCAGCAGAGGAAATCATTCTTGGGCCACCAGAGATTATCCTTGGGACCCACTGGCCCACCCTACAGCTAAAACACACTTAAATGGTAATGATATAAAATCTGATATTTACTGACACAGATGTGAGCTAATAAAGGAATAACAAAGTCAGAATAAGATCCAGGAAAGTCAGAAAAACTTTGTTAGTCTTGTACCTCCTGTACTGCCCAGGTGGTGATACTTCCAGTGAGACACGGCCTGTACATAAATTTCAAGCCTAATGTACAGGCTTTGTGCTAGTTTCCCTTCCCCTCCCACCGGCTTACTTTGCTAGCATTAAAGCCAAAAGCCACCATTATATAGATTCCTGGGCCGATCGATTCCCTCCCCCAAGGGCATCCAAAACCGGGATGCCCCGCTGTGTGAAGCCCCCCAGGTCGCCCCATACACTTACCTTGCTTCCCGGTCCAACGGCGCATGCGCAAGCTGCGGCCGCATCCCCTCTATCCCTCTAGCAGGGCGTGTGCAGACATTTTTGAGTGGCCAGTACGGGCACGCTCCGTGTTAGAGGGAAGCGGGGAATGTGTCCGCCAGCCGTGACGTCTGCCGAGCATGCTGACTGGACGAGTGGCCGAGCATGCGCCATAGGAATGGGAGGAGGCGAGTTGGGCTCGGCGATCTAGGGGTGCCCCAGGGGAAAGGACCAAAACCCAGCATAGTCAAAATCCTGGGTTTTGGTCCACTTTTAACTGAAGAAAACATTTACTCAAAACTTTGTCAATTACATTATCACTAAATTGTGTGTTGACGTGAGCCTTTAGTCTGGCAAAAATAGCTCACAGCTTTCCTCACCACTAAGAGATCATTTTGTGGGAGGATTTGGGAGGTCAGGTCATTATCAACATAAATTGAAACCCTAAACTACTCACCTGGTCTGCACACACACCACACGCATGCACCTTGAGACAACCAGCAATACACTGGGCTCATATGTGAGGTATGTGCTCACACTTGGAAAGCCTAGTGGATGACAGTAATGTGCACCAACAGATATAGATATCAAGGACCTGGGAATATGAAAGGGTGAAAATCATGGCCAATTTTCAGGCATTTGAATTATGTAAAGTCTTTAGTACCATTGAATAAGGTGCCTGTGTGGGCATACCCATGTAAGATTGCCTTCAGTGTTAAAATAAAGCCTTAAAATGGGCTAAAAACGCACCCACATACAATCTTCAATAAATCACCCGTACTGTGGTACCAGTCTCTGCCGCAGAAGGCAAAGTGCATCCCTGCTACCCCTATCTGCTTGTGCCCACTAGTCCTGAGTCTGCTGTATGAACCTGATATGTCATCATGGTCACATGGTGAGCTAGAGTAGCAGGGATGCACTTTTTCTTCTGCAGCAGTCCTCAGAACAGCTGATTTACGGAGAACTAAAGCTCTCCAGTCATTATTTCATTGGTCCAAAACCTAGAATTTTCACTATCCAGGCTTCCTTCGCTGGGGTATCCCAAAAATGATGTGTGAGCCTATAAGTATTTTGTGCAAGTACATGGGGTGGGGATGTCTTGAGCTGTATGGGGGAGGCTTTCGACCCTTCCACCCCATGTTTTGCATTCAAGGTTATAGGGATGCTTCTAATTTATCCATTGTCCCAGTGGAGGCTCTCATAGATTAGGTCTGCACCGACGCAGAGACACTGTGGTGTGTGGTCGTGCAGCTTCAACATACTTCTGCAGATGTGTGCAAACCGAGACCTCTGTTCTTGACTGAGTTTTAGATGCATTAAAGGATTGGTTCCTAGCTAACAGGGTTGAGTGTAGTTGCTCTTTTAAGATCATTACAAAATGCCCAGCTGAAAGAGAGAGATACCTCTCTATATGAGACTCATAGCTCTGCACATGAGGTAAAGCGATCTCCCCACAGCCCCCAAATGTTCACATTAAACATCACAATAAGGGAAAAATGTGACTTCAGGGACCATGGCATATTTGCTGGTGCCAGGTGAGCTAGTTTGGGCAATGACCATAAAAAAGTATTATCCCTCTCTTCTCCCTGATAGTTCATTTTTCTAGGTTCCACACTGTAAAACTACACTGGTTCCACAAACCAGCATGGCCATTGTGCTGCATAGTTTAGGAACCCTCTAGTCTTATTTGACTGGAAGGTCACTTTTAACTGCCCAGGCTCTGAAGCAAACACCCCAATACCACCTCCCCCATCCAACACTCAGACACAAGCTGCTGAGACTGTTATACCCCAATCCCCCCCCCCCATTATCAAAATTGGACCAAGGCGTGGTGGAGGCCCCTCAACAGAAAGTCTATTGTAGGCCCCTGTAATTGTAGATTAATTGGAGCCCTTTCCCGCCCCTTCACTATTCCTCTGCCTGTCAGCAAGGTGACATGATAATGGTCACCCATCAAACCCTAAATGTATGGAAGTGTAAGAGTGGCCCCTGCTATCCCCAAATGAGTAGGTGCTCCAGCAGACCCTCCTAATGAAATAGGGATACAGTAGCATGAGCAGATTTCCCCCAGGCCTCAAATGTAATAGGCGAAATGTGAAATGATTCTCCCCTCTGGTCCCAGACAGTGCCTGTATACTTAGGCAGAGAGAGCTTCGGGAGCCCAGTGTCTGTTCTACAGACCTGAAGTGCGGCTGTCTAGTAGATCAGGCCTGGCCACTGTCTTTTTGACACTAAAAAGCCTGATATTAGAAGAAGCCATGTTCTTCTGTGATAGCTGTGCTGGATTTTCTGTCCCTGGGGTAAGGTGATGATAGGCTTTAATAGCTTCCATCCGATTGTATCATCAGCCACAAATGACTGACAGATACATTCAGACATGCTGAATGTAATCAGAATGATTGCTGCTCATCTTACGTGATAACAGCAGAGATGAACAGCAGCATCTCAAGAATTCTCCAACATTTTCTTAGTTGGCAAAGGGTCTAAATGTTAAATATACAACAATAAATAAAATCACTAGTGGATGACCAACTTCATGGTCTTCATATATTTATCCATGATATTGCACTGACATACCCCACCGCACTTTACAGAGTGCATTCACAAATTCCCATTGATCCCTGTTAGATAATCAGATTGATTATAAATCTATGATATGAAGTGTGTGTACAGATCTTAAAACCCCACTTCAGCCCAATTTATTTGAGTTTTTGATGAAGTGGGAAAGGGTTCAAACTTTTTTCGAAGCAAGAATTTTCATCTAGCAGAGGTGTGTTTGAATAACCAGAGCGGTGTCATCATCTTTAGTTCTTAGTTCTCTTCTTCTTACATCCCCTATCCCCAAAAGCTAAAAATACCTTTCTTTTTATCTGCTGAAATGTAGACTTCTTTGACCCCTTTGCCCCAACCTTTCGATGTCAGGTGAGAAGGAGAGTAGAGCATTGGGGCAGGTGACCCCTAGCTTGGTGCCCTTCCATACAAGAATAATTATACTTAATGTTCAAAATAGGGGTTCTCGTGTTTGCTGGGCTATAAAGCTAACACCATGTCGACAGAAAAGCAGACAGATTGACAGATGTGTGTCAGTATCGGCGCCAAAACTTAATGACTGCATCCAGCAGTTTCCAGTCTCCATTGTCTTTGTCATCTGTGGCCTTCATAGCCAATAGGAATTGCATAACCAGATGTGTGGTGCTGATCACCGGTTGAGGTCAAAGAGCTGATCATTCCAGAAACTGGATGTCATTGCATGTGGGTGAGTACTTGTGAACTATGGCACTGCTGATAGTTCAACAGCTTTTATAACAGTGTGGTGGACTATCCGCCACCCCTGTTAAATTGATTAGATATATTGTAGGGTAGTGTAGTTTGATAGGCTTTGAGTTTAGATAATACAGCCTCCCTTAAAGTGGACCAAAACCCACCAAACTTGTGACATACATTTGGCCATAGCCCCCTGCAATACTCCCTTCCGTAGAACTAGACATGGATATTTACATTTTTCAAATCGTACTGGCACACAATTTTTTTGCTGTCCCTCTCTGTAAGATGGCAGGCAATTAGTGATTGCATTGGTGTAGCAATGACATCATTGTCACACACAACAATTGCAATGAATGGAGGAGGCGGAGCTTTACAGCTAAACAAGGTCCGTTATCTGGGATTAGAGTGAAGCAGGAGCACTAAAAATTTGCACAAGGTACTCTACATGGGGTGAGAAATTCAGGGGATGGTAGTTAAAAATGTGGGTTTTGGTCCGCTTTAAGAGTAGGTAGGGTCTTGCCCACCCAAGTACTGATTGATTCCTGAGTCTACACATAAGCCGGACCCAGGAAGGGACAGTGGTTGTTGAAAGCGAGGCCAACGTAAAGAGCTGCTGATGCTGAGAGGTTGAGGACCAGTGCCCAAGGAGGGTGCATTGGTGGATACCCTCAGGGCACCCCAAAAGAACTTTCTACCTGGAGGACCGTGCAGGTCATCAAGCAGGAGTGCCTCCTGTAACGGGCCAGAACTGGACTGGTTTAGTAGAGACCATGGGGAGAAAAACCAGACTCCTGAAAGGTGGAGCGAGTGGCAACACCTCTAATAACCCTATGTACCAGGGACCCCTTAAGCATCCTTAATAAAAGGGGAAGCCTAGTTATGTTATTCTATGACCTGGGAGAATTTCTGCCTGAAATTCTTTCATCGCTCATGTGGACTTGGAGACACCTGAAAGCTCGGCTGTGAAGCTACCCTGGGGTCTGAGTGAGTACCTTCCCATTCCCTGCTCCCCAAATCCAGGAAACTCCCATATGTAGCTTGACCCTATCCCAGGGCCATCCCACACACCATAAAAAATATACTACTTGTGGAGGGCGTTTTAAAATCATACACTATTGTTAAGGGGCATCCCAAAGTCTGTGGGTGTTTCTGCTACACTTCTATAAAGTGCTGCATTTAGGAGGACCTATCTCCAACTAAACTCAACAACCTGACCCATCCCTTACTCCTCTCCTTTCTGCACCAGCTGTGCAGGATCCTCTTTTGCTTTCGGTCTGTTTGGTGCCATCACCAGCCCTGCTGAAAGCGTGTCATCAATGCTCATGCAAAGGGGGACATGAACAAAATGGCCATGTTACTGTTGAGCACAACCAGCTGGACCAGAATCTGGAACTGGGTGATTGCACTGTCAGCAAAGCTACATTCCAGTCCATGGAGAGCCAAGGAAAGAGATCCTGAACAGTGGGAGGATTCAAGTCATCCATCCAAGAAGCTTGACATGACCACCAATTAAAGGTCACCTTTGCATTAGAATTATTGCCCCTTTTAATCTTTACTTACTGCTTATTAAGCGTTATCACTAAAAAGGCTTAGCTTTGGCCATTTTGTATGGTCAGCGCCTGCTCGGTCAGATCAAGAGGCAAACTAATAGTGTGCATAGCCGATTTGTCATTGAGATCGCATCGCATTACTAGCGCACCACTAAAATTAGCAAAATATCAGAAATGAAAAGATTGATTCACCCAGACGCAATTATCATTTAACAGTGCTTGATTGAGGTGCTGCAGTCGGGTGATTTATCCTGCATACCATATACATAATTAAAAGAGAGGAGTGCAGCCATTTATCAATCTAAGAGGGGAGGCTGCAGTTTGAGGAGCTGTATATGTTTATTTTTTACTAATACAAAAACTGCTTCAGCTGCTCTTCACTGTACTTGCTGTGTCTTTCCATGCTGCCTATTATTATTACTATTATTATTGGTATTATTATGGTTGCACTTAATCACCGTTAACTGCAAACGGGAACTATGAGCCTGGGCTGGAGGGGAAGACAAACAAGGAGGCACACTGATTAAAAACATATAAAAGAAAACACAGAGGGGCACGAGACAGAGATAAAAATAGGAAGCTATCCATCCAGCGGAGGACAGAGAGGAACAGAGGAGTGCAGAAAGAGAGGGGGAGTGAACAGGGGAGGAAAGGAGAGAGGGAGAGGGAGGGAGAGAGGAAGAAAGAAGACAGAGAGAGAGAGAGAGGGTGGGGGGGAGAGAAGCTGAGGGGGAGGTAAGAAAACGACACCTCGCCAAGCACTCAGTTTTAAATCCACTGCCTCTTTTTCCTCCTCTCCATGGTACAAAGGCCGAGAGCTTCTTTTTTCCTATCCTGTCACTTCCTTCCTGGAGGCTTACAGGACGACTCTGGTTACTTTCTCATCCTGGCAGCGCAGAGACACTTTCCTGACTGTACACAGACACCCTCTGCCCACTGTTGGATTGAACCAGGGCTTCACAGCTGCCTCTGCACACTGACATAGTGGAGACGTGGTGGTCCACACGCTGCTGCTGACTGTTTACCCCACATCATCCCACCACCACCAACAACAACAACCAGCACCTCCTGCCTTAATCCCAATGAGAGAAGCCCATCCGACGGAGCCATAACCCTGAGCAGATGCCTCATGTGAGTACACTTTCCTGACATGTCACATGTGTGTGTGTGTGTTATGCGTCCAGCCCACACTCATCACAATCACCCTTGACTGTAAAAGTTTACATCTGACTCCCTACAGTAGAAATTCTCTGAAAGAGGCCTTTTGAAACAAGCCGTGACCTTGTCCCACTTATATCCACTTTATCATCTTTTTTTTTTTCCAGAATGGATTGGGTTGCCTAAGTATACTGTAGAAATATACTTCCTACAGGATGTGATCATTGCTTCGTAAGCCATGCCTGCATGATTACATTCAAGAGCAGGAGCTCCTGTAGCCCTGAGAAGCATGACATTAGTATTATGCTTTGTTAGATGTCACTAAAAGGTCATTTATCAGCCCTTCAGAAAGCCCGCCGATCCCCTTACTATGCTTTAGATTGATCCAGGAAATGCTGGCATTTATTAGGCTCAGCTCATCCCAACTACATTATACTGTTTTAATTATGCTGTACAATTGCAATCAGCCGAGCCCGCAGCTCGCATGCTGCTTTCTTGCAAGTATTAACCTCATTCTTAACCTTAAAACGCCACCGTTGTTTAATAATAAATAATGAGGATAGCGAAACCAAAGCGTAAATGATTTATGCACTCGGCAGAGCATGTCATGTTTTATTTCAGCTTTTTTATTTGCAGTTTTGGGTTGCCGTCTGAAGTTAAAAGTGAAGCGCTTAAGAGAATTGACAGAGCAGGGCAGACAGTGTTTACCTGAGCCCAGACGGCATCTTCAAACTTTTATGTTCATAGACACCATTGAAGAAGCAGGCTCAGATGTTCTCTTGACTTATGAAACTGCAGGTCAGTGCCAGCACTTAGCAAACCCACTTTCTTTTTAAAGACATCATCCAAAAAGCAGTTATGTGTTCTTGACACGGACTAGAAACCTTAGAACCTCACTGTCAGTGGTAATACATGGGGAGTACCCCCAAACTCACTATGTGTAGAGTAGCTTTTTAAAGTTTCCTTCCATTAGATTAGCCAATGACCCCACTGTATCCATGTAACCCCCCTGCTGCACACTTGCTCACACTAGGACTCTTAGTTGGTGCTTCATGGTAAATGGCAGTGCTTAGCTAGTAGCCTTTTTGATTTAAAGATACAATCTAAAAAGCATGCATGTGTTCTCTACATAAACTTTTTTAAGCAGGTATATCTTTGTAATGCCAGTGGTTACCAATTACATGCTTAAAAAAATCATCTACCAAACAAGCCTTGGGCAATTGCGTATCAACTGCCCCCTACCATAAAAGTTTTCTACCATGGCTATCCATTTGAGCCTTATTATCATATGCTTCCCTCTGTATATGCCAGCGCTTACCATGTGTTCCCTCTATTTAGGGTCATCTTTGTAAAAAACCACACAGAAATTTTATTCACGTATGCCCGTGATTAGTATTGCTTATCACCTATCCCTTCTATTATAAAGCAGGTATCAGTTGTCCCCTGTATTTTTTACGGGAACATAAAAAGCAAGAAAACCTTCTCTACACACTTTTGCTGACCCATGTACCCCTCTGTGAAGTAGCCCAAAGAAAAAGACACTGTATGTCATAAATATATGTGTTATCCACTAAGATTATATTATTATGTGAACCACTTTGTAGATAGCAGTGCTTAAATACCTCCTTTATGAAAAGTCATTATCTAAATTGTGGCCATGCCATTACGTATTGATGGTTACTGGTGCCCACAAATACTTCACAGATTAAGACAGGTATATGATCTCCATGTATAATTATTAAGTAAATGTTAGAACTTTTATAATGTATTTGCCCCTGTAATTCTAGAGCCCCTCCCAATATATATAGGCACCAGAAATCTCGCTAGATGAAGATAATTAGCCGAATGTATTTTGACACTAGCACTTAGCTAGTACATCGTATTTAAAAAAAAAAAATAAACCAGACATATTTTATTCATGTATGCAACCCCACAGTACTAGCCAGTCATTACCTTGGCATTGATTACTGTATCCATTGGCCCATGCATACATAATATTTTACAACTGCCATAGTGGTATACAGAATATACGCACCATTGCGTATACCAATGTATTTTTAAACAGAAGTATGCCCAGGCATGTGCATGTCAGGAACATACTACACATAATTACCAATATTTCATAGAATGATGTTACATTTATTGATATATGCGTAATTGTATGATAAAAATAATAATAAAAAGAAACAACTTATGTCTTCGTCACAGATGTCTCTGGTTGGGTAGATTTACAAAACTTTAAAAAGTGACAGAAGTTTTCCCAGGGGTACACACACCTCACTAATTAGGTGGTTAGACATCTCTCTAACTTGCTCAAACTTGCTGTAATATTGTTTTCTACTATTTGTTATAAATTGCCATTCACTTATTTGTTAAGACGTTAACAAAGAAACCTGTCAAATGTACCCTGCTCCATGGTAAACATGTCACTGGCTAGCTATACTCTACAATTTAATGATATATATAGTTAGATATAGTTAGTATAGTATAGTTTAGTATATGTCTAGTTAGATATATTGTCTTATTATTGTTAAAATGCTAACCAAGAAAAGGCCTGATCTTCTCTGTTTCCCCCCTCTGACCACCACCGGTACATGTGCCACGATGAAGGGAGCCTTCATTTATGTGGCTCATACAAGTAAAGTTTATACATATTATGACAGCTATTTTCTTATCGTTGGTTAACATCCTAACATGAAAAAGTGCCCCTGAACCACCCTAAAGTATATCTTGGGAATCTTTACTCTACATGACACACGCAGTTAACAGTTAATGTGGAAGGTCTGGTCTAAATGTAACAAAGAAGTCCCCTGTGGGCAGTACACCTGACACTGGTTAGGAACCTTGGCTCTACATGCCATGCTTACAATGGCCTTTTTTTCGCTATAGTTTAGTGTAGTTTGTCATCCTCAACTTGGTCCTCATCCTGACTTAAGTTTGCTTGCTTGCACCTAAAAAAACTAAATAATGTAGTAAAGTAGGATGCATATGGTGGTTACACACTTAAGATGTTTATATAGAACATAGTAAGAGTAACCCTTTAAACCTTGGCAGCCAGTGCCACTGCAGGAACACCTGCGATCAGCCCCATCACTGACACCCTTCATGTTAAAAGCCCAGCCACTGATGTATTTGCTATGCTGCGAAGTGCAGGAATGTATGGCATTTACTATGGAAAAATCCATTAGCGTTTTGGCATTCACATCAATGTTTTTACTTTTTGCAACACATGTGGCGTGTTAGTGTTTGAAATGTATGTACTAATCAGTCAGATTAGCAGAAAACTAGCTACAGATCTAAGTCTGCTGCCAACCTTTTGCCCCTCGGATATTTCATCATAGGTCAGAACTGATCCGTAGACCTATTTTCACATTAAACCAATAGAAACAAACCTTTTATAAGCAAAAAAGAAATAGTGAATGAGTTACAGTCAGGTTAGCAAATGATAATTCACGGTTGCTTTAGATTGCGTGTATCGATTTGCTTCTATCTAAATCAATAGTCGCAAAGAGGCTGATCCAATTACGAGAATGATCTAAATGACTTTCCACGAGCAAGCAGCATGCAGATCTTCTGTCATAACATTTCATGCAAATTAAATATGCTTATATATACAGTATATATATATATATATCAGCTAAGAAAAAGTTTATTGAGTTAGAATTTTATCAGGCTCTAACACTGAAGATTATAATCCAGTCACCTTATGCTGACAAAGTTTATTCTTAATCCTAGATTTTGTCACCTACAATTTTTTAGATATATTCACGCAGCAGTGGTATAAGTGGTTATCACGCTTGCTTTGCAGCAACAAGGTTACGGGTTTAAATTTGGCCTTGGTCACTGCATTGCGTTTGTGTGTTGGTGTGGCTTTCCCTCAACCCTATTAATTGATGTCACGCTAAATTGGTCATAGCTTGGGTGTTTGAACCTACCTCACTACAGTCCTTAGCCTCTTTACTAGTTTATATGTTTGTATTTTTTTATCTATTTAATTTATCCTGTATGTATATGTGTGTGTGTGTGTGTGTGTATATATATATATGTATATATATATATGTATGTGTGTGTGTGTGTGTGTGTGTGTGTGTGTGTATATATATATATATATATATGTGTGTATGTGTGAATAAATAGCATGATCATTGATCACCTGTCTGTCTGTATCCCCCCATTTTATTATGGAGAGCTGTCATAGCAGAAGACTTCCTGAAAGCAGGTACTTAAGAGGTTTATGATGCACGTGTAGGGTGCAGCTGAGTGGGTGAGAAGTGTTTAGGGTCAGGTGATTAATATTTAGGCTACATTCATCTCACAGCTGTACTAGCTGGAGTGCTATAGTGTTTGGCTCTTTACTTCAATCTGTCATCCCTGTGAAATCAAATCAGCTTTGTTTATCCTCAAGTCGAGTGAACAGGGGTAACCCAGCCTTGTGTGTCGGATAAAAGAAGGATTAAGCAGTTCCCTTGTCTGTGATCGACCACAGATAACATCTGATAGTTGCTGCACATGCTGGGCACACTTCTCGGTTATTTGATTATAGCCTAAGCAAGATTGATCCCTCTTTAGTCATGGCCTGATGTAACCCTTGCCAAAAAGAAAAAAAAAAACAGTAAGTGTAGATATCCAGATATTGAACATTATCCAATTTCCCAGCTACATTAAAAACAACAGCGATGTATGTAGTGAAAGAAGCACATATGTTGCGTTTCTCCAGAAGGCTGTTTGTTTTTCTGTGTTAATACAATGCAATATGCGATAACGCTTTCATTTCTATTAGTCGCTAGTCGAAAATATTCCAAAAAGTTATAAAGGAAGTAAAGATCAGAATGTTATACATAATGGATGTTATTCTAAATATTATTATTAAAGTAAAAGAAAAACATTTAATATATATATATATATATATATATATATATATATATATATATATATATTATATATCAGACAGATAAGCACACATATTTAATAGTCAATAAAATAAACGTACTGTCAGACTGTGGTGTTACTTTTCGAAACTTTTTTGCTACAGTTATTTAGAAAAAAAACTTTTGTGAAATCTGAACAGTTGCATTTAACCATTGATGTGCTACATAGCAGGTAGCAGGCAAGATAGGCTATCTATCTATCTATCTATCTATCTATCTATCTATCTATCTATCTATCATCTATCTATCTATCTATCTATCTATCTATCTATCTATCTATCATCTATCTATCTATCTATCTATCTATCTATCTATCATCTATCTATCTATCTATCTATCTATCTATCTATCTCTATTGCCCGTTGTATGTATCCACCATTAATTTCTGTCCTATCTATCTATCTATCTATCTATCTATCTATCTATCTATCTATCGAACTATCACTATTCTCTGCTGTATTTAGCTATCATTCATATCTATCTATCTAGTCATCTCTCACAATTTATCCATTTACCATATCTATCTATCTATCTTTCATATCTATTTCCTATTCCTATCCATCTATCTATTTATCAATGTAATTTAATTCAAACAGGCTTTCTTGGGAGGTCCAAAAAGACATTTAGCATTGCCAAAGCAAAAGAGAATAACAAATGGGGGGGGGGGGGTGATGTGGAAAATAAAGGGGGTGGGTGTTGGGTTTTATCTATCTATCCTATCTATCTATCTATCTATCTATCTATCTATCTATCTATCTATCTATCTATCTATCGCTAGATACATGTTTCCTGCCCAGTAGACATGCCATTAGGCAGGAGTTTTTTGCCCTGGATGCTACAAATACTGTACAGTTTAGAATAGCATTTCAAATACTGATTTATTTAGTTTTGTACTATTTTGTCAGAAGTTGCTTAAAACTTAAGGAGGTATCTCCTGTATCTATCTACCAGTCATCTCTCTCACTCTCTGTCTTTCTCTCTCTCTATCACCTTTCTCTCTTTCTACCCATCTATCTGTTTATAGGTCTCGGCTATCTATGTCTTTCTTAAAATGCTTTTTTTATGCTAATTTCTTATATAGGACCCTTTGTTGCTTGAACGAAAGTTTTCCTTTTTCCCCGTATTTTCTTTTTCTGCACTGTTTTTTCTTATATGTCAAAACATGTAACACAGATCATCTGAACCATCAAGTTTGTTAAATAAAGTAAAGATCAACATACAAATTGCTCCTAAAGCCACATCAGCGAATCATCAGTTACATTGCATTGTTGTGTATACTTTAGAGGCCGAATTCTGATTGGTAGCTGTGGGGTCTGTTTGCTTTGCACACCGTCATTAATCTGCATCCTATCTTACACAAATAAATGTCTCTAGGATTGTACATGGAAAGTATTTAGTTTCCAAAATGCTTGTGGGGGAATTTTAATTGGAAGTCATAATCTACTATGATATGTAAGTGTAGATAGTAGAATCTACATTGATATTATAGTAGCGCCCCTTTAACAAGGAGATATAAAAACCAATTACATTGAAAATAAACTTTGAAGTTTTATATAGTCAAAACATGGGTCAGCATTAGTATATTTTGTGCATCATTTCAATTTTTAGTGCAAAGCACTGGATGGGGTTTTCCAAAAAGTATGAGTTTCTTCTGAAACTGGAACTTCCGGTACACTTGCAAAATGTCATAATTCACTTGCACAGTAATTCACAGAGTGGAATCCGGTTTTATATTAATACATTACAGTACAATGCATTATCGTTTTCTAAGTTTGCAGGACTCCACCCATAATTAGCTTGCAATCCAACATCCTTGCCACCATTGTTCCCGCACATATGGCACTGTGTATGCTATTTACTTAAGGGGCTCTCCCATACTCTGTTGGATTTTTTTATAATCACATGACTGAATGTTTTAGACAGCAGCAGAATTATACCATTCTCCCTCGCACAGCTACTTTAGCCTGAGGAGGGAGAAAACTAACACATCTGGGAAAATATGGGGGTAAAAACTACACTAAAGAGTGAGAAATGCAAAAAAGGTTGGATTTAACAATAGATTCTTTGTATCCCCTAGAAGGGGAAATACCACTATTAGAAGTGGACAAAGAGGGGCCCATGTAGTGTACTAAAACATAGTTTGATATGGGATTTATCTCTTGTTGCCATTTCACTGAATATGTATATATATATATATATATATATATATATATATATATATATATATATATATATATATATATAACCATCTGGGTGATTTAATAATAGGGAATAGACCAGTGCATCTGGGAAACAAACATACATTGGTTGAGGACACCTGCGCATCTGGGAAAAACATTATGGAAACAAACCACATGCATGTTGGGTGATTTACTAAGATCTGAGAAAAGTAGAGCTCCAGAGAAAATATTTGGAAACCAACCATATATATTTTTGGTAAATTAACAAAGGAGGCAAAAAGTTGAGCATCTAAGAAACAATTGAGATACCACTCATTATTTTTGGGTGCTTTCCCAGAGAAAACTAGTAAATTTGGAGGAAATGGTCACGGGCAAGCTACATATTTTGGAAGTGATGAGTTAAGGATCAATAAATTCAGTGTATAGGATATCATATGGGTATACAAACTATAGGTCTGGTTTCCCAACCAGTGGCATGATTACCACTAGTGGTACTCGAGAGCCTTTATGGTGGAACTCAGAGACGTTGCACAGTCACCTGTACCCAAACTCATCTGCTGCCACCTATACCTTATTCAAGCCTGATATGCTCAATAAATACAAAGCTGCTCAAAATGGAGATACAAACTATTAAGGTGGCAATTTCTGTGCATTTCAAGTGTTTTGAATGGCTGTTTTGTGCATTTTTACCCCCCCCCCCCCCATTTTCGTGGCTGACAACCTCACATACCACCCAGGTGGTACTTGAAATACTTCTAAATTTGAAAGTGGTACTTGATGAAAAACATTGGGAGCCCCTTCTTTATATAGCCTACTACAAGGTAAAACCACAATGAAATATGGGCATTTGAACTAATTATATTTAGGGTAATATACCGACAATATGAGGATACAAGCTGAATAAATCTAAGGAGATTTGCTGAGAAGTGGGAAATCCAGTGGACCTAGGAAGATACTGAGAAACAATCTCCATAGTTTGCATGTGATTTTAAAAAGAAAGAGCAGAGCATTTATTTTTGATGAGATAATGAAGAGTGAGATAGATAGAACACCCAATTAAATATGCTATATATTTTCAGGTATTCAGGTGGTATTTCAGGTGGTAAAACTATAGGGGGTGCAGAGGGTGTGCTTGCACCAGGGTCCATAAGGTCAGGGAGCCCCATTACTGTTGCTGCTTCACCGCGTTTATTAGATTTGTGTTCTCATGGCATCATGTACAGGAAACTAAGCATTGTTTGCTGTAGTCTTGAGTTATCTAGTTGTATCCGATTTAGTTAAAATGACAGGAAAAAGGTTACTGTATAAGCCATGATGGGACCCCCATTCAATGTTCGCACTGGGGCCTGGTCACCACCACTGGTGGTTTGTTAATGAGAAAGAATGGCAGTGCATCTGAGAAAACATAAGATGCAAACTATGTGTCAGTGATATCTTAAGAAGTCAAAAAACCTGAGAAATAAGGGAGAGTGAGAAGCACAGCCAAGAAAATATGAGGATACAAACTACATGTTTCAGTGTTCATTTGATAAGCAGCGGGAAGATCAGTTCTTCTGGGAGATATAGTTTTACAAACCACCAATACTGATTTACTATACCAAGGACAGAGCTCTCTTATTAAAGGCAGAGAATCATATTCAGAAAAAGGTTCCTTTTCCAAATAGACCTCACATGGTTAGGTGAGAGAATACAAAATAACTCCAGAACCCTTCGCGACAAGGCCCTCATCATAACCACTAAGCTTTGGTGCTGAATATGGAACCTTATTTTAGAACCTACAGAAACCTTATTTATCACTGCCAATCATATTTTAAATATTAAGTAGTGCTTTATTGGGCTTCACTGCTTTTTACTTGACTATGAAATCCACCAGTATGGCCATGGGGCAACCTGCATAGGATTTTTTTTATTTTTTTTGCAGTAAAATGTTGAAGGATCATAACAGAGTTTATTGTGTGTTCTCACAAAATGCTTTGTACTATACACAGGTCTGGCTATATGTTGGAACAAATCTGTCCTCTAATAAACCACACTTACCCACAAAAAAGCTGAGCTGAGCAGGTAACTCATCTTTCCCCCTTGCCCCACCTTATGAGTTATGAGGGCACCGGCTGATTACAGATAAAGTATCCTTGCCAAATAATGCAAAATTTGGCACCCCTAGAATGAGGACACCTTGTATAGCGGCTCCATCTGAGCCCCAAAGGTTGGCCCCAAGTTTACATAGTGTAGCTAGGTTTCCTTCTCTTTTTCCCTTGTGGCGTTAGATGTCTTTTTATGCTCAGAAAGCGTCTACTTATTTACGATATGTCCATGTGAATGTTACTGTTCCCACCGCTACAGTACTGCACAATGCAAATGATAAAGTAGGAAGTGTATTTATTCTGGAGGCTGTTCAGCCTCAGTGGCAGCATTCTGCATCATCCTATTCTAGTAATGACTTTAAAACTAAGCACATCTTGAGCAAGAGCAATCATGCATGTTCGCAAAGGCCAGCAACAATACACTCACTAATGTCGGCGTATACAGTCGGCTTGAGTGATCCTCTCATATGGTTCACATACACTCATGATTTATGCTATGTGGGAATGTTCATGACCTCATTGCATGCACAATAGGACTGTGTGTAATCTAAACATTTTTAATTGTACACAGGTCTGGAGGTGACAAGCAACTTGGGTTAGGTTACATGGCAGGAGGCTAATTATGTCAACAGTCCATTGTGCTGTTGTTTATATATGGGTCTATAATAATCTGTACAGGCAGAGGGGGTGGGCTTTTTTTTTATAATAAAGGACACTTTTGCCTAAAAATGGACAAAGATTAAACAGCTGCATATGCATCTAGAAGACAAGGGTTGTGGATATATATATATATATATATATATATATATATATATATATATATATGCAAATATTAATTATAATGGACCTCCAGTCTAACTTCTGTAATGGTCCCCAAAGTTGCTGCACTCCCCACCTCTACACATTATGATTTGGGATGCCTATGCAATGTTGGATTCCTGTAAATGTCAAAAATTCCCAGTGCCCATCACAGACCTTGTGTGACCATCGGTGGTCAATGGACACAACTGCCAAGTGGGTAGGACAACCAGGCCTTGTCTGGCCATGGCAACTCTGCGTTTCTGCCACTGCCTTTTGCCAAGAAAAAGAGGCAGCCCGCCTGACAGAAGACCAAAGGGAAGATATATTGTAAAAATGTTTTGCATTGTAATATATATTTACATCTAAATGGAATTATTTTTTTTTTCAAGTGGAAATGAATATTTAGTCATTGAAGCAAGTCTGGTTGTCTTGGGGAAAACAATATAGAAAACTGAGGTTCAAACTAGGGGCTACACCATCATATTATAGTTTATGATGCCCAGACTGTAAAGAGTCTGGGCCTCACCATAACGTATATGTGATGGCTGAGCCCCTAGGTTAAAATGGGTCCTAAGGTAACCAGACTCACCCCAGTATTGAGCCTTTATAGGAAAATTAATTTTAGACTAGAGGCCCAGTGGATACATTATAGGATATGGGGCTGCTCAGACTCAATATAGTGTGTATAGAGTCCGGGCATCTACCTATAACCTATATTTGAAGGCTAGACCCCTAGTTGTAACTGGGACCCAAGACAACCTGTGCTAAGACATTATGGTTATATGGGGCCCAAAAACTCCTGATGGTGGCCCTACACTTCAGCAAACCACTTGAGCCACTAGAGTCATGGGGCACTCAACATAACTGCTGAATCTCCAGAAACATATTGGGGAAGTATGATGCCCAGTTTGTGAGGGACCTAATAGTGGATGAAAGTCTGATGCCCAATTTGTGAGGGACCTAATAGTCGATGGAAGTCTCAAATATGCCCTTTTGATAGGGACAGAATAGCCCTGTGGGCGACAAGGAGTCTACCATATTATCTTTATAAGGTAGCACTGGTGAATGATAACTGCTTGTTTTCTAAGCCAGCACGTGGAGTAAAATTACTGCTCAAAACATTTCTCCCCTTTAAAGTTGCAACAGTCTGTTTCTTCCCCCTCCCCACCCCTAACGTCCTGTCATCATTTTTTTTCATCTTCACAGTAAAATATTGATAACAAGATTGAAGATTTTTCACATGGTATATTTATGTGGCCGTTCATCATTAAACAATTTTTGCTTTAGTTGTCCTTTATGCTTATAAATATCTCTTTCGGATTATAGCAACATCACTATTATACAGTTATACAGTACAGTTAGAAGTCACACACTGCATGGCTGATCATCCTATAGATGGGGTTCAGAGGATGTGTCATAGTTCCCCTGAGGTTTATTTACTGTAATATAATTCTGCTAATAACTCATTTATTGTAATGGAAATTCCATTAGGTGCATTGCTACATTATTATTGTTATTGGTTTGTTGAACATGAATGTCATGCATGTATTTCTTCTAATGGATATATATATATATATATATATATATATATATTATATATTTTCATCTGACTTATTAATTAAAATGTGGAAAGGATTGTACTTTAGGTCACTAAAGTATTATTTATATATATTTAATCCCTAGCGTATAATTGGGAGACCGGGAGAATCACTGAGTTAAGAACGTTTTCCACAAATTTGTAAACATTTCTCTATTAAATATCCAGTAAAGTGGTGGTGGGGGGCTCTTTTTGTTACAATGATTTCAGGTTTGATGTAATCAATATAGCTTTGAATTCCTTAAAATGCTCAACTCACAAACTAGGTCTTGACTGAGTAACAGTTGAAAAAAATTCTCATGGTAGTAAACGCAGTATGAGAATTTCTCAGTTGCTGAATCACCAGCTATGAAGAAAATGAAAGTTAATGATCCTTTTTACTACAGTATAAAAAACAACTTCACTAGTTTTCTTAGGCATAAAAAGGGCCATTAACTGTCTTTCTAGCTAGTGATTCAGCAACAGTGAAATTCTTAAGCTTCTTTTCTCATCAAGTCAATTTTGAACTACCATGAGAACTTTTTCTCATGGAGCAAGACCCTAGTATTATATTTAGTGGCCCAGGCTGTGTTTTTGCTTTTGTAAACATAAAAGACTTATTCTTATTCCTTGGTAGTTTGGTTAACTTCTCTGTTAATATACCCTATAGCGATAATGTGGATACTTTTTCCTCAGTTTTACTGTACAATATATTTACAGTATTTTACTAATCAGTTGCATTAGCGTGTTGATTCATAACTTGAGTTTATAAAATGTTTCCCCTGTTAAAGTAATACTGAAAACCGGCCTATGGACAATAAATGAACCTAATGTTTCAGTTGTTATTTATCATGAAATACACAAAATCTTGGACCTAATCCGAAATTTGGCCTATATCAAAATTAAATCTAGAACATCTGACTGTGGACATCTTTTAGCCACTTGCTACATTGTGAAGTAGTGCTAATGATCCATTGGTTAAAGTAGGCCTGGTAGGCCCGGACTTTAATTCAAAATTCCATGTACAGCAGGGGACCATAGGGGGACCTTTGGTTCTCCAGTAGTAAACACGTCACTGGCTGTCCTTGGTTGAAAACAAATCCATTTTCCCAACTGGTCAAAATATTTGGTTGTTAGCTCAGCTTTGGAAATTTAATAGAATAACAAGTCCTTTGGTTGCCCCCTCCTCCCCCTTAATTATTAAGTTGTGCACAAATCTTCTGGGACATTGTGCTTTAAAAGTTACACACAGCTCTCCTGAGGTCCCCAATTTTCTTCAACAAGTTGAAGGTAACCATCAGTAAATCCCAAGAGTAATGGTTGCATCTTCTATTGTTCAAAGCAATTGTGAAGCCTATAAGTACCCAGCTCTTTGTCAGTGATCTGGTATACCTAGAGAAACAGCCATAGATGTGTCTACCACAGCATCCACTCATGCAGTAGTTCCAATTCTGTGAGGTTTGATGGGTGAAGAAAACCAAAGTAAGAGATTATTTTATTTTTTTTTAACAAGGGGTATCTTGTACCAAACCTACAAAAACCACTCTCCATGCGGCCATAGGTGTATGCTATTAAAAGCTTACATATATTATGCAACAATTAAAAGCCGTAAAGAGGAATAGATATCTAAGCAGTAAGTGGTCATGCTAAACATTTTGTGAAGCCAGTGTGACTAGCAGTGTATATTGCGGTGTGGATTGCAGCATGCATACCAGTGAGCTTTTTAGTGTTTAGACACATCTTTTTCCCCCAATATAACCTGTACATGTGATGTGTTAAGACACATCATTTTTCCAATGTGGTAAGGGTATTTGTTTTTAAGTTTGGAAATAACAGAACCCTATGGGCTATGCAGAAAAAACTGTGAAATCTTTAGCATAGCCCATAGGGTGCTGTTACTTTCAAACTTTAAAAAATATATCCTTACATTACTGGAAAAATAATGTTCTTAAACTGTAAAAAAAAAAGTGCCCTCACATGTACAGGTGATTCGTGAAAATGTAGGACAAAGGATTTTTTTGCCCTTTTTTGCCTGTTATCACTAAAAAGCTCGCCGGCATGCAATCCATACCCCAATGCACACTGGCTTCATCAAATATTTAGCATCACCCCCATTGCCTCTATCAGCTATATCTAGTGGTCACTCAATAAGGAAATGCTAAATTCAACAACCAAAACCTTTAATTTTGTTTAAAAAGATGGCATATATCTTATACAAGTTATAAAGCAGTAGCTGAGAGTCAGATTATTTCCTGTATTTCTAATAATCTCCTTTTAAGAGTTTCGGCACCATTCAGTAGAGACCCATTTTATTGGCTGCGATAGCGTAGCAAAAAATCTTTATAAAGGTTTTTTTTTTGCAACTCAGAATGATGCAATGAATAAAATATGCCCCCCAACCTAATATAATTGATTGCAACTTAAAAGGGATCATTGCTGATCTAGCCATGATTTTGTTCTTTTATGACCTGGGCAAACTATATTAAATAACTAACAAGATAATGTGGCTTGTTTAAACCTTTCAACCCACTGAAGCAATTGCATTTTGCATGCTTCAAGATTTAAAATTTTGCAATAAATTGGCAACCGAACATCAAATATTTTCCTTAGAAAATTGAGGTAGCATAGAATATTAGGCCCTTAGTGGTGTGCCTATTGATTTAAGTTTTTAGGTCAGGAAATAGATACATTTTAATATATATTTTAATGGCTTTCCTTCCTTTGTACATGTTTTCAGTATTGAGAATAGCTCATAAATTTAGTGAGACATTCGCATAATGTGCCTTGACTTTATGCATTAGGTAGGTTGTGATTCTCTGCCAGTCATAATTAACTCATTTAATATGTATTCCAGTAGTCAGTATGACCAGATTCATATTCTGTCCGAAGTGCAGGCTTGGGAGATATTATATAAAATGTAACAACTGTCACCCGCATTTCTTCTGTCTGGCTCAAATTGAATATAATAATATTTTTTTAGAGGTATTCTTGAGTGAATGGTAGTTGACTGTTTGGTGCCAAATTAAAATTCCAAACTGTTTTATTAGTAAGAGGCTTCATAGTTTGTTATAGTCCACATGGAAATTGGCATCTGAGAAAACATACTAATACACTAAATGTAATTTCCTTAAACGTTTAAAAAAAATTATAAAACTGAATTTTTATCCCATTAAATGACATCATCATATATTTTATATATGAAAAATATTTTCATTCTAATGGAGGGCATTTGTGAGTTTCATATATGAAGGTCTCTACTGTACTGCGCTGATCTGATCCTCTCAAAACCCCTTTTATATGCATAGTTTCGTTATTTTTGGGTATTGCTTACGATTTGGTACATGGTACCCCAAGAAATATTTATACAAAATTAGTTTATGTACATATTAATGGTAAGGAGATATTGAATATTTGGGACATTGTGCTTCACATGGTTGATGATCCTCGTCCCTGGAATAGTCTAATGCCAAGAAAACTGATTTATTCAAATAATAATAATAACTGAGCAGAGATTGTCTAATAGTTGCCTACGTTGTGTGGTTGCAAGTACAGTACTAAGCATGCCAGCTGATCACATATTGAGTTGCATTGTGACAGTAAACAACAATATAGGGGATCATATGTTAAATTGTTTGAATGTAGCTGCAAATTGATTATATCATTGTGTCTAAATTAGCCATCGGGTCAACAGTGTTGTATAGATGCGTAATGTGTTGAATGTAGAGAATGTATGTAGAAAAAGATATTTCTTAAGGGTTAGTATTTAGATCCAGTCTAGGTGTTTGGCTTTTGGCAGTCATCTTTTTAATGAAAAATCTCAGACATCATCATGGCCAAATGGTATAAAGTCAGACCCCAATAATAAATGCTTATGTCTCAGTTCTGAAGAGCTGAACCACCCACTGACAATTTAGTGGCAGATTCCCCATTAATCTTATTCCTAGCTTTTCTCGAATCTACCATGAAGAATCGTATTGATTATGTCAAATACTTACTTACATTTACACATAGAACAAAAATGAACCCTTTAATTGTGACTGTTTTATAGGAAAACCACAAGAAAGAAGTCCTTGGCAGATATAGGCAGCAGGTGTGCTGAAAGTTAGACCAGGCCTTATTTTCGACATGGCCAAGCATACTTGTTAAGTATTCACAAAAGATAAATATTACAACATAATAGCACATGCAATATACAGACATAGTTTAGCTGGTCAACTGGAGCACATTATGCTAGAAAAACTAATTTATAGTTTTGAGAATGTTCAACAGGACTTGTAGAGTGCACAAAACTTTTTAATTTCCCATTTATAGTTTCGAGCTCTGAAAATATTTCCTTGGTAACGATTAAGACTTGGAGCATGTGTACTTTGGCATTGTTTATACTGATACAGTAGGCTTTAAATATAAATCACATGCATTAAGAAATATTGGGTATGATATTTCACTTAGGTAACTGGCCAACTTTAGTGCAAATAGATAAGATGAGATCATGGTCATAAGATGAAGTCACCTATAGTGGAGATTTTGCTGGTGATGAGTGGTGCACAGCAGTATACATATCTCCATCTTTTAGTGAATATCATACCAATGCAAAGATTGAGTGGTCAGCTACCATGCATTGTCTATATTATGTTTTTTAGTAAAGCTATTAATTCATTTCTCGTACACAATGGCAACATGCTGCACAATACTTTATGGAGGGCAAACATTTGAGGATTATAATAATTCACAGCCATCTTTTGCTCTTTGGGGCATCTGATAATCTAAGCTTGTACCCTAGCCATGGCAGGGCACACCTGCAAATCCATACACAATTGTGTATTGTGTTGAGTTGAAGACATGTAGAGAGGTTTTGATCTTCCTATGGCGAACACTTGCAAACTGAGTTTTGAGAGCCTCTTCAATTTAACAGACTATGGAACACACTTCACCTAATTGGGTTTTATGTTGGAACAGTTTTGGGGGCAAGCTATATTTTTTACATAGGTTAAATAATAATATTACTCTATGTGGTATTCAATAAAAAAAGTTGAGAGCCAAGAAAGAGAGGCTCCTTACTTTTTTATTGAATGCAGAATCTAGAAAAAAAAAATCTCTACCCTGCCTTCTCCAACCTAAAATTCACTGCACAGGTATTCTCCAAGCAGTATTTTTCCATGTGAACATTAGAGGGAACATGTCTAAATGCCTCTCTGATATCAGTGCTACAATTGCAAAAATGTATTAAAGCCCTAAACCTAGTACTGTGATAAAAGATGAGGTGCATTTTTTGGGAGGAATTTACAGCCCCCTATCAGGTATTCATTAAGATGTTGCAAAACTGAAGCAAGGACACGGAAACCATCTAGTAAAAAATGTTTTAGCAGGCAAAATAGTTTGCAGCTTCTAATCAAATTAATTGCTTGTGTTTTGACCTTAAAAGAAATATAATTTCATTGTATTCATTGTATGTCCTAGTATGCATTGCATTCACATCTGGCATGACAATGGTTCCTTATTAGGTTACCTACTCTGCAAGCTCTAGAGTATAATATACTATGTCTGAGGGGGGTATTAAAAGGATTTGAAGGGGATCAGCTCATTTTGGCACTGCCGGTCCAATTACATTTTTTTTATATTATGGACAACCTAACTCACTTAACATTAAAAGAAAAAGAAAAAAAAAAAATCTGCACCTGATTGAGTGTTGTGATGGGGACGTTCTACAGGGTAGGCATGGAAATAAAGTCCAGGACTAGAGGGGCCTAGAGAATCTAAATACTTTCCAAACCAGTATTTGCCTCTTGGAAATATTCAGCCAGGTGCATGAAATGAAGCTTTTCTTTGCACTTTGTGTGTTTTGTGATGAAGACTCTCTAGCTCCCTAAAGGTGGGCAGGTAAAAAATTTACAGAAACACCCTAAAGATGCTAAGCCTCTGTGCAATTTTTACTATAAAATGTAGCTCCAGCAATTTGGAACCATTAAAAAATGAAATCAAAGAAATGACAAGTTTAGCCTTCTGTCTATCCTTACACTTCATTTACGTGAAGGCAGACTTTTTTTACATAGAGGATTTACTGCAAGGGCGGTGGGGTGTATTGTGGATTTTTCCATGTCTCCTTCATCTATCACCAGTAACCTCATAAGTATACCTCTCATTAGTAATTACGTGCAAATTGGGCACAAATCAGCGACCAGCCCTTTGATTCAAAAATTCCATTAGGTGGAGCGGCAGGAGGCAAGTGCTCACTTTTGAATTTGGCTGACCTTTCTGTGCACATGGCTGAAGAGGAAAATACTTTACAGTCCGGACAAATGTGGCAAATTCTGGTGTCTGTATGGTTATGAGGAATTTTTACCAATTTTTTTGAGCGTAAAATTTGTACTTTTACTTCCACCTTGTAACTGTTTGCCCTACCTAACGTTTGCACTATATATGAAAATATATTGTTTTTTCTTCCACATCATAAGCCTTTAAATGTGCATTTTAGGCATAACAGTTTTAACCGCTACTATAATTTAGCATATTAAACCAAAGAACTCAATATGTTTAGGTTTATACTGCAAACACACCAAATAAAAAACTTCTACCAAGCCATATATTTATCTAAAGGCTCAATAAATATTAATTGTATTAACCTAATCATTATTAAATTATTCAGCATTACATTTGCTGAATGGACTATCTTTTTTTTTTCATTTCCGTAACATAGTGGAAATGTTGCGTTTATTACTTTTTTATGGCTTTATATAACAATGTAGCATCATTGGCTTTTGCCACCTTTTCTGAATGTTATAGCTGCTGCGCGCACGCTGCATTCCACCACATTCTGTCACAAGGCCCAGCATGCATGAGACCGGTGTATAGGTCTTTATCTGGAAAAGGGGTTCCCAACCTTTTTTCCGTCATGTACCACTTTCCATTTTCGAATTATTTTAAGTGCTACCCATGTATAAGTTTTAGTAGTACTTGGGTGGTACCTATGAGGGATTGGTCCCCCAAAACAGTGTAGAAAATGCACAAGAACAACCCTTTAAACCCTGCATAGAACACACAAATATGTCCATAAATAGCTTGATTCACCTTTTTTGGAGGAAATCAGGCTTAGGTAAAGATTAGATGGCAACAGATCAGGTTGGGATATAGGTTAGACTGCATTCTCATCACATACCACCTGATAGGACCTCACGCACTACCGCTGGTACATGTAGCACTAGTTGGGAACCCCTGATCTAGAATCTGTTATTAGAATAGACAGGCATTGTGTCTTATCCATATGCAATAGTTTTAAACAGTTATTGTTTGTACAAACAATAACTATTTAAAACTATTACATATGGATGAGACACAATGCCTTCCTATTATTTTAATTGTTACCAAACTGCTGATTGGGATAACAGGCTGTAGATACATCCTTCCCCTATTCTATTTTTGTACTAATAAATACCACTTGCAGGTAAACTACACACAGAGGCAGCAAGACCTATTTACATTTTTAAAAGCTAGTTAACCGCCTATCAACCAATCTATCATTTATGTATTGCTTTGTCTGCCTATTAATTTCATGGTTAATAGACCAGTCCTCTTTTTTATTTGAATGTTCCCAATATATACATGCTCTGTTATCCCTACTATTTACCTTCTTTGAGGCTAAGTAGTATTACTGTAGGCAGAAGTAATTAAACAGTTCCTTGGGCTGTCCACATTTGAAAAGGTTCCTTGTGCCGTGTATAGGGACTGCTCTATGCGTCACTGGCTTATTAATATCTTATGAACAGGTAACGCATTATAGGACTTCATATAATTATTTTTATTAGTAATCAGATACCACTTGCAATAAACCGCTGACTTTAAAGATGCCAGACATAAACATTTTCTTTGGCTTAGTTGAGAAAATAAATAGACCCTAATCTCAGGTGAAAGCCAATATTATTGAAGTATAGGAAAATGTTAAAGAGGTCATGACTTCCTGCATGGATCAGATTCTCCCTCTCGTAAACGCCCTTTTACTAAACATTCTGAAAAGGCAAATGATGAACATTGCGTGTATGTGAAATGTTATATGATGTAGCTGAAACAACCATGAAATCAGTGACACAAGCAATGTTGCTCCTCATTTGCATCATGGAAGAGGCATTAACATGTATAGTATATAAAAGTGTAAGAA
Source organism: Gastrophryne carolinensis (assembly GCA_027917425.1). Taxonomy (NCBI): domain Eukaryota; kingdom Metazoa; phylum Chordata; class Amphibia; order Anura; family Microhylidae; genus Gastrophryne; species Gastrophryne carolinensis. The sequence goes on from CM051234.1 coordinate 555,949,771, forward strand.
TATCTTGTTATTCTGTCGGAAAAATAACCAAACTGCATATTAATATGTCCTAAATATGACCTAAATTATTAATACGGTTTCTTGAAGCTCTGCTACCAGTTGATTTTGCTTAGCTTTCATATAGTCTCTGCTAACTCATGTGAGCTTCCGTGGGCTGGAAAATGTCACCTGTGATTTACAAACTCATGAGAGCTTTTGGAGACTTTATTGTATAGGAAGTATTAATAAGATTTGTAATGTTTAACCCAAACTAGAGCCACTGCACTTAAGTTAGGTCTATAATATTGTTATTTACAAATTAAGGCCAGCAAACCCTCCTCCTATCACTTTGGGCTCTCAGAAGGGAAGAATTATCAAAGCTGGATAATGTGAGCAGATCTGAAACAAACTGGAGAAGAAAAGAAGCTGATATCTAGCTTAACTAGATTTTATAGAAACCAGATATAATAATAATAATAATAATAATCATTATCTGCAGTGAAGCAATTCAGATTTAAGCCCTGGTTAAATTGAACTCAAATGTGGTTAATTTGGTTTGATTAGAACCAAAATATTACTAACAATAAACATTATCCCATAATACATTGGGCAATCATTCAGCAGCCAGATACAAAAGAGAAGACATTTAAACATTTTGGAGGTTTCAGCGGTCTGCATCTGAACCCCAGCCAGGGTATAAAAACAAAGTTGGGTTCCAAAAGCCTTCAGCCTTCTACTCCCATGACTCACTTATTGGGTGTATGGAAGACACCTGGAAAATACTACTGCTCTACTCTGAGGGCTTGCCTAATTACCAGTGCTCTTGATACTTTGAAGAGGACCAAAACTGTAAAGCCATCCTTAAGAGGCTTCTCAGTTTTATATGCCCCATGATCTGAGCCCCCCACCCCACCCATCTAATTTCAGGATCCCTCTGAATTGCATGCTCCTCCAGGCAGACCCGATGCTAATGTTGAAACAAGTTGAGTATATGGCAGAGGGGGTTCCTACTGTGGAGCATCCCAAGTCAGGTTACCTCCTAGAAAAGGATTTCCTAGGAGGAAACATAGAAATGTTGCTACCAAGAAAGCTACTTCTGTATTGCAGTCATCCTCCGTGCATGTCCCCTTTTCAGTTCATACTTTCCCAAAGAAGGCAGCCTAAACAGTAACTTGCAGTATAAGCAGAATAGAGGACAAAACAGGATGGTAGAAGGGCTTTCCAAATCCTAGGAGTCCTGCTTAGGCAATCATTTCCAATGTGAGGAGGGGATCCTGGTCTGGGGAATAGAATAGAAGTAGCTGGTAGACATATGAGTCAAAGGTAACAGTTAAGGGCATTGACCACCCAATAAAAATAACAAAAGGGTACTTTGTCCCTCAAAACTGATTGGTCCTAGTTCAGTGATCAGCAACTCCCCTGATTGCTGGATTGCATCCTGTGCTGTGGATGGAACAGAGGTTGGAATTGATGGTGTTTTGGGCTTCTGACCCACCGTCAGTCACAGGAGTACTGCCACACCCCAGTGCAATGGAGAGATGTGTTGAGGCCTTTCACACCCTCTCTATTGTAGTGAATCCCTCTTGTGACTGATAGTAGGGAATGGGACCAAATGGAGTTTGGGCCAGGGGTGGCGTAGAATGCTATCCAATGATTGGATGAATTGCTGGTCCCCTGACTTGGACCAATCAGCTGCATAGGACAAAAGGTGAGCACCCTTTTGTTATTTATATTGGGTGGTCAAACGCTTTAAGAAAAGGAAGGGTTCCCCCAGATCTTGGGGTCTCTTACCCAGATCACGTAGTTCCAGAAAGGGTCAAGCTCCACATTCACCCTAACCCACCTACTTCCACTATCCCCATATGCTTGTATCCTTGTGCATCTCCATGTGGTAACACGTGCCATAACTAACAGACTGCCAAAAGCTAAATACAAAACGCAGGCCCGGAGCCAGGACAGCACTGATAAGAGTGCTGATTGGGGTGAGGTATTGTAAAAACATACCACAACATGGGAAACTAGTAATGTTTCAAAGGATTTTCACTTCCACAGTATTAATTATTCTACACTAGTTGTGTGCTCTGCCAAGGTATACATGTGCATTTTTCTGTGTCAGCTGGCCCATTCCCAGCAGATGCACACAATCTGTTCTGCTGTCACTAACAGGGTTGAGTTTGTGAAAGGGATGTGTCAGAACACGCAGCTTCAGTCACTTTTTAGAGATTTTCTTCCACTGCGAGCGCTCTGCCCTACTTTTTATGCTAGCAGCCTTATCCTTAGCAAGATTTACCAAGAATCAGCTATAGCGTGTACATATTGTTTGCCTTGCCATATGGTATTCATTCTCTAAGCAGCCTTTTTCAAAGGAATCTTTCTAATTAATGGTTAAGTAATTGCAAACGCACTGGCGTTGGAAGGTAGTGTATATAGAACAGAGGGAAATAACAATACAAGCATAATGAATGTACACGCATATATAAATAGATAAAGAGAATACACTAAATATATATACTGGTTTATATATATATATGTATATATAGAAAGAGAGACATGGGGAGGTGGTGGAAATTTAACAATACAGTAGTGTCTGACTGACACACCAAAAGATGCTCTGGTGGGCCCCAGGTACTGACCCACGGCCAAGTATTTTTTCAGTAATTTCCATTAGCTATTTGGTCAATAAATATTTTATTTCTTATACAACTTTCTAATTAGCTTTAAGCAGAAGGCTGGGCACCATGGAAAGTTTCCCCTAGCTGGCTCCAATAATGATTTCCTCTGGTGGGCCTCATGAATAATTTACTCTGGTGGACCCCAAGGATAATTTCCTTGGGGGGGGCAACAACGATTTCCCTTGGTGGGCCTCAAGGATCATATTCTCTGGTGGGCCCAAGGGTACCGTAATTTGCTTTGGTGGGTCCCAACAATGTTATAACAGGGACAGTCATGGCCTAGTGGTTAGGAAGCCAGAGGGTTGCAATTTCTATACCCAGCTGAGGCATGGCTGAAGGCACCTAGCCCCCAACCGCTCCCCGAGTGCCATGGCTAGGGCAGCCGAAAACTATATATATATATATATATATATATATATATATATATATATATACATATATATACTGACATAGGGAGCTAGTACATAACACTGACTAGTAATTAGCACTATGCGCATGATGCATGTATATATATATATATATATATATATATATATGTCATAGAAGTGAATATGATTTGTGTACATAATTATTATTATTAGTAGTAATAATATTAATAAATATAGTTTTTACATTAGGCATGTATAGCTTTATAGCATAATATCAAAATGCTGTGTATATGAAATATTCACCTTAATCCACAGATATATATATATATATATATATATATATGTCTATGTATGTATCTGTGTGTTTTTGTATTTGAAACGCATCTATTCATACCCACCAGCATGTGTATACAAGGCACAAATGTATTTATTTTTTTTTTACTTGAAATTTCCTTAAATTTTATGATAAGCTACTGTCAGCAAGCATCGGGCGGTTTTCTGTTCTCCAATAGAATTCCTTGTTGCTGTCCATGTTTAATTCATTGTTGTCTGGTGGCAGGGCTGCCATTGATCATCTCAGTCCCTTTTTTGAAAGGAGGCCATTATTTCCTTCACACACATCATAATAAGACAGATCATGGCATTTGTGTGACACCGATGTCGTTAGTGGTCTCAGTGGCCTCTTGGTCAAGTCAAGTGTCCTCATTGACTATGGCCTATTTATTTGAGAAATAGAACCTACTGCCGGGTCGAGGGGGGGGGGATCAACTCTCTGTTATAACTTTGTTTTTATATCTTTTACACAAATACAGATATTATTTTATGTATATATTTAGTTAATCATTTTTGCAAAGAGTTTTTTAGAAAAAAAATCTGCTTACATGGCAAAGCCTGGATCACAGATGTTTTATTTTCAACCCTGCTTTAAGTAAAGAGAGCTAATCAATATGCATACACGGCTAATTATGTACAACTGTGCCAGTTTAGAAGCAGAGCATGCAAGGCCTGAATAGAAAGGGAAATGTTTTTTTGGCAGTGCCTTGCTTGAAATTGCCCATAAACAGTAAAAAAGTAGTTATTAAATAAATAAATGCCTTCGTCTTCTGCTAAAAGACATGCATTGACAGAAAAACAGATTCGACCTGATCATTGAAAAACTGAGAGATGATAGTCTCTAAAAATGTCTTCATTTTGCAGCACAATTCACCTGGGTATCCCCTGTGGACCCTTCTGACAATTGTTATAAACGTATTTTGCTTCCACACCCAATTGCTATTAGTGGAGGTGAACTAACCCAACATGACAGCTGGGGAGACAATTGTGGCAATTTAAATCCATGTTCCCCAACACCCTCCTCGAGGGACACCAGCAGGTTATGTTTTTTGGATCTCCACCCAAACACACAGGTGAAGTAATAAGTGCGGCAGCAAAGCTATAGAGCTGGCTTAGCGGAGACCCACAAAACATGACCTGTTTGTGACTATCGAGAAGAGGGTTGGGGGATTTACACCAATGGGCTCTTTCATATCTATCTGCTGCCTTGGCCTGTGTTTTGCTAAATGCTTTCTGCCCACAGCACAAGGCCAACACAGCCTATAGAATTCTATGGGCAGGGCAGGTAAAGCAGAAATCTTGCACTTTACATGTGCTCCATTGTGGTGCTGCCCAAATACTCATCCCTGCCTTCCAGTCCATCATGCTGTCATCGCCCATCCCCACTGGGTCTTTGTCCTCACCAGAATCCACAGCAGCTGCCTTCTTCCACCGATCGGTCCCTCTGCCCCTAGGTTCAGCCATTTAAGGGCAGCCTATGGGGCCTGCACTGCAGTGATGCTGTAAATATAGGTACAGTAAAGTGGACAAGTGTGCTGTGCTGCACTGTACTAGTGCATTTCCACAACTAAATGAAAGGACCCTTTAAATGGAAATAGTACAGATGGTAGAAATGGCAATGGCTGCCAGCAGCAAGGGAAAGCAGAAGTCGTACAACGTAATTGAGCCCTGTCTCAGGTGTATGCACAGCTGGGCATCCCAAATCAAAATGCCCCCAAGATGCGGGGGTCAGTAGAGCTCCAGTCATTTTTGACTGGAGGTCCACTTTAAATGGGATATTAAGCCTTGAAAAGTCCTGGCCCTACCTCCCATTAATGGTAAGCTTCAAATTTAGGGTATACCTTTTTCTGGCAGAACCCCATGCAAGGGGAGATCGAAACTGGCAACGCACATGTGCAGCAGCCTAATCCCTACCATTAGGGGGCTTTTGGTGCTGCAATCGCCTCGACTCTCCCGTCACACAGAGCCATATGAGGAAATAAGGGGCTCACAAGCAACAGGAGGGGAGGGTCCCCGCAGAGTCACCAGGACCCTGCATTGCACCGTCCTCTTCAAGAACATGATTTTTACTTCTGTGCTTAGCATCAGCATTTGTGTGTCATACATTACCAGCTATGGTGGCATCAAGACCCGCTCTATGTGCACCTATACTTTCTTCTACTTCTTGGCACACTGTTTCTCTATTTTTACTGTAGAGCCTATCTGGTGTTAAACTTTAAAAAGCCAGCTACCAGGCCAGCTGCCCCAGAGATGGACTGCCCCACTAATTTTATCTCCAGTCTTTAGTAGTTACACTCTGACTTGCTAGCTGTAGCATGTTCCCTACCCTCAAGTCATAAGGAAACTGACCAAGGGAGTGTAGTCAGACTGGTCACGCCAAGCCAAGACTTCTGCTATCAGTTGGTCCTGGGTTCGGTGGGTATAGTTTATATTTTAATTTGTCAATATAGATAGGCTTTAAGATAAAAGATACACAGACATTCTTATGAGAAAAATTAATAGGTTCACAGAAGGTCATAAAAAAGAATATTCGAAGGGCAAGTGGGTATTTCATACAGTCCAATACCACATCCATGCTCCTATGATCTGTTTATATGTCCCTATGATCTTTCCAGTACTCAAATAATTTATTCTACTCTACCATAATCACTCCTACGCAACCTTCTCTTGTCATGTTGCCATGCTGGGCTGTATTTTCAATTAGGCTCTTGAGGGCCTTTACCCTCCTATATGACCCTGTACCTGTGCTTTCCAGGGCAGTTTGTCCATACAGGAAATAAGAAGATCTGATAGCATGAGTCTGGTTCTTTGTTGGCCTATAGGAAAAAATGGACCAAGACCAAGCATCACCCTAATTTTGTACTTAGTGTACTCAATGAAGGCCACAGCCACAGTTAGTTTGGTAGCCTCCTGAAGGGCAGCAGATGTTACAGTGGTTGGCTCAATGAAGGCATGGGTGGTTAGCAGAATCCTATGACAACGATGAAAGATTATTTTTCCTTTCCCTTCCACTGAAAAAAAGTATTTGGGGATTCTCTAAGTCTTTGCAAATGCATAAAATCATCTCCTGTCTCTTAATATGTGTCTGCTGGCTAAATACATTCTCATTTATTCTTACTGTGGAAAGGCCTTCTGCAATGTGATTGCACATGACTGTTCCACATAATACCATGTGTGGTTTATTCCTCATGGGACCATGAAGACGTTCACTACCCAGTGTCATTAATCACATGACATCAAGCTGTCACGTTAATGCCTGCCCATGGCTTGTATGTAGTGTTATAATAGCTTTATGGTCATATATATTCATTCTAACCTGAGATTTGTAAAACAACAAAAATGATTTGTCTTACACTATTAAGCAATGTAATGAAAACGCTAAAAGCAGTAGTCACCCTCCAATCAGAAGCAGTCAATATTTTGCCCTTGTCATAATCATACAAAAAAACTTTGACCCATCAACATAATCAGTCTTGCACTGTATCACAATGACTATTATTTCCATAATGATTCATCATTAACCAGAATTCAGAGATCAGTTTAAAGGAAAACTAATATAGGCACTGTTTTGCCGTTTGTGTTGCTAAACAAGCTTAAACAATACAAGCATAAATAAATTGGATTAAACCTCCACCCTGTGGCTTCCATTTGGGATGCCTCTCTATTTAACAATCCCTAAGAACTCCAAAATCAGGCTTTCATAATTATTTTTTCTGAGCTGTAGCCCTTGTGGCCTGTGTGTTCTCTTCTCTGCTGGCCACTAACTGGGTTTGGAATTGCAATAGATATCCAGCACATGTCAACAGGTAAAACATCCAGCATTTATTTCTCCATGTTAAAATCTATAGGTTAGGTCCAAAACATCTCAATTAAACAAACTGCTGATTTTTTAATGTGTTTATCATGATGTGTGGGACCTAAACATGGAGAAGTAAATGCTGGATGTTTTATCTATTGACATGTGCTGTATATCTATTGCAATTAGGAATCTGTTGACTTGGCTTGTCAGTTTGAGCATTGTACAAACAAAGGAGAGTAAAGGCAGGTGGAATCTGCATTTTCTATATATATATATATATATATATATATATATATATATATATACCAGGTTTCCTAGGTAGATGTGATATACGTCACCAGGGCAAACCCTTTTTGGCCACCAGAGATCCTGTGGGATGGAAGATCAGTTAACAAGCATGAACAGGGTAATTGTGCACAATTTTGGGTTTCCTATTATTGTGAACTAAAGGGGGCATCCCAAATTTGCATACTCCAGCATCAGGGGTAAACAGACCTTTTGACTATAGTATAACCTACATATGGTATACTAATTGAAGCAGTTATAAAAGAATAAGTGGATTGGCTATTGTGAGTATGAATACCGCAGAGATATTCTTATATGGTATCATCAGCAAATAAGTGATTCTGCTCCATACCTCTGAAATTGATCATGCTTCATAAGGACTCTCTATATAGCATAGTCACTTGAGGGCAGTCAGGGATCACAGGTAAATTAAACACTGTTCTTTCTATTAGTGGAGGTTAATCTGTGCTTGAACATCATTTAGAGAGCCCTGCCACCTTTGAAAATGTACTTGAGACATATCTTTTGATGTTACTCAATGTCGAGAAATTCTCTTCCATCTCTGTCAAACATGATGTACAGAGAATCCTTTGTGATATTTCTACTGCTAGTAAATTGGCACTTTTAAGTCTGTCATTAGAACAATGTTTAATGTATTTTTTAAGTTAAAGAAATTCTGTCAATTAATCTATATGTTTTATAGTTCCATTGTTCTGCCTCTAGATTCTAGGCTTTCTAATGCAAGGGTACATCATCCTCCTTCTTGGGAGCTAATGAAGACTCTTTACATAGCTGGTGGCAGTGTGTGTTAAGGCTGTATTTTTAGTACAAGCTTACATGCTAGCTACTGGATGTACTGCATGCCTCTTTCTTCTTGCCATCTAACATCTCCAGGTTCATATGTCTCTGAGACCTGTCAACGGTATTAGAAATATATATCTGCTCTGAGCATCTCGGGGGCTGTCGCTGACATGTGACTTTATGTTTGTACATTTTCATCTATAGTGTCCCTGTCCCTGAATATAGGTGAAGTGTTTGTAATTAGCCAGCACAACAGCAGGGAAGGTGTTCCATCATTGGTAATACCAGGGCCATCATCTTTGATTTGCCTTGATGTTTTTGCATTGTAGGTATATAGTTATTTAAAAGTTTTCCAAACTTAACTCCTAATTCAATTACAGTTGGCAATCAATGTCAAAATGTCAGTAATGCCTTCAAAATAAACAGGTTGTTAATCAATATCGTAAAAATGTCACCACTTTTCTAGGTTTTAGTGTCGTATAGTATTTTGTATTACATTGTACTGTTGTACTTTAATGGTATTATCCGAACTGTAAGGCAATTCAAAATGTAGTTTGTGCATAGTCCAGATCACTATATCTTTAAATATATATATATATATATATATATATATATATATATATATGGATCTACATGTGTATATGCTGTAAATAAATATATTTATGGACTTTGGCTTCCCCTGTTTTCGTTTCTCTACTTTGAACAGTGTTTTTCCATGAATGTAGCACTTTCTATATTCAAATTAGTACCAACCTAATGGTACATTATAAAAATACACAAAATAACCAATGACAGATTTCATCTATTGAAGCAATGTTGTATTTAAGGCTGGGGAAAAGGTTAGTCAGAAGAATATTGGATTCGGGTACATATCAGGTGACAGGCGAGGTATAGATCAGTAAGCAGCAGACTGGGTATGTACACTGATTAGTTGGCAGAAGATCAGTTTAGGGTGCCTTGGGCAACAGACTTGGTTTAAGTACCGATCACATGGCGGCCAATCTGTTCAGGGTACAGATTAGTTGGCGGTAGATAATATTGAGGTATAGGTCAGTGGGCAGCAGACTAGTTTGGGGTAGAGGTCAGGTGGCAGCATATCGGGTGGGAGGCAGATAAGTGGCCAGCAAAATAGATTGAGGTACAGATCAATGACCAGCAGACTAGTTTGGGGTACTAATTAGATGACAGCATATCTGATCTGAGATACAGATCAGTGGGCAGCAGACTGGGTTGGGGTATAGATCAGTCAGCAGCAGACCTGGTTGGGGGGATTAATTTGTTTGTTAGCAGGTCAACTTGAGGTACAAATTAGCGGGCAGTAGACAGGGTTGGGATATAGATCAGTCAGCAGCAGATCAGGCTGGGATTCTGATCAGTAGGCTGGGGACCAGGTTAACAGTTTTCAGAAGATCAGGATGGGATATAATGGACAATGTTTGGTTAATTATCACTAAGTAGTAGACACAGGAAAGGTGGTACATGTAACACCTGGACTTCTGAGTTTGTGGAGGCAACTATTTACTAAACTGGTTCCTTTCAGGGATGGATTGGCCATAGGGAGACCTAGGGGAATTTCCGAGTCGCACTGCTTTAGGACTGGCTGCTTTTAATATCCCCATCTAATCCCTGCCTCCCTAGTATGCCACTGATGCCTCCTATACTGTCCCCTTGTCCCCTTGCCCCAGTGTATTCTCAGCCAAGACATCCCAACACAAGCTCAATGCTTTTCTTTAGCCTCAGCCTTGTAGCCCACTTGTTGCCAATCCAAGCTCTTTGTGGGGGGATTGCCTGGGATGATGCAGACTGATCATGGACTGGCTGGGGGCCAGTAATATCCCAGGCTGATTTTTGGCCCAATTCCACTACTTTTACTACTGATATCTAACTCTTTTTAAACGTTAACTATACAAAAATGCACACTGAATTATATCTCATAATAACAGGTAAATAACATGTGTTCAGGGCCAGAGTGTTCTAATCCACATGACCAAATTGGTAGTTTGCTATGAGTAGCAGACACCCAGAGTACTCAGAAATGTATATTGTCATAATGCTATTCACACAGATGAATCTGTAGAAAAAAAGACACGTGTAATATTACCAGAAGGAAAGAATATGGGGTACATTTTTACTGCAGTAGCCTTCCTTCAGCCAAAGTACACGTAGGCAGTAAATACATTTGACCAAAGCTCACTGGCAGGCATGGTATTAGAGAGTGCAGAGGAACAGCCTGCTTACTGACGGCGAAACTGTGCTACAACTTTTCTAAATAAGTCTATGGCTGTGCAAGGGCTATTTTTGGCCTTCCCCAAAGCAGCTAGTGCCCAGAAGTCTTTTTTTTACTGTTAAGAAAGTAAAAAAGTACTACTTCAATATTACAAAATGCTAAAATGTCCTCAATATGTAATATGCTGTAAATAGAAAAGGAAAATGAAGAACTTTAACCAACAATAACAGAAACCAAGTAGATTTCATCAGTTGCCTTGGAACTAAACTGCAAAAAATACATTCTTTTTAGTTATTGGGCCACATGTAAAGGTCCATGATGTTGAATTCGAAATATTATGTTGAGTTTCAGTGTCTTCAGTTGTTTGACCCTCTAGACCAGACCTGGGCATTGTAAGGCTCGGGGGCCGTATACGGCCCTTTGATTGGCTCTGACTGGCCCAAGCTGAGCTGGCTGGCGGAGTCCCTCCGCTCCTGATTTGGCGTCCCTCCGTTCGTGCTGCCTGCGAGGCACCCACCCGTCCCTCTTCACAGCGGGTTGGCGCCTCCCACACTGTACACAGACGAAGAGGGACGGGCGGGCGCCCAACAGTGAAGAAGAGCCCAACCAGGGGAGGATAAGGAAGCAGGCTCCGGCGCCATCTTGCCTGGGTGGAGGGGCGGGACTCATAACTGCCCTGACTGGAAGCCATCCTCGGGCTGCTGCTAAGCTTAAGGAGAAGGAGAGGAAGGGAAGTGGGGCTGCATTTGCTCTGCCCAGTGTGGTGGAAGAGTGAGCTGCTGACATATGTGGGGCGATATCTCCCCTTTCTGTGGATCCTATCAACCGGTATCACCCTCCCCTCCAGTTGTCAGCTAAGTGCACATGATCCTTGTCACAAGGGGACTTTAGCCCTCAAAATGTCAGCTAAAAAAAGAAAGGTAGATGCTGAATGCAGGGTTTTCAAAAAGGATTTACTGCTTTTTATAAAGAAATACAATTAATATTATGTAGAATTGAGTTCAGCCTTTTGGCCCGGCCCTCCACAATATTTTAGTTTCTCATGGGGCCCCATGCTCTAGACTAAACTCTGCTCTAGACTAAACTCAGAGCTATATGTACATAGTAATTTATATCCCTGGTGTCTATTTCAACATGTATAGTGAATCAATTTTAATGTAAAGTCATAAAGATCATTATTAACATGGTATTAAACTGGACTTTAAGTTGACCAAGTAAAAAACCCTCTTTTAGGCAGTTGCCCCTCCACCCTTACAGATACCCCTATGTGGGGTGTCTGTCCACAGAAAACACTTTGTAAACCCCTAAAAAACCCCACCATTTCCCATTCCAGCAGACCAATGCACTTTGTGTGCTCACCTGGTGGACCTACAGGGCTGCTGTGGTTATTATACACTGGTCCTCTTTAAAGGGAAAGTCCACTTTTGATGGCATTTTTGAAAGTGTATATCGTTTTGTAATGATATCAAGTGTGTTTTTTATGGAAGCAGTTTTTACTATTGTACACCAAGTCTGTATACCAAGATCTACAAGAAGAGAGAAATAAACCCTGTACAACGAGCGCTGCTACTATGGCCGCTGCTGATTTCAGTTCACTCACACATGCTCAGCAGAAGTTTTCTGTGTGTACAGGACCCATTTTTCTCTTCTTTTAGATCTTAGTGTACAGTTGTCAATAGCAACAGACTGCGGGTAGTGAAAACTGCTTCTATATAACTCACATTTTCTAACGTAAGAAAAAAAAATACAAAAATAGCTTTTCTCAGTACCTTTAGTACAACATTTTGGCACACAAAAATATTCACATTCAAAAACGCTATTGAAAGTGGACTTTCCCTTTATCTCTGGGACAAAACCATCTTCCCATCTCTAGGCATACTGTCAGGGCCCCAAAAACATCTTTTACACTCAGCAGTGACCAACCAGTTACCAGCTGGTCCTGAACCTCAATCAAATGGTAGTGAATTGTTTTTTGGACAACCAAATCTTTAGTTATGTAGGCATTCAATATTGAGGTTGAACAGAAGCTGTTTATGGGGCACAATTATACTTTAAGGTGCCCATTTTATGCTTTTATGGCAAAAATTATGAAGAGGCTGGTTTGAGAAGTTTTAGCTCGTCTCTAAATTTAATCATGCAACATTACCCTAGACATTACTCTAACTATCAATAACTTGCATCCCTAGTAATTGCCTATTGTTGCTTTTTTACCCTGTTTCCTGAAGATCAGAAATATTTTCCAGAGTCATACGTTATGTCCTTATTGGGCTTAACCTTTATGGGAACTTTTTCTACTCTTTACGTTTCTTCACCATTGGGGAATTGGCAATGTAAATGGAATAGTCTCAGTGCCAAGGAGTGGTAGCTACACCTCTCCACCAGTGGGGACTTCTCTAATGGGCAATAACTAATCTTTCCTCTAATTTCTGTAAATCTGTTCAACATTAAAACCAAAAATTAAACAAAATGCCTCCTATCTCGATCACGCATCTGGAAGCCATTCAAAGAGTTAAGAACTGTTTTATTAATAACTAAACAAATGTTTGGCAAACCAACATTTATGGTGGAACATGTGAATTTCATTTAAAGGGAACGGAATGAATCAGCAGCACACTTGTAATTTCATCTTCACTCATGTCAAAACTTAAAGCTTAAGTGTGGGGTTATAAAATATTTTTTATTGTTTTTTTCAAAGCTGATTCATATGACTTACTAATGTTGTTTGATTTTGATGCCATATAAGGCTTGAGGCAAACATCTCCAATGCTGCAGTTGAGGATTTTTGTTTGTCTTCCTCCATTGTTTGGTTTGTTATTAAACGTATAGGAATATTCACATCACAGCTTTTAGAGTATAAAAGTGTAAGTCATTTTTATTAACTTATTATTATTAACAAATATTTTAAACACTTTTCCTAGTGCACAGCACGGCCTGTTTTATGTAGTCCTTACATCTGGGTAGTCCGCCACAAGGTGGCGCAGTGTACTGCATAAGAATTGTGGCTCCTCCCGGCCCCATATAAAAACCGGAATCACCCATAGGCCCCCAGTGTTTTCTCTGCAGTGATTCTGCGAAGATAGAAGATGGCTCTTAAATTGCGCAGGTGAGCGGGGCAACTAAGCCTGCGGCCCTGCATGTCTATTTCAACCCATTTCCGGACCCTCTGTGCCTCCCAGCCTCGGCTGTTGGATCGGGTGAAGGTAGAGGAGCACTAGGGTCGGGTGGTCAAGGAGCGCTGCTCCTGGCCGCAGACCCTGTACCACAAAGGGTAGCCGGCCATAGGCTTTATGGTGAGCCTCCTGCGGATGTGGAGTTCCTGTCCTAACTTCTGAGGGGGTGAGTTTTGGGGACTATGTGCCTTGTTTCTGGTGTTTGGGGTCCCCCCCATCCCTGACCTGGGCTCTGCCTGCTCGCTCTCCCTCCCCCTCCCCGACGTGGGTTCGGGGGGGGGGGGGTGGTAGCGGCGAGTGCTTTTAGCTGTTTTTTAAACAGTTTTAAACTGTTTTCGCCGCCGTCGCCGCCTTGTACTACGCTCCGCGGCGGGCGGCGCTATAATTGTGAGGCGTTTTTTGCTGTGTTGATCACGTGAGCGCTGTTTTCACGCTCTTCAGGGGGGCGGGGCCGGAGGATGACGCATATCACTTCGTCCTTCCGCAGCCCGCCACTCAAGGTTCCTCTACCGGTGCCATTTTGATTCTGCTGCGCGTCTGGGTGGGTCCCTGAGCTGCGGCAGTGAACTCTGCCTGTGTCGCTTCCTCCTGTGGTCTGGCGGCTTGGTGATTTTGGCCTGCTTGGTCCGTGAGTCCCCTTCAGGGGTTTTTGTTTCCTTGGGGCATGGGCTGCGTGATGCTTATGTGTTTTTACTTATGTTTTCAGGTGGGACAACTGTGGGTTGTGGTTTCTCCCGGTCCTGCTCCTTACCCTCCCTCACCTCCCCATACTGGCTCTGGGGGCATCCCTTGGGGGGGCATCCCGGGTGGCTTTTTATTAGCCCTTACCCTGCGCTGGCATATTGCGACTGTCTTAATCACCATATGGAGACTTCTGGGGATAGCGTGCTCGGGGGTCCTTCAGGGCAACCCCGGCTGTGTTCCATGTGCGTGGTATCCCCTGTGAGTAACAGTGTCACGGTGTGCGTGCCATGTGCCCAAGGTATCATTGCGTCCCAGTCTGGGCTGCCCACTTCTATCCCCAGGCTCTGACTCCTCTGGGGACCAACAGTTGGGCTGCGACAGTGACCCTGGGTCTGAGTCTGGGGAGGATTCATGGTTCCCCGATGACACTGATAGTCTGTTGTCTCACATTTTTGAAATCTTGCACATTGTCCCCCCTGAGGTGGCTAAGAGGAAGCAGGGTGAGCTGTTTCATCCTGATAAACAGCGTCTGGAGTTCCCTGAGCAGAGCCATTTCACTAATATGGTGCTCAAGGAGTGGGAACGTCCTAGTAGATTGCCCGCGGTGCCCAAAGGGTTGGATAAGAAGTATTCCTTTCCTGTTGACCTGGTTAAGCGATGGTCGGGTCCCCCTTGGGTGGACGCTCCCATTCTAGGGCTGTCCAACACCTCGGTCATGCTTTCCCCTGACACTACTACACTGCGGGACAGTGAGGACCGGCGTATGACTCAGCTGGCCTGCCATGCTTTTACATTTGTGGGGGCTGGGCTGCGTCTGGTCTGCGCCACTGCCATTACAGCTATTGCCCTTAAGAAACAGCTCAGGCGTATCCTTGATGGCGCTACGGCTGGTAGGAGGGGGCAGGATTATAGGGCCCTCTTGCTTTGCTCTGATTTGGTTGCCTTTGTCCTTACTGCCATGGATGATGCGGTACGGCTGAGTGGTAGGGCCTCTGCCCTTTTGGTGGCTATGCGCCACTCTGTTTGGTTGCGTCAGTGTGCAGCTGATGCTGCTGCTAAGAAGGCTTTCACTGGGCTCCCCTTTGCGGGGCTGTGGCTCTTTGGTGAGCGTCTGGATGTTCTAGCCAAGGATGGTAGGTTACCTCAGCGTAGCAGGCAGCCCCGGCCTTTCGGGAGCCCTCCGCTTCCCTCCCCTCCTTTCGCGCTCCCAGAGGAGGTCGTGGCTCCCTCTTCTCAGGTAGCCGCAGAGATTCTTGAGGTCGTGGCAGATCCCATGCTCGTCCTGGTCTCTCCTGGGGTTCCAAGTCCAAACCCCCTCCCAAGCCCTCTCAGGCATGAGGAGGCACCCTCACCCATCCGGGTGGGGGGGCGGCTTCGGCTCTTTGCTCAAGTCTGGAGGCTCCGCGTCTCAGACCGGTGGATTCAGGAGGTGGTGTCCTCCGGTTACAAGATAGAGTTTGCAGCCTGGCTGCCCCCAAGATTCCTCAGATCCCGGATGTCTCAAAACCCTCTGTCAGCTCAGGATTTGCGTCTTGCAGTTCAACGTGTTGGAGTCAGGAGTCATTTGCCTGGTGCCTTCCCTGGAACGGGGTCAGGGGTTCTACTCCAATCTTTTCACGGTTCCCAAAAAGGACGGGTCTTTGAGGCCCATTCTGTACTTGAAGGGTCTCAACAAGTTTGTCAGGTTCAAGCACTTTTGCATGGAGACGCTACGCTCGTCTGTCAGTACCCTTCGCCTGGGCGACTTCATGAGCACCGTGGACATCAAGGATGCCTTCACATTCCAATCTTTCCAGGTCATCAGAGATTCCTGAGGTTCACTCCAGAGGATCAGCATTACCAGTTTGTGGCTTTACCGTTCGGTATCACCTCGGTGCCTCGGGTGTTCACCAAGATTCTTGCTGGCGTGATGGCTCTGTTGGGGAACCAGGGCATTCGCATCCTCCCTTGCCTGGACGACATTCTGATTGCGGCTCAGTCTCTTCGTCAGGCCGAGAAGGATACTCAGGTGGTGACCTCCACTCTCGAGTCCTTTGGCTGGGTGATCAACTCTATCTCTCTGGGTGATCAACTGATATCTCTCAGGTCAAGGTATTCCTGCCTCAGCAGAAAGTGGAGGGCCTTCAGAAGCAGGCACGGGCTCTGCTCTTGTGTCCCCATCCCTCCATCAGGCAAGGGATGCAGTTGGTGGGCCTGATGGTGTCCTGCTTCGAGGCAGTCCCCTTTGCTCAGTTTCACATGAGACCTCTTCAGTTGCACCTCTTGTCAGTTTGGGATCGGGACCCTGTGTCCCTGGATCAGGAATTTTCTCTGTTCCCCCTGGCCAGACAGTCCCTCTCGTGGTGGCTGGACTCAAGGAACCTTCTAGTGGGCAGGACCTTTCTGCCCCAGTGCTGGGAGACAGTCACCACAGATGCCAGTCTGACCGGTTGGGGGGGCTTTTGGAAGTCTCTGAAGTTCCAGGGTCGGTGGGGCCCCCAGGAGGCACATGCTCTCATCAATGTCCTGGAACTGAGGGCGATCAGGTTGGTTCTTTCTCAGCTGACCACACACCTTCGGGCTGTTCAGACCCGCTCGAACAACCAGACGGCGGTTGCCTACATCAATCATCAGGGAGGGACTCGAAGCAAGCGAGGCCTCAAGGAAGTGTCCCTGATACTGTCTTGAAGAGAAGAGAAGAGACTGTCCCTTGCATCTCAGCGGTCTACATTCTGGGGGTGGAGAACCAGGAGGCAGACTCCCTGAGCAGGGGGACGTCTTGGCTGGGGAATGGTCCATCAGCAACAAGGTATTTCACGCCCTGTGTCTCTGCTGGGGTCAGCCGGATGTGGACCTGTTTGCGTCCCGCCGCAATCACAAGCTTCCCAGCTTTGTTTCCCTGTTGCAGGATCCTATGGCCTTCGCCACGGATGCGCTAGCAATGCCTTGGACTGAGTTTTGGCTCCTCTATGTGTTCCCTCCTTTTCCTCTTCTGGGCAGGGTGCTGCGCAAGGGTGTGGTTCGCAGACGTCGTGCAGTTAGCAGTAGATCGGTACGTCTTGCCCAAGGATCCAGATCTTCTCACTCAGGGACAGCTGCGCCTTCCCAATTTACAAACGCTGTCTTTAATGGCTTGGCTGCTGAAACCTCCATTTTGATAGATAAGGGGTTTCCGCCCTCTGTTGTTGATACTATGATTCGGGCTAGGAAGAAGTCCTCATCCTTTATCTACTGCAGGGTCTGGCATGCTTACATTGCCTGGTGTGAGTCCAAGTCTTTTCCTTGTCGGGTGTTTTACTCATGTGCGTCCGCCACGTAAGCCTATGCTACCGGTTTGGGACTTGAATCTGGTGTTGTCTGCTCTACTGGGTCCTCCCTTCGAGCCTATTCATGGGGCTGCGTTGCCCATTCTGACTCTTAAGGTGGCCTTTTTGGTGGCTATTTCTTCAGTCAGGCAAGTTTCTGAGCTGGCGGCGCTTTCCATCAAACATCAGGATAAGGTAGTATTTCTTGCCTAAGGTTGTGTCTGCTTTTCATCTCAATCAGGACATTGTTTTGCCTTCTTTGTGTCCTAACCCTGCTAATCCCAAGGAGCGGACTCTTCATTCTCTGGATGTTGTCAGGGCTCTGAAGTTTTATTTGGTTGCTACTGAGTCTTTCAGGCAATCTGATGCGCTTTTTGTTCTTCCTGCCCGACCTAGGAAGGGTTTGCCTCCGGCTAAGTGTATCCGTCAGGCGGTGGAGCAGGCCTATTCTGCTAAGGGGATGGAACCCCCCTTTCGGGTTACTGCTCATTCCACTCGTGCTATTGGTGCTTCTTGGGCTTTTCAGCACCAAGCTTCTGTTGAACACGTTTGTAAGGCCGCGACTTGGTCTTCTGTTCATACCTTGCCCATTTCCACCTCTTGATTGTTTGACTCTATTAGTGTTAGTTGCTTGGGGTAGTGAGTGGAGTTATATTACAGAATGGGGGTCTTTATACACAAAATGGGCAACCTTTTAAAGAGGGACAAAACCCAAGATTTACAGTTTCTTGGGTATTGCTCTTCCTTCCATCCTGATTTGTTTAAGCCACACAATCTCTTGTAAACTCACCTTTTTACCATTCCCATGGTGCATGTGTGTGCGGGCCATTCGGCCAATCAGCAGCGCTCATGCCATTCATTTTTCCTTTGCAACTCTGAGCTCAGAGCGCAAAGGAATAAACGCCACTCAATGCATCCCCACTCGCATCTAGCTGTGGGCATGCCACCACCAGTCATACAGAAAAGGTAATTTTAAATAAATGCCGGCAGCGGGAGTGTGAGGCAGAGGAGGCCCCCTGTTATTTTAGGGTCCCAAATTTGGGGTCCTCATTGATCTCATTGGGGACTAGGTTTGGGTTCGGGTCAAGTTCAGTACCCGAATCAGACTTTTGTTCAAAGTTCAGCCAAACTTGTCAAACCCGAACTTGTACCAGTTCACCCAACACTACCTGCTAACATTAATCAAGGAAACTTGATCCTCAGTCAACTGAGTTCCATAGGATCTAGAAGAAGGTTCATTTATGATGTCTATAGGAACATGACTAATGATAAATGGAGACATCAGGTATATAATAAAAATAGAATAACAGAGGGAACAAGGGAGAGCCTTATGTAAGGTAAGTGGTTTGCCCCTCTGTTACATGGCTCCCAAGCTCACCATACAGTCATCACTTTAAGATTAAGGGCTACTAGCCTAAACAGTGACTTTTTAAAGAGGAACAAGACCCACAAGTGGCCAAAATGGGATGCCCCGCTGCGTGAAACCCACCAGAGTGCCCATACACACTCTACTTTCACAAAATACTAAAATGTATTACATTTACAGTACAGTACTTTTATGGTGAGCTACATTTGTCTAGCTGAACAAACACAAGTATACTGAAGAAATCTTGCTAAACAGCATGCATTTTATTTTATGTACATTTTCTTTTTATTGCAAGCAAAATATGTGTTATCATGAAAGTAATTCACACAGGTTCAAACAAAGAACTAAAAAATGCAGCTTGTCAACAAGGTTATCAGCTTTTTTAAGAGTATGATGTTCTTATTTTTTGGAACAGGGTGTGGGATTTTTTTAGTCTGGACTATTTTTAGCACTGTAAACAATAGACAGATTTAGCAGCGTAGTATTGGATACCTGATATCATTCACTTGGTGCCTTTTGTGACAGTTTCCTGAGCAGCACCACCCATCACTGTGCTGACTGGGCATCAGGATGCAGTCAGAAATTCCACACTAATGTTATTGTGTTAACACACAGGTAGAGTTTTATTTATTAGCCATTATTAGTTTTGCTGGTAAAGTTACATTTGCTTCTAATGTTGCTTAAACATTCAGCCATTTCATTTTTTGGTGGGGGTTAGGATAAAAATAAATAATTTCAGTACTTTATCTGTACTATAGACACTTTAGTAAGCATATGTATTTTTAGTACAGGAACATACCCTGTTTCCCAGAACAGAACCTGCCAAATTGAGCCCTAGCATGATTTTTCACAATTTTTAAGGAGGCTTGAAATATAAGCCCTATTCTAAAAATAAGCTCTTGCTACAGTTCATAAAGTCAATCTATATAGTGTCAAGGCTGCTATACAGGTAAAATGTAGTATTAATTGGCAGCAGAATTGATCAGGAAAGACCGACCCTTTACCAAGAAAAGCAGAAACCACCAAAAGAATCACACTCAAAAAACCCAAAATCTTAAGGGTTGTCATGTCTCAGGCTCTTACACACAGTCCAGGTAGTCCCGCTGGTGTCACTCCACTTCCGAGCATTGTAGCTCTTTCCTGTCACCAGGGGGAGCCAACTTCTATACTTGCAGTGCAGTGGAACGCAAAAGTGAGCAGCTGGATTGCCAAGAAACCTGACAACACTTAACCTAGATTGGTGTTTATGGAAAAATAAGACATTTATCAGACATAGGTCCTCAACCTCACACCAGCCTCCTCCCACACTTTGCCCTTTTCCCCCTAACACCTATACATCATGAACGGAGCCTTCAGTAAGCTAGTAGCTGACCCAGGCAGGGCAAAAGGGGGGGTGTCTCCACCTCTTAGTAACAAGGGCAGTGATTGATCTACCGTTACTTACAAGGGGACTCCACTACACTTTCTGCCCAGGGACCACACTTTATCTGTCCTTGGACTCAGGTGTCTCCTGTTGGTATCACAGGGCCAATGGCACCACTATTGAATAGGAAGTTTACCAAAACCAAAATCACTTACTCTCCTATATTCTATACCCAAACCACAGCTAGTTCACCTAGACCATGTTAAGCAGAAAACAAAGCTTTTCATTACTAATTTAACATTGAAACTTGTGATTTGTGTTTAGCCTCATTACAGTCAAATGTTTGGCGGCTCTTTCAGCGATTGTTGGTGTTTAAAATTGATTTATTCAAATTGATTTATTTAACTACAGTAAAATTCCTGGAACACAATCTTAGGTAACAAGATTTGTTTGATCCATTTGATATATGTGATAGTCTAATCCTATACTCAACTGTAATCCCCTGCAGGCAAATGCTGCTAGCCCAGCACTTACTGGAATTCCCGATCTATTTCTGCACCACTTGCGCAGCTGCTGCTACCATCTTGAGCTTGTGTATTTTTGAAAACTGATGGACCGTTCCTGCACCATCGGCACAGGTACTATATGGCACGCCTCTCTCCATTGAGAGCAATGGAAAGGGAGATGCGATAGTGCCTGTGACTAATGGCACAGGATGGTCCATCAAACGCTAAACAGATACGAGTGGCTGGAAGATGGCTGCGCAGAAGATGCAGGACTGTATTTGGGTGATCTGGTAAGTGTCTCAGTGCCAGGCTATAAGCAATCGCCTGTGGGGGATTAAAGGTGAGTAAAGGGATTTTTTTCTGACTGCAGAATGACCTTAATTATGATTTTTTTTTTAAAGTATAAAAAAGGCCCTGATCTTTATTTAGAAGAAAAATCATTCTCATTTCAAAAAGATTAGCGTAAAATAAACCTGTTTATTTCATGGCCTAAACTTGCTCTTTGCATAACTGAGAAGGCTAGAAATTATGGAGCTGATAAATATGGACCTATTCTAATCTATTATGTGTTCCTTGTTTGTGGTGACAGCAAACAAGAGAGTTTCAACTTGTACAATATCTATAGAGAGATATTGGCACAGTAACTAAGGGGAGGACATGAGAAAGTAGAACATGTTCCATTTTTCCATGTCCCTCTTGTCTCATCTCCTGTATGATAGTAGTAATGTGCACCGGAATCGTATTTATCCATACAGATTAATGATCTCAGCATAACTATCTGTTTCACCCTCTGTATCCTGTCAAGAGAATATAATAGAGAAATTGAAATGACGCCTCTTTCTATCTAGCGTTATCTGAGTTTCGTTTTCACAGAGAACAACACACAAAAATGACAACATAATATTCTAAGCTACAACTGTGTCCACATAGCTACACCCTTATATTCCTAGTGATAGGCTTTGTACCATCCAATGGAAATTAAAGAAGAACTTCCAAATAAAAGGGGGCAGTGATGAGTGACATACCAGCATTATTTACGCTTGTGTAAACTTACGCTGTAAATCTCTTTTTACAGTTAGTAGCATTTCAAAAATACAACTTAAGAAATGGCCAGGAGCAGACAAGCATCTGGGCTGCTTACATTGCATTTTCTTGAATTGCTATAAGGGGTTCTCAACCTTTAGGATCGCACAGTTCACTTAAAGAAAATTTCCAAGCATTTTATACTAACCAGCCCACCACTCCCTCCCCCTGTGTTAAGCAAAATATGGACAATAACATAAGAAACAACTTACTAGGGAGCAGACAATCTTCTCGGAAGCTGAAGCTGGGACCTTGAGTGACAGCTGAGTTACCAAATCCATGCAGCCATGTGATTGTTCTGGTCTTTCACTCAAGTCCATCTTTCACTTCTATGGCTGCCATGCAGAGCTTCACCTACTGCCAGCATCGGGACAGGATTTTAGTGGTCAGGTGAGTTGTTTTATTATCTTATTGTCCAAACTGGGCTTAACATGACAGAAGAGAACGGTGGCTGAGGATAATTTCGCCACACAGCCCTATAACCACATTTATATGTAACATCCCCCTACTACCAATGTACATGCTGATTGGCTTAGCTCTCTGGATATATGGGTCCCATATTTTTAGGCCTTTCCCCATCAGTTCAATATCCTAACCATATATTCGAACCCCAGCCTACCCAAACTCCCACTAAGCTCACAATTCATATAAAATTGTACCAGATATTTCAGCCAGAAGGTCAGTGGTGGTGTACCAGGGATTTATCCTTTAATTTTTATTTGGGCTTGCCTTAGCATACCACCATCAATCATTGTGTTCCCCCAAGCCACCGTTTGCCACCTTTATTTGCCATTGTGCTCTATATTACTTTCTGAGGGGCAGTGGATTCCACTAACTGCTGCCCCAATGTCAATAAGAGCTTCAAGTACCTCTTAAAGAGGAACAACCACCAACTGGTCGGGCCTGGAACCTAAAGTACCCCCTAGAGCATCCTGATTTGGCATTCCCAGCTGCATAAGCCCCCAGTAAACACTCTCCTTTCTGCCAATTCCACGCTGTGTTTGGGGTCCATAGCTGCATCCCTGGCCTAACTGCAGCTCTGGTGTGCTCCTATGCCAAGCATTTCTGGTAGGCTTGGGAGCGCAGGACCGCATAGCAGACAATAGGGAGGGCATGGATACGGCCACTCCTCTTCTCTATACCGGATCTCTGTTACATACGGAGCTGTATGCCATGCATTAGTATGATAAATATGATAAATGTCAAAGGTAATGTAGTCAAGATAGATTTAAAAACTCAGAAAAAAGTCTCAGATCTCCATCCTAGTTCATACTAACACATACCTTTGCACCCAGGTTTAATATCCAATAAAGTTCACACTCCAATGCTTAGGTTACTTTCCCTATGTAAAATTAAAACTCATCTGCCAGTAGTGTTGATATTTGGTGACTAACCTCCCAAAAATGTCTAGGAATGGGTGAACCTACGTCAAACCTATATATTGAGCTTATTGAGCGTCATATATTGAGCGTCATACCTATATGCTTTGTCACTTGGTCATTTCAGCATATTTAGCACACTAAACAAATAAGAATACACAGAGCTAGCTTAAAAAGTCTTTTCATAAGGCTTTAGAGTATCCAGTTGCGGCGTCCCACAGTGCATGCATCCAATGAGTTCGCAAGTGAAACCACCACCAATAGGCTTATACTCTTACCAGATGTTCAATAAAACTGGCATTCAGAAAAAAAGCAGACGGATATCCCACAATGGATTGCTCCTCCATGAATGCAGCACAGACTCGATCCCAAGACAACCAAACCCCCAAATCAGATCAGGGCTATGAAGGCACATTCTCAATGGGGATAATGTTTTAATCACACATAATGTTAAACATGTGAAAAGAACAAAAAGGACAGAGACAGAAAACTAAATTTAATGACTCAAAAGAGTAAAAATATGCACTCACAAAAAAAGTAAAAGACAAGCATAAATTATCCAAGCTAGAGGATAGAACAGTGACTCTAACCCTATCCAGACCTATAAATGACAATAGACCAGGGTTTGAAGAATGAGCCGATTTAAAATGGGAGGATACACTGTGCGCTTCAAAGCCACGTCTAATATTATACATATGTTCCCGGATTCTGATCTTCAATTCTCTAGTGGTGCGCCCCACATACAATAAATTGCATGGGCACCACACTAAATAAACTACGTGCTTGGAGCTACAGGTGATAAGTTCTGGAATTTCCACCTCCTTACCTGTTCTAACATCCTGAAACAATTTTTATGGGACTTGGTGGTGGATAATGTGGTTCGACAACCATAACAAGTACCGCATCTATGGAAACCTTTAAGTGAGGTACTGGCCAATGATATTGGTCTCGGGGGTCAATAAAACTTTTCGTGAGCCTGTCCCTCAAACTAGGTGCCCTGTGAAAAATAAATGTCGTTTTTTCTGGTAATTCAGGACCCAACAAAGGATCTTCCTTCAAAATATGCCAATACTTGTTAAAGACCTGTTGCACCTGACGATATTGCAAGCTATAACCTGTAATAAAGGCCATCCCACTGTTGGTAGCCTTCACGTCTGTGGGATCTGCCCTAATTTTTCATTCAGTGCGCCTGGCCAGCTCATATTGATGATCCACCTCCTCTCTACTATAACCTTTTTCTATAAACCTATCCTTGAGGCAGCCTGATTGTCTTTCAAAATCTTCCAAATGGCTACAGTTGCGTCTAAGCCGCAAAAATTGACCACGCGGAATTAGCCAATTTGGGTGATGGCAACTATTAAAGGGCACGTAACCATTACGGTCCGTTGCCTTAAAATATGTAAGGGTGGTCAACTGGCCATTATCTCTTTTGATGGTGAAGATCAAGAAAATTAACCATAGAAGCATTGATCTCAGCCGTGAACTCCAAATTCCATTCATTAGCATTCACTTCCTCTAAGAACAACCTTAGGGATAATTCCGTGCCCTCCCAAATTATGATGACATCATCTATATAGCGCCTCCACAGTTTTAGAGAGGGTCTGATCCGATCAAAAATGAATTGGGCCGCCCACAGACCCACATACAGATTGACCATACTGGGGGCGAACTTCGCCCCCATGGCCACCCCCTTGATCTGCAGGAAAAATTTGCCACTGAACCAAAAGTAATTATGGTTCAGTGCAAAAATTAAGCATTCATTGATAAAATTAATTTGAATCTGTTGAAGATTTGAGTCTTGATTCAAAAAATGCATAACTGCATCAACTCCCCCTTGGTGGGGTATGACAGTATATAGCGATGTGACGTCAGCTGTCGCCAGGAGGGACTCTGCAGACACCTGTTGTGTCTCAACAAGACGTAACACCTCCCCTGAATCTCGTAAGTAGGCTGGTAGACTCTGCACAAGTGGCTGCAGGAAGGTATCCACATACTCCCTCAACCTACACGTGATCGAGTCAATCCCGCTTACGATAGGGCGTCCAGGGGGCATAGTTGTACTCTTATGAATCTTCGGAAGCTGATAGGATTACTGATGTTTAAATAGTCAAATTCTTTGCTGGTCAAAACACCAGTACTCTTCCCCTTAATAAGAAGAGCCTGAAGGGCTTTCAGATACTTACTCATAGGGTCTCCCCCAAGAAGAGAGTATGTCTCCGAATCGGAAAGTAACCTGTTCATTTCCTCTATGTAATCGCTCTTATTCAAAATGACTAAGCCTCCGCCTTTGTCGGCTGGCTTGATGACCAAGTCATGATTTTTCTCCAATGACTTTAATCCATTTGAAAACACCACCAAGGTGTAACTACGGTGGCTCTTGATATTAATATTTTTCAAATCCTTGGTAACAAATTTTCTAAACACTTCTAGATGGGAATTGGAAGGAATATTAGGATTAAGAGTAGATTTATTTCTTAGGGCCGTATGTGAGAATTGACTCGAGTCTACTAATAGGCCCCCATTAACCTGCATATCCACATTATCTATGGTGTTAATGTTATCTAGCTCCAGAATGGAAGATTTTGACTGCTGAAGAAAACATTTTTTGCATTCAGTTTTCTCATGTATTTTTGAAAATCCACATGTGTGTTAAATTTATCTACATTTTTTGGCGGAGCATATTTTAGCCCCAGATCCAACACCTTTAATTCCTCATTAGTCAAGACCGTGGAACTCAAATTAAAAATGCCTTGCCCTAGACTCTTCTCTGCTTTCTTATGTTTGACCCCTCCGCGCCTTCCCTGGCATCCCATTCTTTCCTTTTTTGGAGCTGCTTGTCTCTGTCCCTTATTGGAGAGGTCCCCCTGTAATTGGCAAACCTCCAGGTATCCTCGGGAAAAGGGGAATGGGGTGTGGGGGGCTGCAAAGCTGATTCTTGTAAAGCCCGTTTATAGAACATGTCTCCTTCTCTGTTCTTAAAGGGCCGATTCATATCCCTCCAAGAGAGGGTTCTCTTTCTTCAATTCAGGCCAGAGTCTCTAGTTGGTCCATATCGTTCAGGTCTGGAGGGCAAATCTAAACTGCGGTTGGTATTCCCACCCACAGCATATTTAGATCTCTGTGGTAGTGGGGAGTTCCTGATCCCGGAAGGTCTATGCTGCACTTGGCACATATTACTAGAGTGTCGGGTGTATTGTTGGACATTGGCCAACTTGATAGTTGGATCTTGATCTGATTCAAAACCATCAAAGAATTGCCATTTAAATACCTTTTCTGTGGAATAATCCTTTATGTCCCTTTGTAATTTACTTATTTTTTTTTTCTTAATCATAAGTTCCTCGTTTTGGGCTACTATTCATACATGCCCTGACACTCGGCACTGCGCATTAATCAACAGATATTTAATCTTACAGCAGCTGTTGTACTTGCTTTATACACGCCCATGATAACAGCCATTGGATGAGCTGCGTTATCTTGCTTTTTGATTGGATTGGTGGCATCTGGTTGGCTGTCCCCTTTTCCCTACAAAAGTGTTTGGATCAGTCAGTTCCTGTAAACCCTGGTTAAAGCCGTTATGTAGCGGTGAAACGCGTTGGGACTCTTTGTACCTACCTTGAAAATAAACAGGAGCAGTTTTGATTTTAAGAAAAACGGAGGAGTCCAGTGCACCATGCGGTGAGAGTCACTGTTCTATCCTCTAGCTTGGAGAATTTATGCTTGCCTTTTACTTTTTTTGTGAGTGCATATTTTTACTCATTTGGGTCATTAAATTTAGTTTTAGCAATATTGCACTGTTCTTCTTCTGTTCTTTTTGTTCTTTTCACATGTTTAACATTATGTGGGATTAAAACATTATTCCCATTGAGAACGTGCCTTCATAGCCCCTAAGAAGATCTGATTTGGGGGTTTAGTTGTCTTGGGATCAAGTCTGTGCTGTATTCATGGAGGAGTAATCCATTGTGGGAGACCCGTCTGCTTTTTTTCTGAATGCCAGTTTTATTGAACATCTGGTAAGAGTATAAGCCTATTGGTGGTGGTTTCACTTGCGAACTCATTGGATGCATGCACTGTGGGATGCCGCAATTGGATACTCTAAAGCCTTATGAAAAAACTTTTTAAGCTAGCTCTGTGTATTCATATTTGTTTTTTGTATCCTCTGGAATTGGGACTTCCACACACGTTGAGCTACATTTTTAATACAATACATTTTTAATACAATACTTTTATTTATGTGGATAATCTTGAAGCGCGGTATTGTATAGATCGGTTCGCTGGTTCTATATATCTTTGTCTATATTTAGCACACTGACTCAAAAGCATGATCAGAAACATTGACTATAAAAAATGTCCCCAAACGTATTACATTTGCAAAGTGAGCAGGTATTTTCTAGTCGGTGCATTTGCCCACATAAGGGTATTCTAGGTGTTTCTTATTTCTTAAAGTCAAAACAGAATATGATCATGAAGCAATTGAAATAATTGGACTGAGAGTATGATATTGTCTACTGTAATAAATGGGTTTTCACTATAACATTTTGGCAGTGAGGTAGCGGTTACAGTAGAAGGGTTAATTGTATCTAAGTGTCGTATCCTTTTTGATTTTATGAAGAAATGAGTCTGAATAAATCTCCCTTTCCAAACTCACACACTGATGAGCATTCATTCAGGGAGAAGGTCTCTGGCAAATTACATTTTCTATGCCATTCATTAAGTCCCCATATGAAAAACACAGATGCCACAGGACAGTAACAGCATGTGGAACATGCCAGAATTCCTCAGCTACCTCCCTTCAATAGAAACACAGAGGATATTTTGTTCTTTTTTCCCATTATGTTGCCCATGTGCTCAGACTTCTGTGCTAGCCACAGGGACAGATAGAACCTCACTGTGTAAATTCTGAGATAAGGACCCACTGTGTTGTTTGGAAGGATGGCTTGACAACAGAGTGAATCCCTCAAGGCCACTTCATGCACAATGAAGGTCTGTGTGAGATAGTGGTGTTACAACAAAATAACAGCCATTCTGTGAAAGAATTTACTGTTAACCCTTTACGCCAAAGTATTTACTCTAATAAGTGCATAAAGTAAGACATTGAATTGGTATAGGGTTAATCAGGTATATTTAAAACAGAACAAATTCCACCAGTGGCAGGCCTGGAATCTAAAAGACTGCAAAGTCAGCTGCTGGCTTTTCTCTGATTCAGGATGCCCCACTGTGTGAAACACCCAAATTCACCCATAAAAACTCACCTTTCCATTCTCCAGTGGCGCATGCATGGATTCTCATCCAATGAGAGCTGCCTGCTGTGACTATGTTATTCGTTGGGCTTATAAGCTTAGCCATGGGGCTGTTTGGGACCGTTCCTATAAGCCTTTACCACCACATAACTCTCAGCATATTAGTTGCTACGGGCTACAATTAAATTACCATAGTGCAGACGGGTAGATAACCAACACTTAAACGTTTTGCACATGCATATCAACATTCCGAATGCATATACCGTTAACTGTTGAGAAAAAGAAGCAAGATGTGCGCTCAAATGTTTGTGTTGTTGTAATTTTGTCCGCAAGCAAATAATATTTTCCAACCCCAAATTACTGTGGTGAGCATATTCCCACTCAACACTAGTAGTGAGTTAACTTCTTTCCTCTACGACATAGGAAAACAACACATTGGGAAAACTATGTGGGATATAGCCAGAACCTCGAAAGATTGCCAGCACCCATTGACACTCATTACTGCTCAAATGTGAAGGTCAAAACTTTTGGATCATCTGTGGCACCCTTCAGCCTTTAGATCATTACAGTTCTCTTGTTTTTTTCCCACTCCATAAAAAGGACTTGCATGCTCGCTGAAACATAAGCAGCATTATGGGCTTTCTCAGCCAAAGAGGGTTAAAATGAAAAGTGTTTTTTCTGGCCACAATTATCTAACTTGGAGCGATTTTCAATTTCATCTTTGTCGTTTTCATTTTCGGCAGCTGCGTTCAGTATTTAATCACATATTATCTGCTCAAAGCCCTTTTCTAACATTTGATAATTGGCTGTTTTCTTTGACAAATTATGAGCTTTTACTTTGATGAGGTTCTACTGCAATCTTGCTGAGATGTAGTGTGTTCAGTTTCCAGTCCCCGTTGGCTCCCCTAACCAGTATAAACCTCAGCACGTCACTGGACTGCTGAGTAATGGCAGGAACTGGGCTGGCCTCATTTTCTTTCGCTCTTTGCTACAGATTTTTTTTTCCCCCCCACAGGATATTTTCAGCTCTCTGTACTAAATCCATTACATAGCTTGCCCTTTTTAGCAGAAGACCGCTCTAAAATTAACAAGTCTTGTGTGAAATTACCAGCACACAGCAAAGAATGCATTACAGTTAGCATCTGTTTTACGGCTGAAAGTCGAGGCACGCTGAATAGATACAAAAGAATGATGCCTTTCATCTCCCGGCTAACAAGACGGCAAATGTATATGGCTCAACTTCTAAAGAGTATGATTATGGGCAAAAGCCAAGTCTATTCACAACTAATACTTCCATTTCAGCTGGTAACTGGTGGGCTTAATTACCCCATGGTTTCTTATATCTCCCATAGACTCCAGAATGGAAATTTCCTTGCCGTTGTAAGAGGTCCTATCATTTTCACAAGCCAACAGAGGTGTCATTAGGCTAAATAGATTTTATTTGCCCTCGAATATGGACATTTTTTAATGTCAGATTTCTGCTTGGTGTCTAACCACTGGAAATACCAAGCAAAATAATGTACCCGCTTTAAATGTTCTTGCCAGTAGCCACCCACAATTGATGCAGTTACTAATGTTACCAAAATAAGTAGGTCATGTGCCTTGTAGCACTTTTTCAAACCAGAAAGAATAGTGTTTTACTGTTAAAATAATATACCAGACCTGTCAGACCCCCCTTGTTGGAGCCCCTTTGAACATTGCCGAATACACCCTGGGGTACTGCAGGTTGAGAAACAATCCTTTAAGGCTAAAATAAGCTAGAAATGTTAATGTGAACCTTTGTGCACGAGTGAAGGACTTTAAATAGGTAGCTGAGGCACCAAGATGCCACTCATAGATCTTCTTAGGATCTCTTCTGTTGAGCCTCTACTATTTGTTCTGATTATCTGTTCATTTTCAACCCATTGATTGGATATCTGATTATGTATTTTGCTGCCTGTCTCATGATGTTTGCTTTGCTTTTGATTATTTTATACTAGGATTCTTGTGCCCTGCCCACAGCCTCTTACTTTGGACCTTGACCATGATTCATAGGTACCAGTCCATGGCCATGGCTTACTAACCTAACTAAGCTACTTGTCATTAGTCAACCCTATCTGTCCATTGTTGCCTGTAAATAAACGCCTGTCTGTCCAGACCCTCTATTCCCCAGGTGTATGGGGGGTTCCCCGCAGCCCAACCTATCCCCTCTCGCAGATGGCTGTAATGAAGACAATTCGATTTTGGGCTCCTAATCAAGTATTGGCTTGTGGTATTTATTTCAAACCGCATTGATACATGGTTCCACACAATCAGGAGTCCACCTTAGGCCTGGTGTTATAGGCGTCCAGCTCTTGTTAAGCAGCAGGGTATCCCAAACTATTTAGGATACCCATTTGACCAAAGTTGTGCCTACATTTTTGCCTTTCTCTGGAAAAAAGGCTTATCAGAAGAGTCTTTCAAACTAGGTAGTAGAATTCCCTATAGAACTTCTACAGAATATTAACAGGGGTTACTGTTGGAAACTGGTGAACTTAGCCACTAACATGCAATTTAGATCAAAATTTCCTCAATCCCCCGGGCAAAATGTGGCCCTGTGACTTTGCTTCAGCAGTCACATGGCCAGCAGCCAATCACAGGGCCGCATTTTGCCCAGGATATTGAGGTTCAGGTGAGGATTGTGGGGGTCCAGCTATCTGGATGCCTCCCCAATACCATTTGTTTTTCTATGATCTATCCATGATCCACTGTTTTTTTTTATGTCTACCCCATTTTACTGGATTTGCAAAGGTTTATTTCAAACTATATTCTTTTATATCACATCATACGTCAAACTACATAATGACTACAGTTCTCCAATAAACCAAATCTAGGCAGATGCACAAAAAGTTTCCCTTTATTAGATCCTAATGCAGACCTCATTCAGAATAGTAACAATTCATATTATTTCTTAATTATTTTGTAGACCCTTAAGACTGTGTGACTCTGTCTCAGTCATATTATATCCAAAATTGGTCTTTAAGTAGTCTTTAAATGAACAGTAAAGGTGGAGAGTTAAAGAACAGCCTAAGTGTTCTACCAGCCAGACAAGAGACTTCTGGTAGTTTAATCTCTCAGAAACGAATTGTTTCTCTGTATGGGCGGGGCAGCGGAATTTTGTTTTTGCATGTCCTTGTATATGTGTCTCCTTCTCACTCCCTCACCAGCAAAAGAATTGGGTTGTATTTTACTGCTGTCAGTAATTTGGTACTGAGCTCAGAATCACATAAGAGACAGATAAGCACAGGAAAAGACATATGTTCCCCCACAGGCACAGGACATGGTGTGTCCCACACAGTGAGATGCAAAAGGTCTGTGAAAAAAAATCTGTCTGGGCTACAGAAAAGGGTCTGGCTTGAGCTACTTTATTCATCAGCACAGCATCATCAATCAGTCCCTTAACTATGTTGTTTTTCAGCAGCTGTACTGACTGCAAAAGTATAATTCACTTACTTACCTCACTATAGTATTGCTAAGGATCCCTGGTCTAACACTTCTTTAACACCATCCCCAGAACTAGTAGGAGTTTCCTTTATTTCCTAGTCACGTGGGCAAATAATAGTAATACATATGTGGCCAGTGGGTGGGAATGATCGTTTAAGATTTATGTAGGGTGTAGTGAGAGCACTAACCTTACCCAACAATACTGGAGCTATGTAAGTGCATTAAACTTGCAGAGCTGTGTCTTTATACAGCTTTTCGCATATATATATTCTCTTTCAAAATATCTTGCAGTAAGCACCTTTAGTTTTGCAATGTTCAGTATTACATTCTACTTCTGTGTCTGAAAATGGAAATAGCCATATGCTTACTGCTCTCCGAAGAAGCTGTTCCACCTTATCCTCAAGAGACAGATCTTAATTCAACAGTGTCTCTAATGCAGCGCACAATAATCTTTAAATCCTTAGGCTACCTACATTAATGATGTAGAGGCACGTGAAACGTGCCGCAGCTCTGCACTCAACATATGTTAATAAATTAGAGCATAAATGAAGGTTAAAAAGATCACCTTTATTGTTAGTGTGAGACATGAGACTCTACATCCCCTGCAGATGCTACTGTACTTCCACAGAAGCTCAGGATGTGAGTGCCCACTAAGAGCAACTAAAACTATACATGTATAATACACATACAGTACCCATACATTTGTGTGTAAATATTATTAGTAAATGGGGAGATAGTAAGTAGGGGAATCAATCCTACTTGTGGAGTGACACTCCCTTAGTGTTTAGAACCCAACAACACCCATATTACATATCAATAACATCAATGTATTAGTCTTAGAATATCAAAGGGGGCACCTCTAAGGGAAGCCCATGTAGTATATAGATACCATTGAACCCTCTATACACACACAAACACACACACACAAACACACACACACACACACACACACACACACACACACACACACACTCTTCCAAACTGACATTTTTGAGCAGACAAGTGCATTGATTTTTATCTACCATCTCAGTGTTTTGGAAGACCGCTAGCCAACAGGTATCCATGAGACCTAGGTACTTACCCTGTCTTAAATATCAACCTTCATGTTCCCAAAGGGGGTTAGATAAGGTTGGCTGTAACACTTACTGTGCCCTTCCATGGCTTTCCTAGACACAAAATAGTTTTGGGATGGAGATTCAGCCTCACTGTGCTGTTGCCCCTAGTGTGTAGAAGAGCAGGTGTAATCCAAGGTAATCTAGTAAGGGATGGTCAAGTCAAAATAACTCTTGTGGTTTATGGGAGCAGCCATTATGGGATTACCAGCTCTGCTGTCCCGCTGTCTTCTAGTGAGATGTATGAGGCAAAACACATCCCCGTCCCTTCTCCTCTGAATAGAAGTCAGTGGGGCAGTAGACACAGTAATCCCATCATGGCTGCTCCCATGAACCACAAGAGTTATTTAGACTGGACTGTCTTTTTATAGAGGAAAGAAGTCACAACAGACTTTAGTCATTCTTAATTCCCTGGCATGGGTGATCCTAAGTCAGAATGTCCCCATTGCACCTCCATCTTCCAAAATCCTGAGACCTGCCCCCTGTACTTATCCTGCTGCATTCAGTACTCCCATTAGCTATTCAGTGACTGGCTTCAACCAGATTGCCAGGAGGTACTTATTAGGACAAAGCTCCATCCAACAGGGGACCCAACAATGGCTACAAACAAGTAGAGTAGACACAGCTCCACAAATAGGCAAATATACTACTGCTGCCAATTCCAGGTTCCAAAAAGCCTGAAAACGTTATCTGGTAATTTAGTGACTACATGCAATCAATGCAGCACATCTGACTGCTAGCCTGTTTTAAGGAACATGGAAGTGGTAGGTGTGAGTGTGCCCGGTCCCAGGCCTGTGGCAAGGAGATATGTAATGGGGCATCTTGTCCACGTGGGTAGAGGAAGTTGAGTCTTTTTTGCTTACTCTTTAAAGCAGACCTAACCCTGCTCTAGCATTACCACCAGCCAACAAGTTGCTAGTATCAAGAGGCCAAAGTATTTACCCTGTTCTGTGCTCCAGGGTCCCAGATATATTCTGCATAAGATGCACTAATAAGCAGAGACTATTAAACCCCTACATAAACACACACACACACACACACACACACACACACACACACACACACACTGCTGCTTTTGTTCAGAATAATCTGCTGAAGCAAACTCTGGGCAGACAAGACCGTACAATGGCACATAAGGCACCCTGCAAGAGATCACAATAAGTTGGGTCAGCATTCAGCTACAAGATTTCATTGAGTGCTATATAAACTATAGATAGAAAATGCTTTCTTTGCTAGATTGGGACACAATATTTTTTTCTGGTTGGTTGGACCGTCTGGTTCTTAACAGGAGGAGCATGAACTGTAGCTGCTTCATTTTCTCTGTTTTTTTTTTGTATTGGGTTTAATATATTTTTTAGCATACGCACAAAGTCACACTTCCAATTTTGGAATAGGTGCCTAATTAGCCTTATGTAGAAATGATCAGCGCTAGAAGAAGAATCCTTAAAAAACAGATCAGATGTGTAGTGTAGATAACCATTTTCCATGCGCCATAATTGGAGCCGGATGGAATCATTTAATAATTGCTGTCAGAAGATCAAATTTAATTCTTGTTTTAAAGATACCACTGTGGGATAGAGCTGTGCAAATTGTCATCAGAGGTTTTGATTGAACACAGCTTTAATTAGGTTGATTAGGATGCAAAAGTAGCTGAAGAAGAAAAAAAAAAGAGAAGTGACAAATTTGCTTAGCGAGTCGTGCTTGACAGCACTATCCTACATCTTTATTTGTGTTATGTTTAGATAGCTGTCTCAATACGCTGATCAATTCAGACAACACATTTAAATACCTATTCAGGTTTAAATATTTATCGGATCTCGTAGAAATGAAGACAAGCAATCTCAAAGCATTTGAAACTATTTTATTGTGATCCAGGTTTATGCCAATTCAGCAGCATTTACCATTGTCCCATATCTCCTCATGCCCACCCACTTTTATAAGGGCTATGCACTGTCTACCAATAATACACCCTTCTATAGGTGTGTAAGATGGTCTTTGGGATGGTTTTGGGAGACCTAGGAAAAATCTTAATGGACCACCTGGAAGAATCCATGCTGGGCCACCCTGCTTTGGGGACAGTTGGGACCACTCATTTAATCCCTGATTGTTTAGACTTTATCTTGCCCCCCTCTACACTAGCTAAAAAACCTCAGCCTATGTTCTGACCCCAATGCTATGGCCTTGGCATTATAGTTTTGGTGTCCAAACCGATTCTTGCCATAAATCCTAAAGTTTCAGTGCTATCACTTTAAGAGTTGTCATATCTACACTTTCTATGATCTGTCCTTGCAATGCTATTCATCAGCTTTGGAGCAAAATCATTGATGGTCCGGACAGCACATGGAGGGGGGGGCAGCGGGGATGTTGCCGGCAGGGACATTAGATGGCCTGGGTTTGGCTTTTAGCCCCAGTCTGCCACTGGACTTTAAGGTAAGCCCTGACCCTTACCGTTAAGCAGGCCAATAACCTTCTTGGCACCTATGTGCTATAGAGGCTGCTGGCCTGTGGCATCCAAAAAAAGACACCCTCCCACTGCTGGTAAAATGCACTATTAGAAAGTACTTGTTATGGTAAAGCTCCATCTAACAGTGGCTACACACAAGTACAGCAGACACACCTCAACAAAATCAACAAATAGGGGAATACACTACTTCAGCCATTTTCAGGTTCCTGAAAGCGGTAAGTGTTTGTTATAGTACATACACATTTGTTTGCATATACAGGTGCACTAAAACCCTCTCCAGGCAACTTCGAACACCCTAAAGGATTTAAGCCTGTTTTAACTTTTTAAGGGTAAGCCCAACTAACCAAAATTGCCACAATCTTCAGTTTAGCAGCGCCTTTGTCTCAAGTATTAAGGCAACTCTAAAATGTTGCTTTAAAGTTCTTATTTTTAATTCCTGTAAACATAACACCAGTGGAATTATTTTCCTTTTGCATTTTAGCAACCAGAGTGGTGCGGATAAATGTAAAGCTTAGCTGTTCTGAGCCCACTCTTCTGCCCTCTACAAGTGAGCAAGCTCTATTGCTGAGGACAGTGTGCCTAGACCGACCATGCCGAGTTCTCTTACTTGGAGGGAACTGGAGCTGATGAAGCAGCTTCTTGTGATGTCTGAATGATGTATGACAGGGTTCCCCAACCCTTCTCCTCATGGTCCACTCACTGGTTCACAGGTAAGTAAATAGTGCAGCAGCAGAGCTATAGAGCCCAATATGTGGAGATCTATAAAACATGACATATTGGTGGACCTTGAGGAGGAAGGTTGGGGACCCCTGATGTAGAACAAATGAAAGTTAAATGACCCTAAACGCACCTTTCCTTTTGTACGCAGAAGTTTTTTGGTGACATTAAAGTCATAAAAATGATGCTGTGCCCTAATACCTTGGACTTTATTGTATTACCAAAAAAAGTTCAGAAATGTCCACCATATGCATTGTGCTGAGTGTGGTGGAAAGCCCAAGCCAAACTTCTCTGCATATTCTGAATGTCAAACATTTATCCTAACCTGGCCTATACAGAATCTATCCTGCAATCCGATCCACCCAATATATAACCCTCATATAATGGCATGGCATTATAAAGTAGACACCCACTCAGTTTGCAGCTGCTCAAACTAATGCAAGACTGAACCCATTATTAATTATTAATGGTGCAGGATTGAGGTAACTTCCATTATTATACAGTTTGGGTAAGACTGAATAGATCTCTAAACAACAAGACTTTCTGTCGCGTGTATATTTCTTGTGATAGCAATAAATATTCATAACTATGAGTGTCCTTTATGATCTAGTGTCCATTTTTAGAGTCTGCTCCCTTGGTAGATTAGCATCCCCAATGGTCCTATCTATTGCACATCTTCCTGCAATGTTAGTAAATAACCATTCCTATCCAGCTTTGCCAATGTGATACAGTATTCTTGAATTTAAACTGGGTTCAGCCGAAACAACACAAGGTCCTCTATTATGCGCAGTGAAGCTACTATTTTATTCCAAGCAGTGTCACATTATCCCCGCACATTCACATGTTGGGGGGTTGTTATTGAAGACCTTACTCTTCACTGTCAGTTTCCAGAGCAAGTCAGTAATCATCATCAGCCTCATGCTGGTTGCTTACTCAGGCAGGAGCTCTGTAGTCTTCTCTTGTCATTTGTACGGTGCTCTACTTTCCCATTTAACTTGATGTTATAGATATGATTACAGAGGGATAGACAATCACACTGGGGATAATTGATGCTCAGCATGGCAATTACAAGTGTGAGATACCAGTGAAGGTTTTGCCTTAGGCAGCCCAGTAGTAGGCTTGCACTCTTATTGATGGGCATCACACCACAACATCGCCACCTTGTATTTTATTGTTAAGGACTTTTCTTTTATCATACCAATGCAACTGCTGTATAATCTACAAAGGAATTTGTTTCCTGTATTATCGTTGTTTTTCCAACCTGGAGGCTCAAGTTTATCCATTTTTTATTCAATGGTTAGCTGATTCTAATTGTGAGTTCACATACAACAAACCTAAAAAGGATCATTTAAAACATACACATTTATCTGTATAGAGCAATGACCATTAAGACTAGAAATTACCTTAATGACCAGAAATTACCTTCCAAGGCCAGGTATGTGATGAAAAGGTACAGGAAAAGAATTCCTTCAAACAACCCAATCCAATGCCATTCCTGGTTGTCTTCTTTATGAGAAGTGGCATTTTGATAATAGGGAAAAAATTGAGGTATGTCTCTGTTCTATTTCTGTTTTAGGAGCCCCTTGCCAAGACAGCCACAATCCAATAGTCCATAAAGAAAGAGGGACCTGCAGGAGTGATCAGATTTGTGATTCCAAGTAAAATATTGATAGATACAGTTTTCTGTATGATGAATAGATGTAGGAAAGTAAATCCTTGAAACCACCTGGGGAAAGAGGAGATTTATACATTTGATAGTTGGAGGAGAGGTTACTCCTGGTGGCCAGAGGGTTGGATGCCACAGTGAGTTCCTGGAGGCCATGTTGATGGGAGCTGGCATGTAAAGGGGAAGGAAAAGTAGGGAGTAGGGTTGTGGTGTGTGTGGGGAATGGTGGGATGTAGGGAAAACTTAACAGGGTTGGTGGATGAAGGCTAAAGGGTTCGAAACCACAGTAAGTCATCTTTCAGTGGAAGGGTGTGGATTCTCAACATGAAAGGGAACTTGGAATATGTCAGCTATGTAATATTATTCACTCCAAGGGCCCAAGTCTTCCATGTGAAAAACCAATCCAATATTTTTGGGGTCATACTTTTTAAGGAAAATCCCTCTGCTGATTATATAAGACTGTTGTCTCTAACATAGTAAGAGAAGATCACTGTAGGGAACAGACAGGAATCTTGAATGAGGGGATGCTAAATATTTGATGTTAAAAAATGTATATGAAGTGACACAGCCAAGTAAAAAAGAGCAAATCTATTAAATGTGCCATCAAATATGTTCGTAATGGGGAAAGGGGTTGCTTTGCCAATCTACGCTACTGTCATTAACAGCATGATCATTATTATTTATCCAAAATTGAAAAAACAGCCCTACAGAAATAAATAGAATCAAGTAACTAAAAGGTTAGCCTAAAGTCTGTCCCGATTCCCAGCAATAATATTTGAAATGAAAAACGTGCACGCCAAACCAAGTAGCGACTACGACATAAAACATTTTGATTTAGTATTTAAAAAGCGAAGGTATTTCCTTGTTGGCAATGGCAAACACCGCTTCTTGTGAAGGGCTATTAAATATTTGTGTACAAAACAAAATTAGCAATTTAATACTGGTATATTTGTATCCCCTTTTACTTGTCGTTGAGTCAATAGATTTTACGACTTTGGATGTTCCTGTTGTATCCACAAATGAAGTTCAGAAATACCTGAATTATCAATTTTAGGTTTATTTTCCTCTTTGGAAATTTCAATAGCCAAAAATACCAATAATTATGTAGCTATTTGTTACTATTTGGTGTTTTCTTTAGGGCTGTATTTAGATTAACAGACAGTCTCTTCTTCATTATCCCTCACTTAAAGGAAAACTCCAGGCTTATACAACTCTGGCTAACTTGCAGCAGTTCTATGTTCTACCAACTTATATCTTGTGACAATCAGATTTATTATTCGCCAAAGTATATACCCTACATACATAGAAGGAATTGCTTATGGAATAGAGGCTAGATACACTGGATATTGTAGGGGTAAGTTAAATGAGAAGGATCATAGAAGTCTTCCTGAAGCCATCTTGTCCAGGCGGTCATGTGTATGAATATGGCAATCGGGACAACAAACTAAAATCCAGGGGGGTGGGGTTGGTCATTGGGGTGGGAAGCTGATTTACAAAAACAAATGACCCCATCAACAAATTTACTTATGTAGTGCTCTCACAATGAAAGCTCAAGTAAAGTGGACAGCTTTGGTGGATCCCAAGAATCTCCTCTTATCTGGATATATGAGATAGTACTGACCAGTACAGGTTTCACTGTTATACCATATACCAATTGCTACCGCTAGGTCAGCTTTGAGACTGCAGTGGCAGTGGCACAGGACTTTTTCTGTTGGGACGGACACAATGGGCGCAAAGGTCATTGGGGGAGCATTTATCCTAGCTGTCTTGTTTTCTGCACAGGATACAACAATTGCAATAGGTTGGTCATCCAAAATACTGTAAGATTTTGATTTGTCACTTCTCCAAACTGAAAAGCATACAAGAAGAGCTAGTCTACATGGATACCTTTTTGTTAAAGCAGAACAAAACCTGAGATTTCGACTATCCCGTTTTTTGTTTCTTGCCCCAATTTCAGCTTTGCTGTGTGAAACCCCCCAGATCGCCCAGTAAAACTCACCTTCCCCAGTCCTGCGGTGCATATGTGGGCTCTCGATCAAAGGCATTTGACATGCATAGAGGGGCAGACTAGCTGTAGGGAAAACCTGGGCATATACCTGGTGCTTTCTGACAGTCTGGGCTGCTACCATTACTAACACTCCCATCCAATCCCTGCCTCTCTCCAGCCCTCCATCCCCTTCCCCACCCTATCCCCTCACCCAAGCAACCCCAGCCCATGTCCTCTCCCTAATTTTAGCCCCAGCCTTGAAGCACACTGGTTGATTGCCCAGGAAGCGACTAAGATGCCACTGGCTGGTCATGGGCAGTCCAGGTGCTGGTAAAATTCCGGGCTGATTTTTGGCCCCAGTCCACCACTGCATGCTTATTAATGCTTGGAAAAGGGGTCTGAGCTTGGCAATTGGGGGTGAAAGCGGCCACATTCCCAGATGCAGGTATGCTCCCATCCCCAGCCTATCTAAATGATTGGGAGCAAGGGGGGAATTCATCAGCATAAAATAGTCTCGTCATTATATTTCTTTTGCACCATTCTCCAGAATTTTCCTTTAGTTGATCAGGACCTAGAAAATGAAAAGGGTCTACAAATATGGTCATTGTAACATATTCCCTTAAAACAAAGCCTCTATTAGTAGTTTGATTATAGGTTAGGGTAGGTCATTGGGTTTCTGTTGTTTTTTGCTAATTGATCAGCTGACATGCAGCAAATACTTGCCTGAGCAGGTCAAAAAGTGCATGCTGCAGTAAGTGGCAATTATCTGAAATGTAATAAGAAGAACCTTAGGTAAAAAATCTGCATTGTGTTATTTAGCATCTTTTTGTTTAGATGTTGACCAGAAAGGACATACAATTCCTAACAATTTACTTTTAAATTCTGCTCTGTCCTACGCCGTGCTGTTTCCAATCAGCATGATATAATCACTGGGCTTTTTGGGATGCAAGATGCACGTTGCACAACCGAACCTTTGCTTTACAAGGACTTTACTTTAAAAACAAACAGATGTTTCTTTAATCTTATGTGCTTAAACATTTCATAGACTATAAATTCAGACACAGACATTTATCTGCTCTTGCATCTTAAGATGCTCGGGCATGGCAAATAATTTTTGGCTGAAAAACGCGCAGTCATTTGGCCATCGATGTACTGAAATATCTTAATATTGGTCAGATAAATGGTGTGTAGCAACATATAGCCGAGGACTGTTTGTAATGCTTGTCTGTTTGTACATATCAGACAGTTCATTAGTCAGATATTATTTGCTGAATCAATGTATCATGGTTGTGCCTAGACATGAAGAAGGGGGTGAACCTCTCCAAAATGTGTCTGAAAAATGAACAAATAAATATTTGCAACAGTACTCAAACCGTTACAGAGCTTGAGACCCCCCCCCCCCCCCCATAAGATGTAAATAAACCACTTATTTTTCATGGCCATTGGCTGAGCAAAGTGAAACTTTGCCATTGTCTGGGTATTTGTGATTGGGGACATGTGCTAGTATTTAAGTGGTTTCAGGTGTGAGGAAGGGATGGATGCAGGCAATATTTTTTAGCTGGAGGCAGCAGGAGGTCGCTAGTCACTGAATGTGAGGTGGGAATGAAAGAGAGAAGAGAGGAGTCCAATCTTGGAAAGCTGCAGTGATAGAGAGATCTCGAACAGCATGGCATCAGCCTATGACCAACCCATAAGCTGCTGAGCTTTCCGAATGTGTACATTCAACAACTGGGGTTATAGCAATGCATGGACACATCATAGGCAGAGGTGGATGTCGAGATCAGTAAATCTTTAGTATTGTAGGGTCAGACAGTGGCTGGCTTGGGAATGGATCCCCCACAAGCAGAATGCTGAGGCTATAGCATTGCAGGGAGAAAAAATAGGTTGGGGGGAATTTGTGATGCAGCGAGTGGAAGGAAGTGATTGAATAGGACAGAGTATCAAAACACAAGTGGAGTGACCCATGTTAGGCTTAAATAACAAAAGGGGTGTTTTCCTAGAATGTATTTACACAGCACCAGCCACAAAGAATATTAAATTCACCAATCAGTCCTTGCATTGGGCAGCCATGCAAATCATCTCTGGGCCATCCAAGGCACTCAGAAAGCCAAGAATTAGCTTGAAAATGACTCTGCCATAAACCTTTGACTTCTGGACCATGTGTTTCATCCATCATCTGCACAAAGCTGTAAATATTTGGCTACACAGAGAACGAGACTTGATAAGTACCAAAATATAGCCACAAGCCAACCTTTGGAGAGACCTATGTTAGGTTTAATATAGGGGGCCTTCTACTCAAAGGTAAAGAAAAAGAGGTGCATTCCTAGAATGGAAAGTATTAACACGTGCCCAACACAAGGAGTAATAGATTTACCCATCACCAATCATCATTACATCTTGGGGTCATCCAAGTCACAGAGGACATCTAAGAGGACAGAGTGAATTCTGGCACATGCTGGGCTATGTGCTGGGGGCTACAGGCGGCCCACCAGGAATTCTCACTGTGCTTCCATAACTGGATCCCTGGACAACAATGTCTTATAAAAACAGCTTTTGGGTGGGAAGGCAGGTCAGATTTAGGTCCTTGGGTAGGGGTTGGCCGTGGTTCTTCAGAGACAGACTGGTGCAAATAGTTACAGTAGCAGGCAGCAGCAAAAGCTGACCTCTCATTGGCCGCAGTGAATCACGGCCCTCTTCACAATGTTGTTTGCTTTAGCGGATGTATACATATGCACCAGATAAGAAGGCAGTTTCTTACCTCGCTGACGACTTGCAGGTGTTCTCCCCTGTTTTTTTTCCTCCACCATCTTTCTACATATTTGACATACATTTTTATCTCCTTTGTCCTTGGGAAAAAAAAGTAACAGTGGAAATATTACAGCAAAGTTTTCAGCTGTCGTGGACTCCAGGGAAGATTGATATGTTCTCCAAGCCATCTTTGCATATTGTGCCTGAAACTGTCTCCAGGCAGCGAGAGCTAACCCCTTTTCTGCCAGAGAAATCTATTCAGTCATTTTCTCTCTAATATATTGCAGACCCTCTGGCAGCGACACCATTCTGAGAGACAGTGTCAGCTTGGTGCTGGGTGAGGGGCCGCGCCACCCAAATAGGGGGACGCAAATTAGCTCCAACTATGCTAAACCACATGTATATTAAAGTAAGAAAATATACAGGTACAGGTTAATATGAGCTATTAGATTTAATATTATTAACATTTAATAAAATCATATAGCGGCAAATATTAAAATATAATAACTGCAATAAATCCTTCCTAAATTACTCTATATTATTATCTTTTAAAGATAAAAGGGGCATTCCAGGCAAAAAGGTTATTTTAGGCTGCTTTCTGCTATAGCTTTGTTGGCTGTGAGGGCTGTCATCTACCTTGCTTTCTATTTTTTTTTAACCTCTAGTGAACTATATTCCTTCTGCTGGGGCTCCTCATGCCCAAGTGCTGGTGAATGACAGATGCAGCCAAGCTAATTTAAAGAGGAGCAAGCATCGACTTAAAATCTATAACACTTCATCTTTGTCCTTGTGCAGCAACCCGATTTGGGATGCCCCAATGTGTGAAACCGCCAGGATCACCCAAAAAACTGACCTTTCCGACAATTTCACTCGGCCACATCAACTCTCACCTCTGTCTGTGCATTTCTGCATCAGCCAAAAAATTGAAACATCATCCCTCTAGGCCAGCCCTGGAACCTAAATTCTCAATCCCTGGAGTATTCCAGGTTGGGATGCCCCATTGTTTGAAACCCCACCGCACTATCTCACCTAGAAGGACTCCAACTCTGTATGTAAGGACTGCAGATGCAGCATTGCTATACCTTTAGCTAGGCATGTACCCGCAACAGGCATTTGTGAATGGCTGGACCCCCCCCCCCCCCCAGGCAAGAGGTGAGCAGGCA
The DNA here is from genome assembly GCA_027917425.1 of Gastrophryne carolinensis. Lineage (NCBI taxonomy): Eukaryota > Metazoa > Chordata > Amphibia > Anura > Microhylidae > Gastrophryne > Gastrophryne carolinensis. The sequence continues at coordinate 555,993,626 of CM051234.1, forward strand.
TGCAACGGGTGCAACACTTGAGCACCATGGTCTAGCTGAGTGGCATGCACCTGCAACGTCGGAACGTTGATAAGGTAAGTTTTCTCACTAATCTGTGGGGATATACATAGTGGGGCATCCCAAATAGTCATGCCCCACATGAGAGGAACTATAACCCAGAGAGCAAAATGCTGGGGTTCCTGGACCAGCTACACACTAAGGAGGGGCTTACACCTACAGCCTATACCTTCACCTTCCCTGTGAGCTTTACTTCCCGCTTCTTTTCTCTCAGTTGTCTGTCTAATATGGGGTGCTGTAGCAATCAGCAGATCTTCCAGTAGGAGTTGCCATTTTTCAGCCTCTTGCTGGCCTTCGCCCCAGAACAATGACAAATTGGGGGAGCTGGAGTTGGTGGTACAGGTGCTGTGGTGCAGTTTAGTAATATAAATGTGATTCAATTTCCACCATTACAAATGGAAACTAAATTTTGTGGTGTAACTAGTTATTTTTTTCAATGTTGTAATATTAAGTTGTGATTGAATGATTGTGCATGTAAAGGGCCCGTGTCTGACGCATGTTTTATTTTTCCTTTGGCTAGTCGCACTATGCGGCTGTCACTCAATAACCAGATTTAAACACATTCAGCCCATCGTGCGAGTACAATCAGGTGTTACTAGAGAGTTAAATGGCTTTCTTCCAAATGCATGGCTAATATATATTTGCTCCAGTTGTCTGATTTTATTTCAAGTACTGTGTATTATTCCGAGATTATTTACCGAGGGAGTCTTCTCACTTATAGAAGAAGCCCGGCCATCTGCCAAGTGTAAAGCTCCTTAAATTATCTATCACTATGTAATCATTTTTGCCAAAAGAAAATTCATTCAAAAGATATAGATGATCAGCACAAATCATCTTTAATTAGAGAAACATATTTTCAGCTCCTCAAATATGTGAAAACTGGGTGCTTGTCTTTCTTATATCACGGCCCGGCCTCTTCAATCTCCTTTCCTTCCCCATGACCCCATGCTGCACTGTTGAATGGGACACCATACATGGGCCCTAGTGCAAACATTTAATGAGGCCTGGCCATGTCTTAAAGGGACACAAAACAATAAATGTGACACTATTATTATTATTATTATTGTTAACAATGTTTATTTATATAGCCCCCTCATCTTCTGTAGCGCTTTACAAGCTATAATTACAGACAAGGTAAAACATATAGTACAGGGAACAATACAAAACTAGATGCCACGAGGTTCAATCCAAGTGTTGTGAGCACAGGAGACAATAGGAGAGAGCCCTGCCCTTGGGAGCTTACAGTGTAAAGGATGGGGTGGAGACAAAAGATGGTAGAGGGATCACAAATGGTAGAGCTTGAGTTGGGCTTCATGTGCCATTTGAAGTTTATAGGATTCATACTAGTCCTGCACAGCCATATTCCAGGAGATTGAAACTTACTCCTGCCAGGGATCCAGGCAACGCCATACCCATTCAAAACTTTGGCCTGTGGTCATCTGGCTGCTTCCTTGCTGATTCCTCACATCACCAAGGGCATCCGGCCACAAACTCTCCAGTCATTTCAATGCCCTCTGTGCTGCAGTTGGCACAGCCCTTCACCTTGAGTGATGTGATGGGACAGCCACTAACCCCTAGGCCTCTGGGACAGTGGAATAGTGGGGACAAAATAGCCAATGCCTGTAAGTTTCAAACTATCCATATCAGACGAATCAGCTGCACCCGACTATAGGTGAGTATCTGTTGTTGTATTTTTGCCCAGATAATAATTTTAAGCAATGGCATTTTGGGGCTTTTTTAAAGTAATAAAGTGTGCCCTCCAAAATGCAGCCCCCCCGCCATGTCACAGGGCTTATAGCCAACCGTATGCAGGGGTGTAACTATGGGAGGTGCAGAGGTAGTGACTGCATTCATGGCTCATAAAGTGGACCATCTCACTGTTGCTCCTCCACATTATTAATTCGATTTTCTGACATGGCATCATATACAGAAAGGAAGGGCCATCGCTGTTGTTTCAGTCCTTAGTAGTCAAGTTGTATTCAAATCAGTTAAAGTGGGGACATGCCTCCTCTGCACCCCCCATAGTTATGCCCCTGAATACAATTTTATAGCTCAGCAAAATAATTTGGAGATAAGGGTTAGAGATTAAAGGGACAGTTCAGGCAATGGCAATATCAAGGCAAGAAGCTCACCTGAAGCCTGTCCCACTGAAATTTATATCTTCATGACCAACTCCAAATGTGGTCACATGGCTAACCTCAGTGATCCCAATGTGAGTGAGGCCAGCAAGTGTGACCACTGTGGTCTGCCGGGCTTGCTCATACTGTGAGTAATGAGAGACAGGGTTGCTGTGTGACCACATTTAGAAAGTGATCATAGAGGATTGGAATTGAAAGTGGGGCAAACTTTGGAGCCCTGCTACAGGGTCTAAAGAGCACTGGAGGAAATCAATGAGAGGCACTTGGTGCAGACTTCAGCTGAGCTGCTTTCTGCATTATTATAGCCATTACCTGGACTGACCCCTGTGTTTGGAAGATTAATTTTTTTGATTAACCTCCCTGGCGGTCTTCCCGAGCGTGACTCGGGGTTAATTTTCGCTGCAAGTAGCGGTAACCCCGAGTCACGCTCGGGGTAGATTAGGCAGAGGAGCAGGAGTCTCCTTACCTTTTCCCTGCGATCCAGCGATGTCCCCGCTGTGATCACAGGTGAGAGCCCCGGCAGCGGCGTCCGTCTGACTTCCTGGTTCCGTCTCTGTGAGCCGCAGAGGCTCATGGGGACGGAACTGGGCGGCAGATTTAAACGTCATCCTGACGCTTTGTGCACAAAATTGCACATAGAATCAGAACGCCAGGGAGGTTAATAACACACATCTGGGAGCAAAAGATTCCCAGTCTACAATAGTGACCAGGAGCATAACTACAGACGGTGCTGAGGTAGCAACTGCATCGGAGCCAATGAGGTCGGAGGGGCCCAGCATCATTCCTGCTACACCATATTTATATAATTTGTATTCATGTACCGAAAAAGATATCATAATCTATTTGAGTGTATAGTAGTTGACATCCTAGGGCTGAACTGTATACCGTATAGGCAAAAAAAGGACCCTAATAAATGTATGCACCAGGGCTAATTTGTTATCATGTCTGTGTGTATACCAGCCACTTTGTGTCATGGTTGAGCAATAACGGGTAATAATCGTAACAGTGTAACATGGCTCCTATGAAATATATATATATATATATATATATATATATATATATATATATATGCAATCTATATATGTACAGTAATGTTCAGCAACACACCACTATCTAACATGATGGCAGTCATTTCTACATATTTTTAGTGCTTATTTCATACGGGCAGCCATACCGGCTTGCATTCTAGCTGACAAGAAAACATACTGCACAGAAAAAAATATTCAAGGCCTCTCAGAAAAAACAAGTGTGATAACAGAGTAACAGCTGAGTGAAAATACTCTGCCGGCAGCACATTTGTTATTCCCCTCCCCTTATCTGCATAGGTTGTACATGACATGAATAATGAATGTATTGCTGTCATGCTTGTTGTAGACAAAAGTTGAGACAAAAATCTTGAAAGTAAATATATATATATAAATAAATATAAATATATATATATATAAATATATATATATATATATATATATATATATATATATATATATATCATACACATACCAGCAGTACCAAATTAACCAATTATTTGTGCATTTTTCACCCCTGCCTCCCTTGCCCCATCATGAAAGTAAGTAATACTTACCTTTAAAGTGATCTGAAAGCTATTGTAGCCATTGGAGGAGGTGTTGGCCACAAAACTGTGTGCTGATACTTCCCTGCACATGTTGCATGTTGTGTGGCTGGGGGCAGTGGCAGTGGTGTCTTGAGGGTCATAGGGGACCGACAAAGGTCCCTGCAGCCTTTTATCACCCAATAACTATAGAAGGCACTGTGACAAAAAAAGTCACCCATTTTTAACGATTGTTGGTGCACTTGGACATTGGAGTACATGACAAATCAGAATTCAAAGGGAAGCTAGATTCAATTCTTAGAATAAAAAAACATAATCTCTCAAGGGCGATCACCCACGGTAATAGGTGGTGACTTTATACCAGACATCCTGTTTTCTGCAGGTGAGTTAATGGCCACTATTAGAGCTGCAGACCCCAAGCCCTCTATATTGGGCTCACTCATGGGGAGGAGACACTATATGCTGCTATGGTAGAGGCACAGCAGGGCACATAGCGGTATGGGACAGCAGAAGCAGCATGTCCACTATTAGGGCTGCATGCCCCCATCCATCTATATTGGGCTCATTCATGGGGAGGAGACACTATCTGCTGCTATGGTAGGGGCACAGCATGGCACATACCGGTATGGGACAGCAGCAGTAGCATGGCCACTATTAGGGCTGCAGGCCCCCATCCCTCTATATTGGGCTCACTCATGGGGAGGAGACACTGTCTGCTGCTATGGTAGAGGCACAGCAGGGCACATAGCGGTATGGGACAGCAGAAGCAGCATGTCCACTATTAGGGCTGCATGCCCCCATCCATCTATATTGGGCTCATTCATGGGGAGGAGACACTATCTGCTGCTATGGTAGGGGCACAGCATGGCACATACCGGTATGGGACAGCAGCAGTAGCATGGCCACTATTAGGGCTGCAGGCCCCCATCCCTCTATATTGGGCTCACTCATGGGGAGGAGACACTGTCTGCTGCTATGGTAGGGGCACAGCATGGCACATAGCGGCATGGGAAATCAGCAGCAGCATGGCCACTATGAGGGCTGCAGGCCCCCATCCCTCTATATTGGGCTCATTCATGGGGAGGGGACACTGTCTGCTGCTATGGTAGGGGCACAGCATGGCACATAGCGGTATGGGACAGCAGCAGTAGCATGGCCACTATTAGGGCTGCAGGCCCCCATCCCTCTATATTGGGCTCACTCATGGGGAGGAGACACTGTCTGCTGCTATGGTAGGGGCACAGCATGGCACATAGCGGCATGGGAAATCAGCAGCAGCATGGCCACTATGAGGGCTGCAGGCCCCCATCCCTCTATATTGGGCTCATTCATGGGGAGGGGACACTGTCTGCTGCTATGGTAGGGGCACAGCATGGCACATAGCGGTATGGGACAGCAGCAGTAGCATGGCCACTATTAGGGCTGCAGGCCCCAATCCCTCTATATTGGGCTCATTCATGGGGAGGGGACACTGTCTGCTGCTATGGTAGAGGCAGAACATGGCACATACCGGTATGGGACAGCAGCAGTAGCATGGCCACTATTAGGGCTGCAGGCCCCCATCCCTCTATATTGGGCTCATTCATGGTGAGGGGACACTGTCTGCTGCTATGGTAGGGGCACAGCATGGCACATAGCGGTATGGGACAGCAGCAGCAACATGGTCATTATTAGGGCTGCAGGCCCCCATCCCTCTATATTGGGCTCATTCATGGGGAGGGGACACTGTCTACTGCTATGGTAGGGGGGGGGGCAGAACATGGCACATACCGGTATGGGACAGCAGCAGCACCAGGGGATGTTTGAGAAGAGGAAGAGTTTTTTGTTCTTGCACTAAGCACTATTCTTCTCAAAACTGGCCTATCTGAAAAGTTATATTTTTACCGTCTATAGAACCAGAATAAATAGGGGGGGGGGGGGGGGAGGTTGCACATGGTTGTTTTTTAAACTCAAGTGACTGTTAACTATGACAGATTCTGAATGAAAGCCAGCTGGATACCCCTAAAGCAGATGGGGGCGAGCCATACATTTATCGGGTCTGGTCATCAAACTGTACCATGATCATACAAAACTAGAAAGCTTAAAACACTCATGTGAGGAGCTAAAGGGATGTGACCACATGTGGCTAAAATATTAACTTAGCCCTCTGGCACAGAAATCTGTGAAAATTCTCCAGGATATGGGGTAAGGTGAGGCAAGGTATGAGGCCAACTTCTCTGTGCAGATCATCATTAATCAACAAAGGTGGCTGACTGTAAAATAGCCGGCTTGCATAGCAGCAATATTAACATAAATGCAACCTTTGAAGAGTTATAGAGCAGCAGCAATATTTACACCCCATGTCTATATTATTCTAAGAAATGTTATTTTCCTTCTCTTTTTAAGTGTCTATTTTTTGCAGGAGGCTGGATCCCTCCATGCTTATTTTTACACATTCCAGAAGAGCGGCCCAGGGCTTCTTATTTAAACAGATGAGCGCTCCATCCGTCTCGGTAGGCTCTGTGTTCAGGGCACTGCTTCAGGGCAAACGCAGACATCTCTGCACAGAGAAGGAAGTGTCAAGTTTTGGTTCCCATTTTGTAGTTCTGGAACAGTTTAGGGAAGGAAACACCTTTACACCTTTTATTGTTCGTGGTTGCTGACATCACATCCTTCCGTGACCACTTGGTGTGTGTTTCCTGCCATTCTGTTAAGATTCTCCTAAACCAAAGAAGACAGAGGGACATAAGATAGACACTCGCCAAGCATTCCTCTCTGGGCAGATGATCAGCTTCTGTCCATCTCAATTTTTTTCAGAGGCGAGACTTAAATCACTCTTCCTTCTGCTCTGGGTTCTTGCCGCAACATACGGTGAACAGAAGTCTGCGAAACTGAAGTTCCTCATTTTTTTAGTGAACAGTCTGATTTTTTTTATGTTTGTTTTGCAGAATGCTGCAGATACTAGAAGATCTTCAGTTTTATGATTATTTCTTACCAGAATTTTCTCTGGAAATGTCAGACAGCAGAGATTGCTCAAGTATTGCAATCCCTTGAACGTGTTCCACTGCGTATAGTCTCAGATGTCAGGCGCACGGCAGATACAATAAGAATGCCGCTAGGAATATATATGCTGAATTAACATTTATAGTAGATTAATAATTTCCCCCTACATACAGTATGTTGCCTTATCTTATACATATACTGTGCATTTGGAAAATATTCATAGGTCATAGGATATTCCCTACTTAAACCTTCCCTCATAACTCCATGCAAGGTTTCAGGGTTGTAAAGATCCTAAACCACCTACTCATACTGACCTACTGACTATGAGCCACAAATTTAGGAGATACTTATCTCTTTCTCATAAAACTCTGTATGATGGGTGGAACCAGAAAACAACTGCACGCTGCAGTAATTCCCTATTGGAAAAGGTGCAGTGTCCCAATATGTGCGTGTTTCTTGTTCCACATCAGCAGGGACGACTAGTCATAGGGATCACAGGGTGAATTACTGATAGACCAGATTGCTTTGGAGCCAACTGGGCCGGTGCATAGCATGCAGGTCACCTCACTCAGAGTCTGTGCTGGAATTCGCTTATTGCTTTTTTAACAACCCCTTCATCTTTACCTCCCATATTTTCCTACAGCCCCTCCTCCTGTGGTGAGCCCCAGCCAAGGCATTCCAGCCCATGTTCTGCCCATGCAATGTTATAGCTTTAGCATCATGGCTGTGCACCTGGGTGGCATATCCATCGCTACCACTATATGTGCGCCTAAAATACTATAGCTTCAGTATTTTGATTAAACAGTGGCTTTTTTAAGCCCTGACCGCGATCTGTCCCTGCAATGCCATATCCTTAGCTGATGAAGGCACTCGTTCATGCTGAAGCACGTTGGGGGCGGCTCTCAGCAATTCATGGGCTGGCCGCTAAAATCTCAGGCTCACTGATGGCTTGAGGGGGTAGCTTAGGATAACTTAGCGTTCCTGTAGACAAGAAGCATCTTTGGCACAGAGTTGGGACGATCTGAGTCCACCCTAATCTCTCTATATGTCCAATGCCAAAAAATGGCAAGAATATTTCTGTTTTTCTGATGCTAATATCCTAGGCTCCCTAGCTAATTAGACCCAGACAATCTGTGCCATAGAGCTTGTCAGCTTAGGACTGATGGGCAGTAAAGGGGTTAAACGGCAATAGTTCCATGATTTTTGACAAAATGCTTATATCTTTTAAATATATATATATATACATTTAAAGGGTATAAGCCTTTTGTCATAAATGCAGCATCTTAGACATACTGTCACAGCAAAGCCAAGACCTGGCAGTAGTAAGGGAACATAGAAGTGGTAAATAGTTTGGCCTGACCTCGGGCTTTCTGTGACATTATGCACTGTGGGGCAACTAAAAACAGGTTACACAGGTTTCACAGAGTACTGTGGGTCACAGGAGTATGCAGTGTTGTATGCTGTCCTCAGGGGGCCATAGGCTGCACAGAATGGAAGATGCCAGCACCTTCTTTCCCAAGCGTTCCATACACAGGACGCTAGAGAGAAATGTGCTGGCCTGCAAGTTCTGCAAGACAAAGGGAGGCAGCTTGCACCGGGCCCCCTTCTGCCATGGACTCATGCAGCTGCCTCCCCTGCCTTTATTGAATGTGTGAACATGAGGAGGATCCTGAGCTATGGACTCCTGGGTTCTGTGGCGCTATCCACTGTCCATGTGACCACTTTACTCATCTTATGTGTTCACTCATGTGTACTCTTTCTGGAGCTGACAAGGATGGCTTCTAAAAGTCAGAGGAACTTGGTTCTCAGCAGGGAGATAGTCCATCCTAGTACAAGAGACTGCATGTTCCCTGCTAGCATCTTCTCACCACTACAGAACCAGCAGAGATCTCTTCAAACACATTAACAAATGCGGGTCACTCTGATTGCCAATGTCTTTGATTGCTCATAAGGAATATATTTTCAGTTCCACTAGGCTTCAGAGTGCAAAGGAAGCATATAATTCCTGAGCATTGAATGAAAAACATTTTATAAAAGGTGGTTTCCTTTAAGGTAAACAGCTCCTGGAATGAATGAGTTTTCCCAGCAGCAGTGCGGCTATAGCCACATAAATGGCGTGCTGAGTCAGGTACGGGCACATACAATGTTAGTGTACTGAATAAGATACATTAGCAGTGTTGCACAAATCTTTTTTTTTTACATAGAAAATATATCTTTAGCATCATCGGACTTTAAAAGGCTTCAATGCATTTTTTCAAAGTGTCACAAATGATTTTAAAACCTTTTGACTGCCATATGCTCATAAAAGAGAAGGTAAAATGCTAAGCGCTCAATCGCTGCCTGCTCTGAGCGGAAGATTGCAAATGATAGCTCACTTAGAGCCTGTTCAAAGGAGTTTAAATCACAATTGATTTACTCCCTGACTGAGCTGTCAATGGAATAATTGTTAATGGCTTCACAAATTAGGTGGGAGGGAAGGTAGCAAAAACATTTTAAACACAGGAGGTTGATTGGCCGCAGAACTTAAAGAAAAAATCCACTTGTAGGTAATATCATATGATTGTTTAGAGACTAAAATATTTCAAGAATATTTTAAATGTCAAAGCTTGGCATTGCACCAACTTCAATTAGAACTCCCTTCTCATTGAACAAACTTTACTTACTAAGAGGGGGGCAAAAAATGACCACTAAAAAAAGCAAAACCATTTACAATTCTTTGTATGACCCCCAACCAGTTAAAATGTAATCAGTATATGCAATGAGCAGGATTTTTATGGGATATGTTAGAAAGTATGGCTTGTGATGGAGGGGGCTGGTGCAATCAGCCTTCTATTCCCAGGCATAAAACTGATTGTTGGTGATAAAGATCAGTAAGAAGTCTCAATGGCAGTGGGTAATGTTTATGACTGGCTGGTACTGGATATTAGGGTAAGGCAGGTAATAGGTGGGTGACTGGCTGGTACTAAATATTAGGGTAAGGCACGTAATAGGTGGGTGACTGGCTGGTACTGGATATTAGCGTAAGGCAGGTAATAGGTGGGTGACTGGCTGGTACTGAATATTAGGGTAAGGCAGGTAATAGGTGGGTGACTGGTTGCTGATAGATATTATGGTAATGCAGGTAATAGGTGGCTGACTGAATGGGGCTGGATATTAGGGTAAGGCAGGTAAAAGGTGGGTGACTGGCTGGTACTGAATATTAGGGTAAGGCAGGTAATAGGTGGGCGACTGGTTGTTGATGAATATTATGGTAAGGCAGGTAATAGGTGGCTGACTGACTGGGGCTGGATATTAGGGTAAGGCAGGTAATAGGCGGGTGACTGGCTGGTTGCTGATGGATATTAGGGTAAGGCAGGTATTAGGTGGGCGACTGGCTGGTTGCTGATGGATATTAGGGTAAGGCACTTAATAGGTGGCTGACTGGCTGGGGCTGGATATTATGGTAAGGCAGATAATAGGTGGGTGACTGGCTGGGGCTGGATATTAGGGTAAGTCAGATAATAGGTGGGTGACTGGCTGGGGTTCAATATTAGGGTAAGGCAGGTATTAGGTGGGTGACTGGTTGGGGTTGGATATTAGAGTAAGTCAGATAATAGATGGGTGACTGGCTGGGGTTCAATATTAGGGTAAGGCAGGTAATAGTTGGGTCACTGGCTAGCGCTGGATATTGGAGTAAGGCAGGTATTAGGTGGGTGACTGGCTGGGATTGGATATTAGGGTAAGGCAGGTAATAGTTGGGTGACTGGCTAGCTGTGGATATTGGAATAAGGCAGGTAATATTTGGTTAACTGACTGGTGCTGGCTAATAGGTTAAGGCAGGTAATAGGTGAGTGGCTGGTGCTGGATTGAAATTGATATTAGGGGTACAGGCATATATTAGGTGCATGGCTGGCTAACCTTAGATATTAGGGTACACATAGGAAGGTAGATAAGATAGAAACATAACATAGAAGATTTATCTAGTCCACCCTTATGCATATATGTCCTAAATAATGCTGAAATAAAATCAAATCATAGTCATTTTACCTATATAATATTAATTGGTGAATTGGCAACTCCTGAGTGGCACACACTAAGTGAAGGGAAGGTGGCAGGGTTTGCTGAACAGAGACGAGAATCACCTACAGTATGTATTGTTTTCAGGTTTTGCATATAGTTAGCAGAAATCAGCAACACAATATATAAATAGGACTGTGGGTTTCTGTGAATTCATTGGCCCCACTTCCTCTGTGTGAATGACAGCTCTATGGGAAATTGAAACAATGACATCATGGAACCGGCAGAGCTATGGAACCAAGCAGCACAATGCTGATGATGAAAACATAACATAGCCAATCAGATTCCCCTTGCCTTAAGTTTAGTGAGGTCAGCTGTGGTTGTAAATAATAGAAGTGGTAGTACCATATATAGTTCTCTTTGTATGTTATTAATAGTAACAGACGGTCAGAGGCATAGAGATTCATTGCTGCCATGGACCTGAATGAGATCCCTGATCATGAACTGCTAACATTGAGCATTGCAAGGAGGGATACTGTGCTACTCACCTATGTGCCACCGGGTCGTCATTCAACCAAGGACCAAAGTCATAGCACACACGCCCTTTGGAACAGGTACTGGCCTGAAGCAGCATATTGCTTTGACTTCTGCCTCCCCCCAACCGAGATCCAGCAGGGAATAGATAAATGTCACACATTGCTGGGTTAGGGGAGGTGAGTGGAGGCATTTAAAGTGATATAAAGATGTCTTCCCCACTTTGACATACTTCACAGACTTGGGTGGACCGATCTTCTTACCACACACTTCTTACAAGTTTCTTCACTCAGCACCACAAAGCCTCTTACCTCCACCCCAGTTTGTCTTACTTGGGGAAGGGACACTAGATACACCAGTTTGATGACTTTAGATCCTTTAAAAGATTCTTAGAAAGCCAAAATCAGGCATGGGAGTCAGGAGATAGCCACACATTGCAATGAAGCATGCCTCCTGTTAAAGGATGTGTAGCTGCCGCATGGGTGTGCAGCTGTCCTCTGTCCCCTATCAGATGGGGCTCTGAGTGAGAAAGGTAAGTTTCGCTCTAATGTGTGGGTACACGTTGCATGATTATGGGGAAATGGCCCAGAAACATGTCGCATCTAGGTTTGCTGTTTCATTAAGATATTATTGTCCCCACTAAATCTTTTATTGCATCTTGGTATAAAATATATTCCCTATGGAGAGTCCATATAACTCTGGGCCAAGTGGCTCTGGCTCCTTGTGACACAGGCAAGTAAATAAAGGCAGATAGAGGCGGTACTTATGACACAAAACTAACCTAAACTAACCTGCCCCTCCCCACATGCTGATACGCCCTACATCAGAAGGATCATCATCTTTTCCTAGCACAACTTCCTGTACTGGTGGACAGGAAATATCCACCCCATTGTCAAATATTGTGATGTATGAGACAAATATTCCCCCTCTCAATAGAAGTCAAAGGAGCGACATGCCACATTAATCCCACCATGGCTGCTCCCATAGATTGTCCTTTTGAAAAGATTGACCGGTCAATCTTTGAAATCAATTGCCTGACTACTCACCTGATGCAGTGTCAGTCCTATGCTGTCTCTTTGCTTCAGTCACTAGAAAAAAAAAGACATTTGTCTTCCTCTGCCTCCAGCAGCTCCTCCTTTATCCAGACCACAAATACAATCCTGAGGCTCATGTCAAGTTGACACTCTCTCTCATAGTAATAGGCTAAAATAGAGCCCCCCCCCCATCACTCCCAGCTCATGCTAATGCAATACACACAGTGTGCTTGTATGAGCCCTACCACTCCCATCACAGATGAAATGAAGAACATGAGGTATAAATCTACTGGTTTATTACTATGGTAATCTCGCTTCATTTTCAAAAATAAAAACTAATGAAAACATTGCCATGTGTAGCCATACACAATGGGAATTGCTTGGAAAGTGTGCTTGGACAGTGACTGTAACTCTAGAGGCATCTCATATTGGAATGCCCCAGGGGTGATTGTCAAAAAAGGTCTATTCTAATACGTCATTATATATAGATATAGATCCTCTAACAAATAAAAAGTGCTAATTGATATATACATTATGTAATGTGTAAATTATGTACTAATGTAATAATAAAATCAGTGATAATAATAAATAAACAAAATCAAGTTAAATTTAATAAAGATAAGGCAGTGTACCTTTGATTTCAATGTAAAATATATAGGCGACTCAATCGACCAATCACATTTCAAATAAATAACAATAATAACCCTTTCCCCGCTGACTCTAGAATGATTGACAGGAGCGTAGGCTGAGTCATGTAGTGAGCTATGTCTCGCCCTGTAATCAGGTGCTGAACGCTCGCCCTGTTGTGCCCTCTCTCCAAATTTAGTAGCAGTAGTGATTAGAAATTGTGGTGCGGGGCGAGCTGGAATTTGCGGCCCTTCGGTGGAGGTTTCCCCTATCAGTTGCGAGCTTCTATTTACTTTTGTAACAAACAGTTTTGGAAGGTCTTGTATGAAAGCATGAAAATGTTGCACTGATAAGCAGGGTGGGAGGGACCCGGCATTCTCCTACTGTACTGGGAGAGGATTGTATCCTTCCTGGCTGCTCTGTGATTTCTCCTTCCTCGCTGCCTTCCAGAGTCGTGATCCCTAAATCAGCTTTCATCCTGCTGGCCAATCATGTGAGCCGGCCATCCTGACCTTCCACTCCAGAGGCAGCAGTCGCTCGCTCGCTCGCTGGCTTGCTGGTGCAGGCACCCTGGTGTAAGGGGATAGTGGGCTTCAGCTAGGAAGAAAGGAAGGGAAGTAGTTCCATATGCCTGTGCTGAGGATTAGCATATTGGCTTACGCTGACAGAGAAAGCCTATTAAGCTCCTTTCGGGTGCTGCATGTGCTCGCGAACTACTTTTTAACTTAACGTCTGAGGTAAGACATCTGTCAAAACCTAAGGGCGAGTGTAATCTAATATTAGGGACAAATCGTGCTGCGTCTAATGTTTTGTCAAATGCACATTGCAGTCATAGACTGAGCCCTGTATGACATCACTACGCTTTTGGAATTGTGAGATTTTCATATTCTCTTGTTATTATGTATTCTTTATTATTATTATTATTTTCATTTTCTTTTTAATTTATTTTTATCTATTGCTTTATGCTATAGTATGTAGTCATTATGTTCAGCAATGTTTACTTGTATTTAATGTACCCATCCTTGAATTAAGACATTAATATATTGTGGGATTTGTAGTCAATTATATTGATTTTATTGATTTATTGATTTATTAGACATTTTTGACCTGATATTTCTTTTTTAATATATTGATTTACATTTTTATTAGGGTTTTTGTTCATGCATGTCACCCACGTCATTTATATCAGCACTTCATCCTTTTTATTTTTTATTTTTAAGTTAAGATATTATGGTATAATTGGTATTTTGTCCATATACATGTTTTATTTATTTATTTTTAATTGACTTTTATTACTTATTAACATTGTTCATTGACAGTCACATGCTTCATTTCTTTATTTTTTTTAGGGTTTAAGTTATAACTGGTATTTTTATCCAGATATTTTTTACTTAATGAATGATATCATTTTTATTATTTATTAGTTTTTTTTATGTATCTTGTTCATTGTCACACGCATCATTTATATCAGGCACTACTTATATTTAGTTCTTGAATCAAAATATTTAATTGCCAGTTTGGCCAGATGAATTTATTTTTTTATTATAGTAACTACATTATTTATTAGTATTTTTATTGACATTTAAGTTAACTGGAAGTTAGGCTTTTCATTTAGATCAGCGCTGCTTCTTTTTTTTTCTTAAGTTAAAATATTAAGAGATAAACATTTGTTTATGTGTATTTATTTTTGTATTTATTTTCGATGTATTTATTTTTGTAGGATATTGACTTTAATAATTATTAGCATTTTTATTGACATTTTTTATATTAGTGTCAATAATATTATTTATATTAGTGTCAACATTTTTAGATAATTATTATCTTTAGCTATATATATATAAATATATATATATATATATATATATATATATATATATATATATTTTTTTTTTTTTTTTTTTTTTGTTATTATATTGATATTATTTATTAGCGTTTCTATTGGCATTTTCTTAGAAAGTCACACACTTTTACTTTCAGTATATAACCTTAAATTAGGATATTAAGTGATAATTGAGTCCAGTTGTTATTTACTATGAGCCACCATTGTATTTTCAATTAACATTTTTTTGGTATATATTATATATTTGATGGGAAAGGGCAAGTGCTATGTATCTTAACTAGTAGCCTCTAATATTGTTATTTATTGCAAAGAAAAAAAAAGAAAGTAGTCTGAAGTCTTCAGTATTCACTTTCCTGGATTACCTGAAACTTCGTTGAAAGTTGTAACTACTAAATTTAGGAAGTAGTCGATTTTTGGCCTCGGGTTGGCCACCTCACTAGTCTTTCATTATAAGCCTAATGCTTTGTAGTGCTATATTTTATAGTCTATACAATATGTACGAAACTGCTGAATTGCTAATGTATTACTAATAATGGCATTGACTTGCTAATGAAAGGAATCCCCCACGCCTAGTGGCACAATGGCCAATGGCTGGCAGTGTAATGTGACTGCAAGTGCCAAAAGAGAGAGGATGAGTGAATAGGACACGCGAGCTGTGTGTTTACTGAAAGAAGCCAGTACTCATCCCCCATGTGCAGCAGCTTTTCTACCTCAGCAGCTTTGAATTAGAGGCAGGCCATGGATTAACTTGCCAGGACACAGGCTTACTGTTACATCTTATATTGGAGGCATCTATCAGTTTGGCTGTAAGAAGCAGCAAAGGACAATCCTACATATGTAGCTCATGTGCTCTTCCTCCAGGCCGGAAAAAATGTGTCCCTTTAACCCTAACTTCACAAGTACATCAATGCTGACGCGTTGGCAAAGGGATGAGTTCATCTAAACTTCAAAGTTCATGGCTTAAAATGTGATACAAGTGGATGAGACAATGCATCTAGTATACTTTATAAAAAGCGAAGAGTGCTATAGGGCATAAGCAATTAGCGCAATTTAAATCACAGAAAATGCAACTGTAAGTTATTAGTAAAAGTCACAACTTTTGCATAGGTTTAGCACATGCTGAAATTTTTACACACTATTACTGCGTCTAGCGTGTTCACCAATTTATACTTGGATTAGTCGCTAATTCTATTTCCAGTAGCTGATTCTAAGACTTAGGTGCGATTTAGATGTTTTTACACCTTACCCATTGACTTTCTGTTTGCTTCCCATACGTCATTATGTGCTGAGGAATTAAAGACGTTGACAGGGTGCGGAATTACCGGCCAAAGAGTAATAAATGGGAATTTAGTCCAACACCATTAATAGTTAGAATGGGTTTCAGAAAACATAAGCATTTCTATACTTGCTGTTTGCATTTGCAATTTTAACTTAATTAATATATTTTATTGAATTCAGGTATGAGCACCTATACCTGGATTTTTTATATAGGTGAGTGGAACCACCCCACCCCCAGCCCAACAAAATGTTGAGGGTAAACCTGAATCTCTCCTGTAAGAATCAATTCTTGTATTTATGTGTATACTTGGTGGTAAACAAACTGATTCTGATTGCAAGTATATTCATGCAAAAAGTTTACAGAAAGAAAACACTTGTTGTTTTTTACTTTCCCATTTATTTTAATAGAAGATGAAAAATGGTAAAAATGTGCCAAAAATGCACACATGACCACTACATTATCCAATACAATGATACACAACTACTTGTGTCCTTATTGCGTATTGGTTTTATCCTTAAAGATAAACATACATGAGGGTTAGTTTATGCATTTCTTGTACATAGCAGAAACAAACAAAGCAAAAATAACACACTATATGATACCAGATAAAACAACTTGATACTAGTATTAACCCAAAGTGAGGAATACACACCCTGTTAGACTAGAGCACAGTAATGGCCTATTTTGGGACCCCTCTGTATTATTATTTTTTTGATTTTGCATATTTATATAGTTACGACATGTTACTAAGCACTGTCGAAGTTCATATACCTACAGCAGTTACATCAGTTCCTGTCCCTTAGCTCACAATTTAATATTCCTAACACACGTATAAACTAAGGGTAGTTTTTGATAAATACCAATAATCCAGGCAACGTGTTTTGGGGTTGTGGGGTGAAACCTGTGCAAATACGAGGAGAACCTACAAACTTCAGGCAAATAGTGTCTCAGGCTCCAAGTTTACTGATTATTTATTGTACTAGTCAGTTTAAACACTGGTTCTGTTTTGCAGTATACTGTTCCCTGTTTACATTACATTCAAACTGCTATAAATGATTCATCTGCTGTACTACTGTTTTTTTTATTACCCCAGATTAAATATGAGTCCTTGCTGTGGCATGGCAGCCTTTCCTTTGTCGAGCTTGTTTACAAAGACCTGTGGCATTGTCTTACAAATTGCCTTGATTTCTGCTTAAGTGCTTTTTCAACTTTAGTGGTGTGATGCAAGCGTGCTGTTTTTGACTCATCAGCGATATCCAGCTCACAGTCAAAATAAAGATTTTGCCACTGCTTAGAAACCGCTCGTCTGCCTGCTTGTGCACATGTTTTTATTATGGGATTTATTTTTGTCTGAAAACAACTTTGAAGGAGTGTATAGGAAAAATGTTATGCTACACCGTGTCAGGCTGTGTTTACTTCCAGGACCCAGTCATGTGCAGGGGGGTTAAATTATATTTACCTTACTTATATGTCATTCCATGCTTGCAACCAATGGGACTAGTCAATGGGATTCGTGATCCATTTAGGCCACAGACAAATCTTTTGTAACCAGCCCATAAAATATAAAAACAACTTAAAGCGGTCCACACCCATTTCCTAATGGATGTGGGTCCATATTGCTGGAGCCCCCCTGCGCTCACCTCCGAATCTCCCCCCAATGCTTACCTTCATCCTAGAGCCAAAATTGGAGCAAGTGATCACATGTGCCGGCCCTTATTGGCAGCTGCAAAAGACAATGAGACCCCAACCCACATGATTGCCAGTGGCTAATTTCAGTTGAGGATACCCCCCCCCCCCCGAGCCTCTCAGAATGTGGCCCAGGCCAGCCCCACACTCAAAGTTAGCCTGGGATTTTACTGCCCCATACAACCCATGAAATCCCCTGTTCTCCATTGCTTGCCCAACGGTCAGCCAATACTTTTTATGTAGGAGCAGCCAATATGGCCCCTTTATGAGCTGATGCTTAGACTATAGCACTGCAAATGTAGAACATAGACTGGGGGTACAGTGGGGCCTGTACAGGGGGAAGGGGTTGAGGGGACACTCGGGAAGCAATGTACTGGCAGGAGACGTGCAAGTCTGATGCAGCTCCAGGTAAGGTGGGCTGCATGTTGGGGGCTACACTCAACCCAACCAGTCCAAAAACAGTGCAGCCAACTAGGGATTTTCCAGGACCTCCCTATGGCCAGTGTGTTTCTGACTATCAATGCCATTCCAGAATTCCTGTACACCTTATCTGTCTTATATGATCTGACCACAGTTTGTAGAACTGTGGCTAGAACCCATGCTCTGCTAATCACATCACAGAGAAATTGGCATAAAGTGCCATTCACTTTATTCTGGGGGAATTTACTCTACTTCTTCTTTGACATCAGAAGGCCAGAAAGACCAGGGACAGATCTTTAGAACTAGTTAGTAACAGGATGACCAGGGCAGAATCTTCATAATGAGTAACAGGCAGATCTGATGTGGTGAGGGGGACTTGACTACAGATTTTAAAGTTTAGCTGTAGGCCCCCTCTAGAATACATTTAGTAGAACAAAGAGTCTTATTTATGAAGTGTATAATTTAAGAAATAAAAAAAATGGCCAATGTGGCCGCGCATCTTATTTAACACTAGCGACCAAAATGAAGCAGCACCGGGCGCGCTGGTTTAAGCACCCTAGAGCACAATGGGCAGAATTGGTTTGTAGTGTTTAATGCTTATAATTATTATTACACAAATTGATTTGTGCATAATTTGCATCGGGACTTGCCAGTAATTTAAACACAGGGCGTAGATGGGCCAAAATGTTTTTTAGCTGTTATTAAAATTAATTTTAATAGCTTTTTTTGATTAACAATGTGTAATTTGGACACCAACAACTAAAATGCATCCTAAACACACTGTAAAGTTTGTCCCCTTTGTCCGCAGCAGTGATTTCTTGTAACTGTAATGTAAAAACGCTGACAAGCACTGGAAAATACAGTGCCCAAGATTTCAAGGAGGAAAAAAATGAATAAATATGCTGGGGAGCGTCGGAAATAATGGCACTCACTGGCGCTGGTATAATCGGCCATAGAAAATGATGCTAATGATGCTAAAAGGTGCACATCATAAATAAGGCATTTTTTTAGAATCTTTCCTCCTGCTATTGGTAATGAGCATGAGAAGGTAGTCCCAACCATGCCTCACATGCACCCAGCCACTGGCTTGCCTTGAGGGCAGAACTTCAGTGGTGTCCAGGCACTAGAAAAGAAGATATCATCAGATTTTAATGAAGGTATAGAAGTACAAGGGGGGCAGTATTCTTATCTTTCTGTGGCCTTGTATTACCAAATAATGTTGGCTTTTCAAGAGCCACCCGCCAACGGGTATGTAAGACTGGTTAGCTGTCACCATTTGAAACAGTAATAACCACTTTTTGGTCAAGTAACCCCTTAATATCACTAGATGTTTTTTTCTAATGATCATTATTCTGCTCACATGTTTATCCAAATGTAACAGTTACCGCTGACACATGGTAAAGGAAGAAGGGTGTAATCACTTACAGCTTGTTCACAGCAGCAAGAAAATTTAATTTACAGATAAAGCTGTACCACTCTGACCAGCGTTATTCTTCTTTACACATGAATGCATCTGTCATTTAGACACCCCACCATTGAGCACACGAATTGACAACAGTGGCACAAGAACACATTCCTGGGTTTTTAATCACCTATTAATAATTATCATTGTACTTGTGAGAGGTGTCTTCATCAGTGTTTTTTGGCTTACCATTTAAAGTCATTTGTAGGGCAGTAAAAGTGCAGATTATAGGATGTGGCCACCAACTTCAGTAAATGAGGTCTCACTGGGCATCATGGCATTAAAATGCCCAGTCATTGCAGACTAACAGTGCTTCAAATAGTCAAATAAATCAGTTCATGCAAAAATGTTTATATATATTAAATACTTTTTCTTTTTATTAAATCAGGTACAAATGTCGGGATCTGTGAACTAAATAGGGTAACCAGAAAGTGAAAGAATTGTTGTGACGGGAAAAAAGTGAGAAGGACAGAGAAAGGAAAAATACATTGCTTCAAGGACGAGAGAAGACATAAAAACGGGGACTATGGGGAGAAAAAAGATTCAGATTACGAGGATAATGGATGAACGTAACAGACAGGTAAGAAGCAGCAAATGTTCCCCAGGAGAATATAATGGGCCAGTCCAACCGGCATGGAGAGTAATGAGTCTCTCCTTACGAATCACACTTGTATAATTAATCACTGTGAATATATTACGACAACAGGCAATGTATAAGCAGTGTGTTTTTTTAAATTTTTAAAATATAATTAATTGACAAGAAAAGCAACAGTGGCACTAGCTTAGCAAATTGAGGAGAGAGTGGTGAATCGTGCTCACAGGGAAGAGATGGCACCCTCTAATCACAACACTGTATAATAATACAATACAGTATGGCTCCTCAGCTCAGCAGCGCCTTAGAGAGAAGCGTTTACTGCCTGCCAGTGCTAATGCATACAGCACCTTGTGACCTCATCCGTTATTTCAATGTTTTATTTTTAATTAAGCCATTGGAATAAAAAGCCTCCATTCTGAATAAATGTTTTAAAGTATAGTAGTTACTAGAGATGAGCGAACCATTTGGTGCAAATCAGAAGTTGCGGCAAATTTCTTAGGGTTCATGCAATTGAAAAATTAAAAAAAATGCCACTCACTCGCCTGCAAGAAGATGCCATAGGCCGAGGAACATCGCTTTGCAATGGAAAGAGAAAAGAGGTGAGTTCTGTTTTTTCCTTTTTTTACAGCAATTCCTTAAAATTTGATTTGCGATTTGGCAATTTCCCTGGAACATTGAAACATATTGTCTCAAGCCAATTTTTAAAATATCTTAAATTGTTTTAACTTAAAATATTGAAGCCCAAATCCATCCAAAATGTTTGTTTCTTTTACATTGTATGGAAGACACAAGCCTTGTTTGATTCTCTTGGAGAATGAAGAATCAGTATCAGTAGAGGCCTGTCCTCCATACGACTACAAGAAAGATAACATATGGTGACTACTAAATACTCCTTTTCAGTGTTTGATGGATAGGGACAGGATTACAACTTGTTGTCTGTGTCGCATTGTGGAGATCTACCCACACTTTAGAGGACTACATGGTGCAGGAGTGCTAAGGAACTGATTGGTGGCATTCTGTATTATAATGTAGAAAGCCACACCTGGATCTGGTCCGCACCTACAAGAATACATAGCTCAAATAGGAGTCCAAAGAAGGTCTACAAGTTTGGTGGAAGGATGTAAACATAGAACTTATCAGGAAAAGCTAAGAGAACCTAAAATGTACAGCCTGGGGGAAAGAGGGGAAAGGAGCAATATGATCAAAACCTTGAAATATATTAGAGGCATGAACAAGGTTCAGGAAGGCAGTGTTTTAAGAAACCAACAAACTGATAAAAGAAGACAACAAAACCTGCAGTTAGTTTCGGGAAAATCATAAGAAAATACTGAATTGGTAGTAGATGCTTCCAGAAGAGGTAGTTAGTAAATCAACAGTAAGAACCATACATTTAAACATTCCTGAGATAAACATAAGAAAATTCACACATTAGGGGGAGACTAGATGGACTATGCAGTCATTTTCTGCCATCAACCTTCTATGTTTCCATTTTAATAGCAAAGGAGTATGGTGGACATGTCTATATATCTTCCATCCAATAAAAACAAACAACTGCACATTGTGCTATGTTATTGCATGTAAGATACTGGGGAGAAGTGCTGGCAGAATAACTCTGAACTACCTGTGAGGGCAATATGTATCTATATCTTTGGCTCCTCCTTAGACACACATATGTTTTCAGGCCTCCATGTTCACAGATCTGAACTGCTAGTTAGAAAGAGAAAAATAGACTAGATCTCCATAATCTTACCCTCCTCTGTCTAGGGGAGGTACAGGCTGCAGGGCATGCTCCGCCAAGTAGGCCTCTTAGTATATCTTTGACTTTTTCAAATTCCATTACCACATTATTTTATCTTTTTAGAGGAACTGTCAAAATACATTTGCTCTCAGATTATTATTATTCATTCAGTAAAATAATACAACATGCTTATTTTAGAATTTGCAGAATAATGGGTTAACTGAAAATAAATATTTT
Organism: Gastrophryne carolinensis; assembly: GCA_027917425.1. NCBI lineage: Eukaryota > Metazoa > Chordata > Amphibia > Anura > Microhylidae > Gastrophryne > Gastrophryne carolinensis. Next base: position 556,015,821 of record CM051234.1, read on the forward strand.
GTTGATATTTGTCACATAAATATGAATGTGGATAAATCTGTAGTCTTAAAAAAAAAGTCTATACTCATCTAGCCCCAGGCCTGTAGAAAGTCTGTAGACACACTATGCAATACAAAGATGCTTCTTTTGTTCAGTAATACATCATTTTTGTTGACTTGCAAGGCTTCTTCAGGAGAAATAGCACATCAGGGACCCTGTGAAACATCAAAACGGTGTACAACTGCATCTATGGAATTAAAGAAGCATCATTTTTACTGCATGGTGTGCCTATGGACACTACATATTGTAAATGCAGCCTTGCCAATCACTATTTGTGTGAGCACCCAACATTCATTTAAACAGGTGTGTGGCTATCTTCTTCCTGGCTGTACACAGTCCATTGGCGCTTTTGATATAGCTACAGATGCACATTAAGGGCATTTTCTTATTTGTGGTGTGAAGAAGAATTATACAATTGCTGTCTTTCTTTCTGATATTCATTCCCACTTGCATTCGTAGCATGCAGAACAAGCTTGCAGGCTTAGTAGACTAGGTCCTTACTAGATATGAATCTCCATAAAAGGCAATATTCATAGTGGGGGTCAGCAGAAAGGTGTTGGTACAAACATTGCAGGTGTGATATGTTGGGATAGCAACCACACATTTGCTGGGATGATTTTACAACAAGAGGCTGTCAACATATGTTTGAGTTGTACCACCAAGAGAAGCAGTGAAAGCTAGAAAAAGCAAACAGATATTGTCAGAAATGTTAATGTGTTCAAAAGAGTTGTTAAATTGTGATATACAGCTATGCTAGGAATGTAGCAAACTTGATAATGATTTGTGAAGACTCTGTATCTATATATATATATATATATATATATATATATATATATATATACCGATACACATATATATATATATATATATATATATATATATATATATATATACATTTACATATATATGTATATATATCATTATTGTTTTTTTAAGCAAACACATTCATTCTATCAATGTAAAGCAATGTAAAGTTACACCTGGTCTGTGCTTGGAGACCTTCCGCCATTGAAAGCTCCATACCGTATTTTTATTGGCAGCTGCTCTGGACCATGAATGGCACACACATCCCATCACTGCAGCAGCTAGGCCAGCTTTAGCAGTGACTGCTGATTTAAGTGTCATTCAAGGTCCTAGCAGTGCAGATTTAGCAGAGCTACCGGTGGAGAGGTTTGGACGAGGTGAGTGTATTTCTTAATTCATTTTGCAAATCTGTGTTAGTAGCTGAAGGACAGGATATAGAGTGTATAAAAGACATCTTTGTGTAAAACTGTGATTACTGATCTAATCACCAGTTCTTTTAAATCCTGGCCCCGGTTTAAAAATCAGTTAGAGCCTAAGAAATACCTACCCAAACTATGATTTCTTCCTTTCCCATTGCTCCATCATAGGAGCCACACACTACTCATAAAAAGACCTCCATGCTGTTGCAAGGAGAGCACAGCAGAATGTTTTCTTAGTGGGATGTAGTGTGTGAGTTACATGCTCTTACGTTGTTGTGTAGCTAGGGGGGGAGGATCCTGCCAATGGCTCTGCTCTTGGTAGCCTGTAGCCAGACTCTTGGCTCAGTAAGTATACCATTTCAGAGTAAAATATTATTTGGGGATCAGGAGGAAAGAGCAGTGATGTGGCTTTGGTAAGTATTCCCAGTTTATTACATATGATTATAGATGCTCTTTTACAACTAATAACATTAAGCAAACAAAGGTGTTGTGTTGGCCTGGTTTAAGTATTTTTTGACTATTGGTCCTCTTTAAAGCAGAGATGTAAGTTGCTACCCCCAGCACCCCTAGGGGGTTGGGGATTTGAGCTTGCCATGCCTGGAGTTCAAACAACTGGCAACTAGAAAGCGGTACATCACTAATTCTTGATGTAGGAAGTAATGCACCAACAAACATCTCTGTAGAGGTGGGTGACAAACATGAACTACTGGGGTGTTGAATTTGTTGAATGTGTCTGCAGATGTAGACTCTTCCCAGCTCACTTCCATCCACCTCAACTCTGCTTAGCTCTTTCCACCTTACCTGTGCCCACCTCACCTTTGTTTACCTCTATTCACCTGTTACCTCCTCACCTCTTCCCCATGCTGCTCGCCTTTTCCAACACCACCTACCTTCTGCTTGCCACTTCCCCCCTCAGTCTTTCTACCTCACCTCTGTCCATCATTTCGTGACCCACCTCATCTCTTTCTGCCTCACCTGTACCGGCCTTATCTCTGACCACTCTTCTTGTCGCACCTTTACTCACCCCTGCTCAAATCTTACTGCCTAACCTCTGTCCATCTTACCTCTTTCCACTTCTGTTTATCCTACCTCTTCCTACTTCATATCTGCACACCTTTGCATATATATAAAAGCACATGCAATGCTTTATAGTTAAAGCGGACCAACACCTGTGTGAGCACAGGTGTTGGTACTGTTTCAATGAGACAGGCTGGGAGGGGCATCCAAAAAGCATTCTGAGGAGTTATGTGCGGGGGGCTCAAGCATTCTGGATGGCCCTCCCAGGCCTGAATTATAGCGGCAGGAACCGACACCCGTACATACGTGGTTGTTGGTCCGCTTTAAAGCAGGTTGCGTATGCACAGCTTACATTTAATTGGGGCCCATGGAAGTGCAACAATAAGACAATGTGGCCCTTAGACCAAATATGGTTGTGCACTCCTGATTTAAAGGAACTCTCTGGGCAAGAAAAAAGCCTATATTGACTGAATGGTTATTGCTGAGTGGAAATTTACAATGGCATCATACATGAACCTTGGGGACTCCTCAAGAGCTTGTCTCCCATTCACAATTTAATTGGGGGATGAGACCATTCTAGTCACTGAGACTTAGAGCCCTCAATCTGTAGGAGGAGGTAGGAATGCACCGCACATTGAGGGACCCAATGACCTGGCACTGGTAAGTTTTAGGCTGCGGGAGACTGCATACGCTGCTGTGGGAGATGTTTTTTAAACCCTGTACATACATATATATATATATATATATATATATATGTATATATACATATGTGTCTGTGTATGTGATTGACAACCAATCTCCTAAGCCACTATCTCTCTTTTCAAGTACTCTGTGAAGATTATTTAGGCACATTTTTGAGAGAGTCTTTTAGTCTACCTTGGTGTATATTTTAGCTCAGCAGCAGTCCTGAAACCTTAACAAGAGCATATAAACCCGAAGATGCTTCCAATAAGCGATTATTGTGGTTTCATGGCTTGAGCTACTTTCTAGTCCGTCAACATTTTCATAATCACATGAGAGATTGTGAGAATATCAAGTTATCTAACCTCTCCTTTATTTCCATTCCACTTGAAAAAGGTATTTAGTAGAGTTTTTAAAGCGGAAAATAGCTGCAATTAGTCTTTCGGTAATTGAACCTTAATTGTTTGCAGTTTTAATTATTTAGCATAATAAGATGTAAGGACTTCTCTAGAAAATAGTCTCTCTTTGTTCCAGTTTGAAGACAATAGGATTATATAATACATCTACATTTACAAACCAAATAACCCATGCAATAAATGGATCTGGTTTTCCGGCTTGCCATACAGCTGGGAGTTTAGAATCTACAACCTTGTAGTGGTTGTACCGAAAGACTAACCAGTAGGTCTACCAGCTCTAAGCTAAATACACATTTGGAACAAAAAGACATATTTTGCAATATTCTAGGAAAGACCCATTAATTGGCCAGCACCCATAGAGGTGTTGATTGGATGTTCAGGTTCAGAAGTCCTCCTTGTGATTAGGAATTTCTCAACACTAGTAAATAGCCTCTTTGTAAACTTCAATAATGGTGTGGTTTACTTACATCATTAGGGTAAAAGGGTTGAGGGACAACTCCATTTTGGTGGATGTTTCCAGCAAACCCCATTTCAGCACAAAGACGACTATGTGTGTTGCGTACAAACCTGAACCAAGGCACCCGTTATTCTCTGTGGGTGCCTCGGATTGGTCCTATACTCTTGCGCCAGAAGTAAGGCCCCGAAGGGAGTGATTGAGGCCAATGGAGCAACTGCTCGTAAGGAGGGAAGCCTCTTACCGCAACAGTATTTATGTTGTGGGGTCTTTTAGGAAAGTCCCCCTAAGTGAATTTTCTTTTTCAGCCATTAAATCATGCTGCCCATTTAATTAGAGACTTTGCCTATGAAGCAGACTGAAAGTATGTGGTGAATAATAAAAAAAACTCTTCCTCCTGCCAGCTAAGTCAGATTATAAAGTAAAATAATTTAAAAAATAAGACACTTATCCAGTCTCAGCTTTTTTGTCACCCAATCACTGCAGTGAACAGGCTGTATGAAATACCTATAGTCCTTTGTAATGAAGAGCATACAGTGCCTACCTTCCAGCATGGGAACTCGAGGAAAGCAGAGACCCTAATATTTTCTTTTATCTTAATTCTTAGTTTAATTTATCCTCTTCTTTTTCGTATTAGCATTTGAAGTCCCCCACTAAGACCAATCAATGCTAAATATTTTTTATAAATAAAATGGGAATTAAATTCCATTTTATGGATTATTCCTCTTTGGAAATTCTTAGGCTTTGGGTAAAGTGAAGGTTTGTCACACCTAAGTGTTTTTCTTTTTGAAATTCCATTTAATGACATTTTATTATTGCAAATTTCAGTGTCTGGCTATGGAGCCATTTAAAAAGTTTATTTAGACAAGTATGAGTAAATAAGCCAGGGGAATCCAAATAGGCAATAAAATTAATTCCAGCTTATGAATAAGTGCAACGTGTTAGGTAGGCAGTGTTCCTACCGTTCCTTAGACATAAGTTCCTTTTCCCTGTGTTTAAAAAGACCTGTGACTATACAAAGACATATTCTTTGCCAGATAGTCTGGAGTCTTATTAACTATTGTATATTGCAGCCATGGTCTCGACGCTAGACCCTAAGTTAATATTTGAAAGTCCAAATTCTATCGGAAGATTTTTTTTTCTGCTGGGTTATAAGTAAAACCTTTTATAGGCATTTTAATTCCATCTGTTGCAAAATAAAAAGAATACACTCACCTAACCTGCACCCATGATTCATGTCTCTCTCTCCGGGCCTGGACACCAAGCTCACTAAGCATTTGAGCAGAGTCATCAGTGCACATATCACCCAAAACACCCCATGTCTTATCTCCTCAGATTGGACACAATGATGTGCACTGAGTACCTGGAAACTACTGGTACCTGGCAGCTACTTTGTTAACTTCCTGTACAGCCCCAGCGCTCAAGTGATACTCCAGAGAAGAAGCACTACACCATAATCATGAGTACGCTGTCCATTTTGCTGATTGTCTCTTTTGTGCCGCACTTCCTCTCTACTCTCAGTAGTAACTGGAGTACTGTCTGTTATTGCAATAGTGAGGGTTAATAGTGTAAAATTGTTGTCACTAATTTTTATTATTTATGTAGCAACCCTGTACTACATGTATAGCTTATCTGTGGCATCACAAGAAAATACAGTTTTCCATAATGTTTTGTGCATAGGTCCAATAAATAACCCGATAATTTTAAATGTGGGCTTGGCACTGTAGGTCCTCAGTTTTACTAATAGGCTCAAGACACCCTAGTACTTTTAAAAAGTAACAAAACCCAGGAATTTGATTACCTCGGGATTTGTTCTGTGCCCCCAGGGCATCCCACTGTTTGAATCCCCTTGGCTCGCTGGGCCTGCTTACCTTTTCTGAGATCCCATGCTACATCTGTGGGTGCTTCCCCATTATGCATTCTTTGCTGTGTATATTAACATGTGGCAACAAAAGCTAAATGAATAGGCCTGACAAGCATCCTTTCACCTGTTGCCCTCCAGCTGAGCATACCCACACCAGCCATTCTGATATGCTTGGTGTGGGTCTATGCAGCAAACAGAGGGAGGCAGTGAATGCTGCTACAACCAATAGATATGCTGTGGAATTGCAGGGAATCCAAAATCTCATAGACTCTAGGGCCGTACTTACTCCTCTTGAACCACTAATGTGTTGAATATTATACAGAAGTAAAATCATTGATAGCCGATTGCCAATAGCAATACGTTTTTGGACAAAGAACTAAAAAAAAAAAAAATACCCTAAATGCAGAGAACTAGGCGTATTATCACTCAAAAGGTTTTCTATCTTTAATAAATGAATTGCCAATACTTTTTTTTTATTTTATTAGCCATATTATTCATTTTTTAGCCTTTTTGAATGCATGAACAGTGCAATCTATTTATCATTGACTGTGACCACTACCAAGCAACTGTCACATGATAAGGTGCATAGAGTAAATAAAGCACCAAATGTTTTTATACATTGATTTTTAAACGTATTTTGAACATGTGTAGCTGCCATGTCGTGTCTGGTCTCTGTGTTGCTTTTTAGTAGCCTTTACTTGGCTCCTGGGTCACCATTTGGCCAGCAGCTCTAACACTAGCTGTTGGATGCCGGATAAGTGTATTTTCCGGTTGCCAAGGTCACCCATTTTGAGAACCTTATTAGGATCCCCTCCTGTGCCAGGTCATTTACTCATTGTCATCGGGGTTTGAACTACCCAGCATGAGTGCTGTCAGGTAAATGATGTGATGGGGGTGGGCTGACTACTGAATTTTCCACTGTAATGAAATGACAGCTGAGAGGCTTCAACCCCATTAGCTACATTGTCCTTCCTAGACAAGCAGGTCTGCTTTAAAATAAGACAATTATTGTTTCATTCCAGCATTTTTTAAACAATATAAATATTTATAGATAATAATTCTATTTTTACTGTTTTGCCCTATTTATTCATAGTAAGTTTTATAACCAGATCTTGGGAAGCAAGCTTTGCCTCTTGTGAAACAAATTTTTCCTTCATCTTCTATTTACAAGTTTTTATTTGTTAACCACCAGTGATGAGCTTTGGATTCAGGTCATTGTAACATTCAATCCAAATACTGTTTATTCATTTAGCTCATCACTACTTACCACTAACGCTAGTTCATGTGTTAAAAACAAATTCAGCCTCTTAAAAGCAAGTGACTCAAGAAACCACCATGACGGAGGTTATTTACTGCTCATCTGCCTCGCCCAGGGAAAATCCACATTTGTGGGCTTGCCCTACACACCTCAGATTAGGGCAGGGCCGGAATAAGTGTGGTGGAGGCTCCTGGGCACAAAATCTGGTGGAGGCACCACATACAGTATTTTTTTCCTTTAGATAATAGTCCAGCCAAGTAACTGATTGCTGGTTGTCTAATACCCGCCTACTTACTAGAACGTCCGATTCTAGTCCCTTGTGCCACCCTTGTGCGTGTGCGTGCTGCTCGGAAACTCCTGCTTTGCCATTCTGGGTGGGGGGTAGTGTAGTTGCCCAGCTGGTCCAGCAGAAAACAGTTCCCTGCATTGAGCTGCCAGCGGCTGTGCTTAGTGGCTTATGTGCAGTGAGCGGCCGCCGACTGACATCACTGTAGCATTGCTGATGGCGACTTTGCTGCTCCAGTCTCTCTGTCCTGACCTGTGGTGGATTTGACTGCAGGTTTGCAAAAACAAAAAAAAGGCTTGACCAGGCACGGGGGGTCCCCACTGCTGCTGATAGCGTCTATGCAGGCAATGGACCGTCAGCCCAAAAACTGAATAGCCTCCTGGACCAGACAATAAACCAAAGATTGGTGGAGGCCCCCTTTGCAGGGCAAGTGGTAGAGGCCCTTGCATCCTCCTCATAATCCGGCCCTGGATTAGGGTTGCCAAAGGTGCACAAGACTTCTCTCACTTGGTCCTGCAGTAGCATTCTCTCTCCCACAGCCCCAGTTTATATAGTCAGGGTATCACACTTCCATGTGCCAGCCCTTAGGTGTGTGAGGTCATTTAAACATTTAAGGGTAAAGTCCATAAAAGTGGAGATTTTTTGTAGGTATGTCACTTGGAGAACTTTTTCATCCTAAAACCCAAAATAGGTTCAGATTTTTTTATTTTTAAAAGCCCTCTCAAACTATTTGGTTTAAATTTTTTTGGCATTGCAGCTTTGTAAATAACCATGTAGAGCCTGATATAACCCTCCTACCACACCATGCAGACAGAGATTTAATGGAGGATTCCATCTTTGACATCTGAAAATCTGCCAGGAGCAAAATGGCCAGGCATCCGCTCATCAGTTTTCTCGTACCACTCGTTAGTTCCAAAGGTTTAGACAGATGACACGAAAGTCTAAATAATGATTTGACAGATGTTCTACACAATCGTGGAACTTTACCTTTGTTACCTTTACTAGTCCATCCACCAAGTCAACCAGCCACCTTGGTACCTTAACAGATGCATTATTATTAGATAAAGTTTTTATAGATCAATGATTTTGCCCAGGATATCTACCAAATAATTTTTACCACGAAAGATGCGGCTCGAGAATAATTCCAGGACAGATGCAGATGCAGAATCATATTGTTCAGGACAGGACACAATCATTTTCCCCATCCCACCTGGCAATCGTTTGCACTGGGATACCAGTGTATCATCGGTGAGCACCACACATGAGCGTGAGGACGTTCTGCCAGGGTCAGAAGCCTTGGAGTGACTGGGCCAGCTAGAAGGGGCACTGCCCAGCCACCACCGCCTGGCACCTGTGGGAGGGCCACATAAAAAGGCTTGGAGGGAGGCATCCATTGGATTTGCAGACAGCAGAGCAGTGGCTTCCCTGCTCCCTCTTCTCTGTACACCACCACTTGAAGACCAAGGGTTTAACTTGAGTGGGTGCAGCCTTGTTTTATCACAAGATGAAACATTTAAAGTGATACCACACAATAGGATTAGAAATTAAGTACTATAGTAACTGGGTTAAAAATATCACTTAATGCTGTAACTGAGACTCTAATTAGTTCAGTCTTTTTTATGGGGTTGCTTCTGCTCAGCTCTGCTCAGCTCTTTTGTACCTGTAAGTTGTGTACAGACCAAAATATATTTCACAACTATGGAATGCCGCTAGTAATTGCGGTGCAGACCATACTTATGGCACTTAAGCTCCGGCAAGGTATAGTGATTGCATCACATAAGGGGTAATTTACTATGTTCCCTACTGTTCTCTACTTGACAAAGTATGTTCGCCGGACCCCGTGACAGACCAGCGCGTAAGCTTAAAGTGGACCAACACCCAGGATTTTGACTATCCTGGGTTTTGGTCCACTTCGGTGGGGCACCCCGATCGGGGGTGCCCCGCTGTGTGAAACCCCCCAGAAAGCCCCAAAAACTCACCTCTCCCCGCTCCCACGTGACCGCTGCTGCCAATCCCCGCCGACGGACAAGCGGGAAGCAGCGGCGGACAAGAGAGGTCGCCCTCCGCCACCTCCCGCGCGTCACTCTTACAGGGCGCGCGCCCGCGCCGGCCACTCACAAACGGCCGGCGCGGGTGCGCGTCCTGCTAGAGGGACGCGCGGGAGGCGGAGGCGAGCGCCGCTGGATCGAGGAGCAGGTAGGGATTTAGGGGTTTCTGGGGGGTTTCACACAGCGGGGACTGATCGGTCCGGGAATCTTATAGATTCCCGGGCCGATCAGTGGAGGGTGTTGGTCCACTTTAACTTACTGCAGTGAACAAAGACTTTCGCAATGCATTTTTCTGTGGTATCGCCACAATTTGCTGGCGAAAGTCACAGGTATTTTCATTGAAAAGTGGTTTGGAGAATGCTGGAGAGTTGCAGGGGCAGAATTTTTTTAGCAAAAACATGAACTCTTGCTGGAAGCACACTTTTATAGCATATGTCTGCATTGGAGGGGTCTCAAAATATATGGCATCTTGGGAGTGGAGTGCCTGGGTTGTTTGAAAAGCTTAGGAATAAAAGTTTATTTGAAAATATAAAAGTCATGTAAAAACATTATACCCCATACCAGTTCACATGCTGGTTAACTTTCTAATGTTCACTCTCGAAAAATAAGTTAATGATGCTAAAAGAACCTAAAGTGGCAATCCCTCCCTAAATAACATTGATTCCTATGGGGTTCGCCCCGAAATGGTGGTAAATGCAAACGTATTCGCCAGCATTCTCGGAGCCAAACTGAAATAGAAGTAAATACAAAAAACAGAGACCATGCCGGTGGAACATGCAAAGTTTCAATTGTTAAATGCGTAGATTTGGCGAATTCGTGGTGAATACACAGCGGATGCTGGCGAATCCTTTCGTAAATCACCCCATAATGTGAATGACATTTTCATAAATAAGATGATCTACTAAGCTAGCGTGAATACGTTAGGCTAAAGCAAATCTGGTATGACAGACTGTATTACACGGTTGGCTTTCTGATTTTCTTAATTGTTTGTCTCTTACTTTTCTGCTTGGCAAGAATTTGAAGTGGGAGCTTGATAATGCAGTTTGCATTTGTCTGGCTAATTAAGACCTGACAAATCATAGCACTGGCACATTACATGCTTCATCAGATAATACCCTACTTTTCAAATATTAGTAGTAAATGGGCCTTCCATGGTTAGTCAACTAATTGCTCAATCACTTGACTTACATATCTGTAACAGCCATTATGAGAGGGAAATTTGTGGGCAATAATATAATTATACACAAAAGACATGATACTCCAAGGTCCACTGAAACAGCTATGTGAAGCTCTAGTCCTGGAGTATATTTGCATCCAGCTGAGTAAACATCAAATCTATGTGCTCACTGTAAAGTGTGAGACGGTAGCCGCTGGCTCTGCGTTTTATTTTTCCCTTATATTCACATTACTTTCAACCACTTATTTTCGTAAAAACCACACAAAGCACCTTGAGCAGGTTCAAGCTGAATCATGTTCAATAAAGATGTAGCTCTATCCAAACTCTTTTATAAACTTAAAGCGGACCTTCACTCTAAATAAGAGTCTATCTTATATGTTTCCCACACCCTGTACATACAGATTGCTCACATTAAAAATCATCCTACCTGCATCTACTGCATTTTATAAGCCTTTAAACATCCAAGATGGCGGCTTATGGAAGCTGCCATTTTTGCAGGCAGCCTGCAAACAGGAAGTGCCTGCAAACAGGAAGTGACTGTGCTGCTCTGCATTCTGGGACTGCTGACCTTTCCCTGACCCCAGCTCTGCTCTGTCTGAGCAAAGCACAGCTATAACCCGCCCCCCTGTACCTTATCCCACTCTCCTCTCCTCAGTAAGTGTGATGCTTCTGAGTCAAGATGGCGGCGCCCGTATCCTAAATTCCCGAACAGAGTTGCAGCCCAGTGGGGGAAAGTATAATAAATTAGTGACTAAACATGTAAAATATATTAATTTTAGATGCTGAGGAATTGTTTTTTAAGAGTTTGGGCTTTTCATTAAATCATGGTGAAGGTCCGGTTTAAATAACTTTTATACATGATCTAAGAAATGTGGGGATTTAGCTTTACTGTATATTAGATGTTTTTGCTTATGTACCTGGTGCCATATAACCTTTTTTGTTATAGGTTATAAAACCACAGAGGGTAGCCAATATCTTACTAGTGTCCCATGGTTGTAAAATGTCCTCTGGAGGGAATCCATAAGAAGGAAGGGCATAGGATATGTCTACCATATGTCCAATACCTTACTAATGCTACCCTATGGGGCAGAGATTTTCAGGCTCCCTGGCTGTCACCCCAGGGGTCACACACCAACAGATACCTTCTATATACAACTTAGCCAATGGCCAGATACAAGTCAGAACATTACTAGATTGAAGGCAGCCAGTCGTGCCCTGTTTTCCTCTTCAAGACACCATCTACCTGGATACTCAAACTAGCCTCCCCAATTCATCCTCTCCCATTCTTGATCCGGTGGGTTAAGTACAGATCCCAAACTTGATTACAGCGTAAAGAGGGAAGCTACATGGCAAAAGATAGCCAGGATCAATGCCTCTCCCAGGGATCAGCAAGGCCAGATTACAAGCCTCACCATGGGAGAACCACCTTCTTGATCATGATGTCCCCTCTGCCACCAGGGCAGGACAGGCAGGATTTATGAATTGGGCCTAGTATATGAAAGCGGGGAGCAGCCATCTTTCCTGGAAAGAGTGATGGGTTGGGTGGGGATCACAGACTCTATATAGGGTTGTGGGCTGGTAGGGAGGCTGTCTGTCATAGGGTTTTGGTATTGGGGGCTTATCACAGACACTCATATAGGCTGCGGGGCCCATCCAGGACTCTCCATGTAGAGTTATACTCTGGGGCCCAAGATTTTTGATGGCATTCCTGAAACCAGAGGATGCATGTCATAGACACTGTAAATTGGCTTGTAACTTAAATGGGCAGTTTAGTCAATGGCAAGTCGGCAAGGAATTCACCCGAAGCCTATCACATGTGCTTCTCCTCCATTTCCTGCAGTGGATGTAGATGCTATAGCAGTTCCCCAAAGTTTACCCCTTACTTTATATATTTCCATGACCATGCTCCAAATGTGGTGGTATGGCCACCCATCCCTCAGCAGTCCCAGCATAAGCAAGTCTGGCAAGTGTGACCACATTGTGTTTGTTCATTGAGAATTTGAAGGCATGGGCAAACTTTGCAGACCTGCTACAGCATCTACAATGTGCTGCAGGAAATGAAGGTGCATGGGACAGGCTTTAGAATGAGCTCTGTGCTGGCTTATTATTGATATTGCCTGGACTGTCCTTTTAGGTTGAAGTTTAGTTTAATAATTTTCGTTAAACAACATACCCCTTACTTTCATGCACTTGGCAGAGTGGCAAGTGCAACAATCTGGCTTTATTCCTTATTCACTGGGCATCCTGATTTGAGATGCCTGTCTGTTGGGTTCCAAAAATGCAGGTATTAAATTCATCCTCCCACATCCTTGTAGGCACGGCTGCTATGTCAGTTGCCTGCCACCTGCAAATAGGGTTTGCCTGGCAGCCTGCATAGGGTCATGCATGCCCACCTGGAAAACTCGGCAGACATAGATGTGAAATCATTAGTAATTAGATCTATAGAGGCAGTTATGTTGAGATTCATAACACATTACCTGTTGGAGGCCCTAGAGGAGGGAGTTTAACACCCCAGGTGTAAGGGAACCTCCTGGAAGTGTCTCTATAGGATGAATTTGGGCCTGCTGGCTGTAAAAAGATAGCTGCTGCTTTTCAAACATACAGGGAAGAAATGTTTCTCAGTGTGGACTAGAGGAAACCAGCAGGCCGAATAAATACTGTAACATGTGTGAGAAATCTTTGGAGCCCTGGAGTTGTATATAAGCATTTATACAGCCAGAAGGCATCTGAGGCTAGGTCCAATTTAGCCGCATTACTGTTGACTTTTTCTGACAGTTGTGAGGTTTCAAGCAAAGAAAATTGTCAACCTTTAAATTTCACATTTAGGATAAATACATAGTGGCTATATAAGTGGAGCCGAACGGAAGGAGGAGACTAAATGGAAATTCTGAAATACAGATGGTTCATATGTTTTAAAGTCTGTATAATCCAAGTTTTGCTAGTAGCAAATATATATATATATTCTTATTTATATGCAATATTAATAGACAAGAGGCAAATCAATAGACATCTTGTTATAAACTTCAAGAGCTTTTGCTTTTAATCATACGTTCCGGAAACACATTTACACCAGAAGGCTGAAGCCTGGGAAAATAACATAAAGATAAACTGCAAATATATTGTCTAAACAATATTTTTTGCAGGGTAGTGCCTATGAAAAAAAAAAAAAAAAATATATATATATATATATATGTATAATTTTTTTAACAAACTAAATATTCTCAATGACAAATATCTTCCTGTGTTTTACAGAGAAACTTTACCCCTCTTTGGTAGCAGGGTGCTTGTTTCCACAGCAAGCGTCTATTGACTTGCTCTGTATTTAACTAAACAGAAATAAATACTTGAAATAAATGACGAACCTGTACTTAATTAATAGCAACTAGCTCAGCATTGTAATAGCTTAACCATGCTATGTCAGGGGGGTGCTTTTCTATATAAAGTGGAACGCAGGAAAAAATATACATTTTTTTTGGCTGAGGCCAGAAGGTTTAGAACCCTGAACTTTGTTGCCTTATAACAAAAATGTGGCCTCACTTTTTTTTAGTTACACATACAAAACTTCAAGCAAAAATGTTTTAAAAAATACGCTCCCCAAACGCTAAAGCGTCTTTCACATTTAGGGGTTCCAACACAGCACAGTGCTTCCATTGTGCTGCAGCTGCGGCATTATACACTGCCCTGCACCTAACTGCAAAGGCACAGCACCTGGCAAGTAAAGATCTTCAGATGGTAAACCAGTGGTGGCAGGAAGAGACGGGACCCTGCATCCTCCTCTGGACTGGTGCTTGCTAAAGCCACCTTCTTGGGGTACGTTTCAGTATTTTGCTCCAGTAAGGACCTGTTGGAAGGACCAGAAGGAGTTGGCTAAAGCAAGTGGCAGACTTGAGGGTGGAAACCTGTGAAAGCGGTCGGGGACCAGTGATGATGAACCAGGAAGTGGCAGTGAGTATGGCCCTTTTAGTGCAACGCAATACATGAGCTTTAGACTTTATGGGCTGGATTGCTGTTTTGCAAATGCAGCACAGGCTTGTGAAAGGGCCCATTTACTAGGGTGGCCTGTGTTTTCTTCCCATTTGAAACATGCTGGAGTATTTCTATTCTAATGCCATGCAAACAGGAATTTATGAAAGCAGCATAAGCCTGATTCGGGGTATAAACTCACTTGCTTTGCACTTTATCATGTGTTGACTTGGTTTCCCCAACCTCAGTACACAGGTATTTAGTTAAATGTTGGAGAGGTTCTCAAAGTGAAACTGAATAATCTTGAAATTATGCATTTTTTGTTACCAGGTTAGCTGCCTTACTTACTGAAAGTTCAAAAAAGACTTTAGGTCCACTCAACCCCTTCATCTGGGGCATCACCATTTAAGATGCTACAAATTAGTAGGGAAATTACTTATTGGGTCCACTCTTCCAAGACACTTTTCTGGCCCATGTGACTGCCAGTGGACAAAAACCCAGCGAACGGATCTATCTGCAGGTAGTCACAGAACAAGAACATAGAAAAGAATTAAAGCTTTCCTACTTGTTTTTCCTTGAAGTAGTTACACATCAGCCGATTTGAGGGACCTTCGAGTGCTGAAATATTTCTGAACCTAGATCTATGAATTAGAGCATGATGCTCATCCAGTTGTACCCTCAGATATTCTGAAGCTATTCTAAAAAATAGTTTTCTCTGGCTAAAGCAAGAGGTCAGATTTTCCAGTTGTTGCACGGTATGTGGTTATGCTAAGTTTGTGCTGTGGTAGTAATTTAGTTGGTTGGCGTGTTATTGCTTTTGCTCAATTGACTTTCGCTATTTGTAGTGAAATGCAGAATCTAAAAAACAAACAAAAGGCTTGATTTAATACAGATACACTCTGCTCTCTCCCAGCAGAATAATCCTCGCTGTGGGCCAAACCAGAAAGTAATAATTCTGTCTGTATAAAACCACCAGATTTGTTTTAATTGGTTTAAAGCACAAGTCTGTAAAATGAAAATTAAATTATCATTTTATGTAGTTGCGTATCGAGTAACATAGGACTTCATGTTTCCTTTATTACTCTTTTCCGACAGGGGGACTTTTGCTAATAAAACGAGGATGCCCAACTTTTCTGGTCCTGTAACAAATTTTGTACTAAAATGATGGTTGGCCCCTATCACTCCATCATTGGAAGTTCTTGCCTCTTCCTCGCGGAAGGTTTCTTGGGATCCAGTTATTCAAAATGTGCCTGTCTTGAGAATCAGTTTACAGGGCTGGCCTCAGGTCTATTTGGGCTCTTGGGAATAAAGTCTCAGCGCGCTCCTTTATGCTGATACAACACAGACAGCAATTAAATTGCATATTACTAAAGTGAAAATTAATTTTCGGGGCCTAGTATAACTCAAATCTACCCAATTTCTTGGCAGGACAATGAGAGGGAATCTGCATTCTGGCTCTAGTGAGAATGGCACCTCTAGATATCTCCTTAGTATTCCACTATTTTCTAACATATGTGCTCTCCCCCTAAGTCACCACACACACAAGATGGCTGTGTCAGCTATTAGTGGGCCCCCTAAGGCACAGAGGGCCCTGGCAGTTAACCAAATTTGCAAGAGATCTGGTCATGACAGTTCTCACTATGTGTTGGGGCCTCTCATTCAACTGCTACAGAAGCAGTGCCAAATGCAGTGCCTGGCATGCCCCCTCTGTACAGGAAAAGAAGCAGTGAACTTGCTTCACTATAATGGTGGAAGAAAAGGAATCCCATAGATCTGTTTGCTTGCAAGAGGTGGACGGCATCCTGAAGAACAGACGTGCATATGCTTCTTGTGGAACACTATATTTAAAATGAGTAAGTTTTGAAGGAAGATACAAGGGAGATTAGATGAATGTAATTCAAATCTGTGATATAGAAACTGGTGCTGCCCGCTTGAAAAGCAATGCATAGATACCCCCCTCCTATACTGGCAAAGATATGACAATTGGGATCTTGTGAGCCTCTTGCTGTCTCTAAACTCAGTAAAGCTATAGGGGGTTCATTTTATAGAACAACTCCAAACTGCATCATTCCAATTAATATCATACACATATTAAGTTTGTGGAGGCACCCAAGGAGGAAGAAATATAGATTTTATGTTCAAACTTGCTAATAGATGACAGCTCCAGTATCACAACAGAATTCCTGCATAATACAAGGGAATAAACTGGACTGTAGAAAACAATGAATGAATAAATTGTACGCTGTACCACCCCTCCCGCTGCTGGAAATACCCTCAATAAGGAGAAACCAGAGCTCCATTAAATGGGGGACTTAAACTGATTAAACGCTGTTGTTCCATACACCCCCCATTGGTTCCCGATTGGACAGTTTTCTGGCTGTAAAAGCCAATTACATCCCTATGGTCGGGCTTACTAGAGGCTGGAGAGGGTAGGTCAGCTTTGTTTCTAGACCCTGCAGACCAGGACATTCAATAGCACAGAATAGAGGGCTGCATTAAATTGCTCTGTAAATAATTTTGTATTATTATTATTATTATTATTATTCAGTAATTAGTATGTCAGTAACTCCTGTGCATTCAAAATATGCCAGAGCTGTATAAATTAATTTATAAAAATGACACACACAGTGTCAGTCACCACTCTGCTGTAGCTTAAAATACGAAAACAGACATGTAAGCAGCACAGAGAGAGCTGGTACTTCTGAAGGGTTTGGTGACTTTGCTGAGATGTACTTTGAGCAATTTTAATAGGAAGTGAGAGTTTCCAAGCATCAGGCCTGCTCGAATAACATGTGACATCCTGCCATCCATACAGCTGCTGCAGTCAATCTAGGTCTGCCACTCAGGGCTGTAATCAGCAGCCATACCTTCCCCCAGCCAAGTGTAGAACACATGCACCCCACCCGGCTTGCTTCATCCGGAGCTGTCTCTGCTTCTAGAACTGCTGTTTTCCAATTCATGAAAGAGACACATCTTGCTGTTTACCTTCTCCTAACTTTAATGCCTCAAATTGTGGTTCCTTGCAGTGTGTTTGCAAGGCATTACACGATTAATATGATGAAACATCTTATTTAACTCACAGTCCCACGTTTACAGATTGCTCATTTGTCATCACATATTCGTGTATTATTACTCATGACTTCAGATAATTAATGCAAGCAAGAATGATTTGAAAAAATGTAAACCTTTTGTACAATTGTTCCTCCTTTATATTGTACCACCCAGATGGGCAAATCCACCATCCATCCACCCAGTATAAGTTAATCTTAAGTGGACCTCCTGTCCAGTTTTAAGACATCACTATAATAAAGGCGTTAAAGGTAAACGTGAAATCCTTTTCTCCATAAACAACAGAACCCGATGATTAAATGAGTGACCCCATTAGGTTGCCCCTCACTTTTTCAGCCCCTTTAGTATCTAACATCTTTTGATTCTAATATAACACTAATAATTGAATCTGTTGATGCTAATATAACACTAATACATATGTATACTCTGTGAGAGAGAGAAGGCGATTAGGGTTGTGGGCAAAGCAGAGGCTGCATCTGGGTTGGTATAATTACTAGCGATTAAATGTAGGAAGGAGAGAACTTTGTAGGTTAGCAATGAACTTCTGTTAAGCTCCTCCTGAGTGCTTTAGGCTCAAAAATGTATACATAGCCTGCCTAGCACCATAAGACAATGGTTAACTCCACTCCAGGCCTTTGAGGAAGCCTTTGAGGACGAATCCTCAGTCTGTAGATAAGGAGCCACATGTGTCCCTCCTGTGTGACTCTTGGATTGTTTGGCAGAGCACTATTAAGGTGAGTAGGTGGGTTACATGATGTACAAGGCCTCAGCCTTAGGATGGAAGCATTGTCAGTGCCCTGCATAGGCATTAATACAAAGTTGGCTAGGCAGAGAAATGGGCCTACTTATTTCCCACTCTCCCTGTCTGTATCATGGGACAAATGTATAACATTCCTGGGAAGCATAGAAGAAAGAAGGTTGGGTTCAGAGTTTGATAACCCTACACTTTCTGAGTGCCTGAGATAGCATAGAGATGATTAGCATGGCACATGGGTCTAGGCATTTGTTCTTGTGTCTCTTTATATGTATATTCCATGCAAAACCTTTCTTCTAAGAAGCCACTCTTAACCTGATTTGATTTCTGTAGGCAACACAAATACATTTCTCTTCTTTTCAATCAGTCCTTTATAAAGATCTATAATAATAAAACAGCTAAGGCAATGGTCAATGTCATCAATTAAATATATCAATTGGAAATGAAAAATACATCCAGTGCAATGAATTTCCTTTAGAGATACTCAGGAGAGCAGTTAAAAGAAGTAAATGTTCTTCTAAGCAAACCCCTTCTTCCCAGCAGCCCCCTGTAACACTGTAACATGTTCCACTCTTCAGGCTGTGGCTGCATTTCTAGTGCGTTTTGTTCTTTATTTAGCATTTGCTACATTTTCAGACATAAGGGCCCCGGTTCCGTGTTTTAAATCTCAAGACAAAAGACGGCAGTGGAAAAGACCTCATGTCCCTTTCTCTTCAAAGCATTTTTTTTAACTTACAGATTCAGTGTGAAATAAGAGCCAGAGGAAAGTTTTTGAGATATATGTTTTATGTTTCTATATAGTCTTATTACTTTTCCATGGAATAAAGTTTCGTGTTGTGTAAAAGGAATAACAGTAATCTGCCGGTGAAGTTTAATTTAATTTTCTTTGGATTTCACATTGCTTCTGCTGCCTTAATAAACAGAACCCCTCGAGTATATTTCTAACAGTTCGTGTAGGAGAATGTTGCCGAGTAATTTGGGAGTTTATAGTTATTCAGGGCTGGGTTGCTCTTACCGCTGAGACAGAGGGCTTCACTGCTGAGGTGGCATGCTAAACTTTTTATTATTTGTATTCATTTTTTTATCATTTCCTTTTTGGTCTTCTTACTTCATTATTTATATTCTAAGTATGCAGCACGTCCTGCTCCAGATAATAATTCATAACAGATGGGATTACCTCCGCCAGAGGGCGCTTGACTGCAGAGATGGCAAAAAGAGGCCCCTCCCGGCCCCATATATACCCGGGACCTCCCACAAATTCCCCAGTTTCTTCTCTGCAGTCGGCTGCGAAGGTCAGAAGTTGGCTTCTCTTATCGCAGGTGAGCGGGGCTTAACAGCCCGCGGCCCTGTAGGACTATTCCCACCCATTCCACTTATTAATTATGCCTCCCAGCTTTGGCTGCGCTGGTCGGGTGATGGTAGGCAGCACCTATCAGAGGTGCTTTCCTTGTGGAGCCTGGCTCCGACCGCAATCCCCCACCAAAGGGTAGGCGGTGCAGGTTTATGGTGAACCTGATTTGGGATGCCTTGTCCGCTCTTGCCCTTCCCTGCCCTGGTCATTGGTGGGTCTCTTTGACATCCACCTTTCCCCCCCCCCTCTCAGTGTCCCGTTGGGGGGGGGGGGTGTATGGGGCTTTTTGCCTTATATATGTGTGTTTATTGCACTTTATTCGTTTAGTTCTGTCTTTTATTTGAATTTGCCGCCACTGACACACGAGCCTTCTGGTGTCCGCGGTCAGCGGCGGCATCATCATCAAGAATCCTTGCGCGCCCATTGGCTGGAGCTTCTGGCCTATCCCTGCGCTTCTCGGAGGGGACGTGGCTTGCTCGGTTGGCGCGTTCCGCTTCGGACCCTCCTGCGGCCCGCCCCTGAGGTCCCTCCAGCGCCAATTTGGTCCTCGCCTGGTGTGTTTGCTGGTCCCCCACCACGGTCTGTGAGTGCCCCCGCGGGCTTGTTTTTTTATTCCCTTGTCATTTCAATGTACTTATGGGGTGTCTTTATTATGTCAGGCGGGATAACTGTGTTTTTAGGTTTTGAGGTTTTCTCCCGGTCCTGCCCCCTCTATTAGTTATTGTAACTTTATTAGATGCCTACACTATAAAATCCTCCCACTTCTCTGTGGACATTTGGGGCATCCCGGGTTGCTTATAGGGTGTAATTCCTATTGGCCAGTTGTGCCACCTTAATGACCATATGGAGGCTTCACAGGATATTGTGCTCGGGGTTCCCTCGGGACAAGCCCGGCTGTGTGTAGTGTGTGGGGCATCCCCTGTGAGCGATGATGTGCGGGTCTGTGTACCCTGTGCCCAGCAGGTGCTTGCGCTGCATTCTGGGTTATCTGTGACTGGGCCTGCGCCCACTATGTCCTCACCCACTCCCTCTCGCTTGATTATGACTCCCGGTGAACTAAATACTAGTGGGGAGTCTCAGCCTGACGTGTCTTCCAGGTTGGCTAACATTGAGAGGCTGATTGCTAGCTCTGCGGCTAAAAGGAGGCATGTGGCGCCGGGTGCGTCTGCCTTTCCTGTGGAGAAGGAGAATTTCCTTGATTTATCTGATTATACCCCATTTGAAGAAGGTGAATTATTCTCGGATTCAGAGTTATCTGATGATCAGCATTTCAGTGGTGCTGACAATGGCTCTGGTCACTGGGATGTGGATGACACCAATAGACTGTTAACTCAGATTTTGTATGTGCTTTCTATCTCCCTTCCTGCTGCGGCTCCCAAGCCACAGGGGGAACTTTTCAGTACTAAACCACGTCTGTAATTTCCAGAACAGGCCCATTTCAATAATCTTGTTCTCAAAGAATGGGAGCGTCCCGGCCGGCTCCCCGGAATCCCTAAAGGTACCCTTTTCCCACTGATGTGGTAATGTTGGTCTACACCCCCAGAAGTGGATGCACCAGTATTGGGGCTGTCCAACTCATCTGTGGTCCATTCCCCTATTTCCAATACCCTCAAGTATAGTGAGGACCGGCGCATTGACCAGCTGGCCTCCCATGCCTTTGCCTGTGTGGGGTCTGCCTTACGTCCTGTCTGTGCTTCTGCAATTACTGCTGTTGCTGTTAGGACTCTCCTCAAGGGTCTGTTGGAAGGCGTCCCTGATGATACTTCTAGTGCCTAGTTCAGGGCCTTGTCGCAGTGTGAAATGTTCACTGCATATGTCCTTTCTGCCTTGGATGACACCATTAGGATGTGTAGTAGAACCTCTGCCTTAGTGGTTGCTATACGCCGCTCTGTTTGGCTGCGTCAGTGGGCAGCTGATAACGCTGCTAAGAAGGCCCTCATGGGGCTCCCCTTTAAGGGGCTGCGCCTATTTGGTGATCGCTTGGAACTGTTTGCCAAGCGGGGGAAAGTTGCCTCAGCGTAAGAAGCAGCTGCGGCCCTTTCGGGGTTCGGGTGCCTTTGTCCCCTCCTACCGTGGATCCAGGCCTGGGAGAGGGGTTTCCTTTGCAAGTCCTACGGGGAACTTCTGGGGCAGGGGCAGAGGTCGTGCCTGCTCCGGATCTTCCTGGGGGTCCAAGCCCAAATCTGTCGCCAAGCCTCCTCAGCCATGAAGGGGCGCCCTTACCCATCCGGGTGGGGGGACGGCTGCGGCCCTTCGCTCCTGTCTGGGGACAGCAGGTCTCAGACAGATGGATTCTGGAGGTTGTGTCCTCCAGTTACAAGCTAGAGTTCGCTGCCTGGCCACGAGATTCCTCAGGTCTCGGATTCCTCCAGAACCCCTGGCAGCTCAGGGTTTGTTTATGGCTGTACAAAACCTATTGGACATGGGGGTCATTTGTCAGGTCCCTCCTGGGGAGAGAGGTCGGGGTTTTTATTCCAATCTCTTCACAGTACCCAAAAGGGATGGTTCCATCAGACCCATCCTGGACTTAAAGCTCCTCAACAAGTTCATCAGGACCAGACACTTTCGCATGGAGACCCTGCGCTCCACGATCAGCTCTTTGCGCCCGGGGGACTTCATGACCTCCATAGACATCAAGGATGCTTACCTTCATGTACCAGTCTTCCCAGAGCATCAGAGATTCCTCAGGTTCGCATTGGAGGACCAACACTACCAATTTGTAGCACTGCCCTTCGGTGCTGGCAGGTGTTATGGCTCTCCTCAGAGCTCGGGGCATTCGTATTCTTCCTTATCTGAACGACCTCCTCATCACTTCTCATTCTTTCCAGCAGGCAGAAATGGATACCCAGCAGGTGGTGACTGCTCTGGAAACATTCGGATGGGTGATCAATCACTCCAGATCCTCCCTGTCTCCGTCTCTGGTGACCTCCTTCCTGGGCATGAATCTGGATACTGTTCAGGCCAGGATTTTTCTTCCTCAGCAGAAGGTGGATTCTCTTCAAGCTCTGGTTCATTTCCTTCTGTCTTGTCCTCGCCCTTCCATCCGGCAAGGGATGCAGCTTGTGGGACAAATGGTGTCCTGCTTCAAGGCATTTCCTTATGCTCAGTTCCACATGAGACCTTTTCAACTCCATCTCCTATCAGTCTGGGACAAGAGTCCCCTGTCTCTGGATCAGGCCTTTGTTCTGTCTCCTCTGGCCCGGCGGTCCCTCTTGTGGTGGCTGGGCTCGAGGAACCTGTTGGGGGGCAGATCTTTTCTGGGCCCCTGTTGGGAGATGGTCAACACGGATGTCAGTCTGTCGGGCTGGGGGGGCTTCTGGAGAACCCTTCAATTCGAGGGGCTGTGGGGCCCTCAGGAGGCCCATGCCCCCATCAACGTCCTGGAACTGAGGGCAGTTCGGTTGGTACTGGCCCAGTTGACTCCTCACCTTCAGGGCCGGCCGGTCCAAGTTCGCTCAGTTGCCTACATCAATAATCAGGGAGGGACTCGGAGCAAGAGTGCCCTCAAGGAGGTTCCATGATTCTGTCCTGGGTGGAGGACAATGTTCCTTGCATCTCAGCAGTGTACATTGCGAGGGTGGAGAATCTGGAGGCAGACTCTCTGAGCAGGGGGACCTCTCACCTGGGGGAATGGTCTCTCAGCAGCGAGGTCTTCCTGTCCTTATGTCACCGTTGGGGGGTACCAGAGGTGGATCTGTTTGCGTCCCGTTACAATCACAAGCTCCCAGTCTTTGTCTCTCTGTCCCAGGATCCCCTGGCCCTTGCAGTGGATGCTCTGACTCTAGAGAGGGCCTTACATTCCCTGGATGTGGTCAGGAATTTGAAGTACTATTTGGTGGCTACTGCACCTTTTAGAAAGACTGATGCCTTGCTTGTGGTTCCTTCGGGCCCCAAGAAGGGCCTGGGACCTGCTAAGTCTGTTAGTAGCAAATGGATTTGTCAGGCAATTTTTAGGGCCTATTCTGCTAGGGGAAAGGATCCTCCTTTCCGTGTTACTGCTTATTCTACACGTGCTGTTGGAGCCTCCTGGGCCTTTCAGCACCAGGCTTCTGTTGAACAAGTTTGTAAGGCTGCTACTTGGTCTTCTGTTCATACCTTTTCCAAGTTTTACAGAGTTGATGTTCGGGCCTCAGCGGATGCTGTTTTTGGCCGCAAGGTTCTGCAGGCGGCAGTGGTGTGAACTGCGCGTTGTTGCTTTTGGGATCCCACCCTGTTTACGGACACTGCTATTGGATGTCCCATCTGTTATGAATTATTATCTGGAGCAGGACATGCTGCATACTTAGAATAATACAATTCTGTGATTACTCACCTTGTAGAATTGGTATTATAAGTATGCAGCACTTCCTGCTTGCATTATCTTGGATCCTCTGTATGGTGATTGTTATCTTTGTTAATGTTGTTAATTATCATTGGCTCCTCCTGGTTCTCCTTACTGCTTTTCTATACTGGGGAATTTGTGGGAGGTCCCGGGTATATATGGACCGGGAGGGGCCTCTTTTTGCCATCTCTGCAGTCAAGCGCCCTCTGGCGGTGGTAATCCCATCTGTTATGAATTATTATCTGGAGCAGGACGTGCTGCATACTTATAATACCAATTCTACAAGGTGAGTAATCACAGAATTGTATTTTTATAGTAGTATGAAGGGGGATCATTCTCTTGTATTGGTTCCTGCAATAATAGGGCCATTTTTCCCAGAGTTTCCATTTTTTTATTGTAGTAAACCTTCAGAATGATGGTAAATGAGCAACGATATGATGTAATGCTAAAATACTGCTGCAATGCTGGGCTACATAGTTTATATTAGGAATCATTTTTCAAGCAAAGAGCTTTTTGCCTCCAACTACCAATCACGTGTAGAATGTTTTTCAAATTGCTGCACTAAAATTGTGCTCAAACAAAGGGCCCTATTTAAGATGTGTACAATTTAGCATCTTTCTTGTGACTAAAGCGCCAGTTTCTGAGCTTTTTTGTCTTATCTGGCACTGTGCTGTGGACTACATTTACGCTAGCAGTCACTGCGCAGAATGCTAACTAATTGGCTTGATTGTTGCACTAGGTATTAACCGGCCTATGTCAGTGCCTGTTGGACCCGCCGGCCTATTATCCCAGCGCCAGTGAGTGCCACTTTGTACTGCTGTTTATCTGGCACTCCACCGCATATTTATGTATTTTTTTCCTCCTTGAAAACTTTGGAGCAGTATTTTTCCGGCAATGGTTGGCATATCATCATTACAGCTACAATAAATAACTGATCGGTACAAGGAGGACAAATTTTACAGTGCGTTTAGATTGTGTTTTAGTTGTTGTTATCCAAATTACACATTTTAAGAAAAAGAAGCCATGGAAATCATTTTTAGAACTCCCCCCCCCAAAAAAATAAACATTTTGTGACATTTAAATCCCGAGTTTAAATTATTGACAAGTCCCGGTGCAATGTGTGTAATATTAATTTTAAGCATCAAACACTTCAACCCAGTTCTGCCCATTGTGCTCTATGGGATCTTGTCCTACAGCTCCAGGTTACAACTGGTTCTGCATCAACCAGAGTGCCCGGCGCTGCAATATTTCCGGTGCAAGTGTTAAATAAGATGCTAGCTGGAGGTCACATCGGTGCTTCCGTTTGTTTATTCCTTAAATCGCACGTTGAATGTCGCTGTGGCAAAATAGGGGTGCGGTGTAGCACTGACACTTCTTAAATAAGGCTTCCTGTAAGCTGTTTTAATCTATACCAGTGGATCCCAACCTTTTTCAATCAAATTCCAATTTCCATTTTCTAATTCTATGAAGTACGATATGGGTGGTAGGTAAGGGTTGTCAGTAACCTAAAACTGCCATTCAAAGTGCTGTTAATGGACAACAAAAAGGAATTTTGTACAAATCAGGTTTGGGCAAAGTATAGATGGCAGCAGATCAGGTTGGGGTACAGGTTAGTCTGCAGCCTTGTTGAGTACCACAGGATATGATCTTAAATATCACTGGTTGGGAACCTCTGATTTAGACCACCCAATGAATAAAAAGAATGGCATCACATTCACGGGTTCTAAACGTGTGTGCTTATTTGTGCTGTTATATTCAACTACTGAGCTCCATATCAATGGTCAGATGCAAAAAAAAAAAAGCTTTTTTTAACCCCTTCTAACCTTACTGTGCATTTGGAATAAAGCATTCTCTTTACTGCTTTGCTGAGCATCAGTGAGGACAATTCAGTCCAGAGCAGTCCATAGATGAAAAATATACACAACAGTTACAGTTACAGCTCAACTCACAGGAAACCTTTGCCTTATGGTGAAGGGCAGATTCACTCGAAGTCTGTACAGCAGGGATTCCCAAACCTGTCACAGTTTTACTATCTCCTATCTTTCAAGTATTAAGCAGTTTTGTTGTTTGGAACTGTTTGCAGTTGTTTCCTTTTTTTAAGGTTTATACAGTTTCGACAAACTGCTCACATCAAATGCGGCTTGTGGCCATCTAATAATGCAGAATGGGGATCTCATGGTAATAAAGTTTGGGGACTATTGCTATGTATGTGGTTCTAAGAGTACCAATGCTTCCCCTCATTAAATCTTAACATTTAATAGTCTAGTCCAAAATCCATTGAAGGAACAAGACTCCCCAAAGGGGGCCTTGCAGGCAAATATGACTGAAGCCCAATCCTTTTTGACATCCCGATATAGGATTCCCTTCCAGATGAAACTATAAAGCCCAAAATGGTGTAAAGTTATTCACCAGGTCTGTGCTCACGCACCACACACATGTTCCATGTGACTCCTAGCAACAAAAGGGTTCACTAGGTGGGTGAGTGCAAAGCATTTGCATTCCTACTTGGCAATCATGATTGGTCAAGTGAACGCAAAAATACTTCTCTTGATGGTACATGAGGGTGCAGTGCTCGTACCAGTCTCCTGGAGGCTGCTGAAACAACCAGATTGTGAGAAGATCCCAGTACTTGCTGTGTACAACAAGGTTTTTATTCCTACAATATTAAACAAAATGGTCCATAAACAAAATATCCCAGTCATTATGTCCGATCTTGAAGGGCATTTTATTACAGTAGGATTAAAAGTTAAGTATTTTTGGGCCTGTGAGGGCAAGGGTCTTCTCACCATTATTATTGGTGGCTAGTTTTTTTCAGTTTTTTTTTCAGATTTCAAATGGTGTCCCCACTGCAAATAATCCCTCTCTAAAAATAATATCTGTATAATGTTCACCCAAACAAATTCACCTTGGCTATTCACCTATTCTAGCAAAATAATGGCTGGATTCTCACAAGGACGACTATATGACCTTTTTATGTCATCTGTATGAAATTCACCATAGCTGATGACAGTCGTTTTATGTCAGTGGCTACCACTAATTACCTAACAGACAATGTGATAACATACAGTGCACAGAAAATCGGATACATGGGTGAAAGTCTTGTCCTTTCTCATTAGTATGCTCTTAGATGCAAGTTAACTAAAATCAGTATCAGTGCAGTCAGGTATACTGTAGCTATAGTGGACATAAGCATCCTACTGTCTACTGCTAATTGCTGATGGATAAAAATGAGATTGAGAAAGCCCAATTCCTACTGGCCACCAGACAGCTGGTGAGTGAGAGGAGTTGTATCAGAATGTGGAGGACATATGTGACACTTCTCGGCCTGTAGAGGTTATGTGCTTGATTGGCTGTTTAGAATGTGCATTGCAATGTGCCAGCTGCTACCTTTATTGTCCCCAGTCAAGGAATGATTATCATGACCCTGGGGGGAAAAAAGTTGAAGGTGGGAAGCATAAGTGAAGTCATTGTGAAAAGGAAGAAGTTACTCTTTTCCTGTTTTGACAGGAAATGGAGACAAATGTGCTTCCTGACCATTTTCTCATTAGAGAATTAGCTTTTTATTGACCTTAAGGTTACGTACATTTCAGCATAATGAAATCTAAAAGGATTGTTTGCAGGCTAAAAATGTATGTGTCAGTCACTCAAGTTTGCAAAATATAATACCGGAGAATGAATACAGCATACAAGGTAAGTATGTATTTAAGTTACAGAAACAAAATAAATATTTGCATACATATCTGCATATATATATATTTATATAGGAACTGTATAGTTCTGTGTTAAGAAATAAGGGTGGCATCAGAAAGAGTGGCAATATGGCTAACCACATTATTCCCTAAGGTTCAATAGACAGCGTTCACTAAGCGGCACTTAAAGTGGACCAACACCCAGGGGTGATCAGCCCGGGAATCTATAAGATTCCTGGGCCGATCACCTCCCTCACCGTGGGACATCCGAGATCCGAGAAACCCCCCAAAACCCCCAAAAAACCTTACCTTAAAGCCGCCGCCGCCTCCCGCCCCTCTAGACGTGCGCGCGCCCGCGCCGGCCGGCCGGCCTTGTGGGAGCGTGGTGAGGTGAGTTTTTGGGGCTTTCTGTGGGGTTTCACACAGCGGGGCACCCCCAATCGGGGTGCCCCCCCGAAGTGGACCAAAACCCAGGATAGTCAAAATCCTGGGTGTTGGTCCACTTTAACTATGTAAATCAAGACAGGACACTGTGGGCAATTCTAAGCCTGGGTGTGTGTTTTGTAATCATGGCCTACAACAAGGATAGCATACCAGTTAGTTGGTTGATGACATTTCCAGCTAGAAATGAATTTGCTTCATATCCATACACACACACTTTTTGTATTAATAAGGTTGCGGTGGAAAATTCCACAAGAGAAATGGGGGATCTTCCTCGATACAGGAGCAGAAGCCCGGCCTCTGTATGTGAGTGTGTTTCGCCAATTACTGGCACAGTTCATTTCTTTCCAGCATCCCGCAGAGCACCCGCAAAGAAAATTTCCATCTCTCTGCTATTACTAGATTGTCTGAAAAATGCTAAAAGTTAATTCTAGGAGGTTATTTACTTAGGTGGTAAAAAAAGGTACCCACAGACATAAAATGACTGTCATCCTCTTGTTGATCAGTCAAAAATGCCATTTTTGAAACTCAAGCCTTGCTTTGGAGGTAAATAGTGAAGACTTTAGTGGCATTACTTACATCTCTACTTCTCCAAATCTATACCTGGCCAGCTTGTATGTTACGACTGGCTGTTGAGGTTAGATAGTTCACCAAGTAAGGTGAAGGGGCTCAACAGAATCAAACATAGAATCTCAAGAGAAAGCCTTTGCTCGGTAGCAGAAATTTCTTAGGAACAACTCCCAAGTAAAATGGAAATCTAGTTGTCTGGTGTTGTGGTGTTGTGGGTTTAACCCTGGACTAGATCACAATACAAGCTTTCAATCATATTACCCCCCCCCCTCCACACACACACACACACACACACACACACACACACACACACACACACACTGTCATCTGATGAGGGGAAGAGACAATCCTTATTTAAGGAATTTTTCTGTCCTGTCCCAATTGCAGCACAGAGTTATTTTAAAGGATGCTGCATTAAATAAACATTAAAGCGCAGCTCCAGCCCTAACCTTCAAATTTCTATATGGGTAAGTGTACCAACACTTGTCATCAATATTACATGGTGTTATGGCTTATTCCTATGCTGTGACACCCCTGTGGTCCTTGTAACAATGATGGATTCTTGTTAGATTAGTTTCCAGTTGAGTCACTAAAAACATTAATTCATTCTTAGCACAATCTCAGATCAAATCAACCAAAAGAGAAAAAAAGAAGAGGAGAAAGGAAAACATTTCCCAACCTTAATAAAACATAAAAAAGGGTTGGCTTGAGCTGTTCATCAACAACCAGAAAAGTCCATCCGGCACTCCAATAAAATCCAACGTTTTTTGTGCATCTTTCCATATAACGTTAAAAACTATAAAGGATGAAAAAAACCATTCTATATATATATATATATATATATATATATATATATATATATATTATCCTAAGTATTAGCTGTTTCTGATTTTCTCTTTCTAAAATAAGGACCACCCAGCTGTATTATATGAACTATTCTTTTGACTCCTGATAAGGCTATTATTTCTAATGGGGGACCAACTTGCATGCATGCACACATTTCTAAGGGCAAGTTTGCTTTAACTGGGAATGTGTAAAGTGGATTGCAAGTTTGCAAGGTCACTGCATTCTGTTGTTGCTTTCTTACAATACTTTATCTGTTCTACCCTGTCTGTCATTGCTACTATGTACAGTCATATGGAAGATGGCACCCCAGTGGCTTATAACAGGGACAGCTCACTGTACAGCCTTAGGTGTTTACAGCCCAGAATACAGGATTTTGATTCAAAAGTTTATTTCAAGTTCTGTATATACAAAAAAGGAATGTTTTCTGGTTAGGAGATACTGATTAGACCGAATAGAGAGCACAATATTAATAACCACCAATCTAAGTTATTAGAGTTAATAAATAAGTAACTTAACTGAAGGGAAAAATAGTTTTCAATAATTGGCTGGGCAAAAACTATTAACATTTGTACTGTATATATTTTGACTGCTAAGTATAAGCCTTGAAGAAAACAAAACCTCTTATCGTGGGCACATTGAAAGTGATGTGGTCATTGTGCTTCCTCCTCCAGCACACTGATGAAACGTTCGTGCTTAGGTTGCACTTTTAACAATGCCAGCTTGACGTATTAAATTAGATTTGTTTTGACTCTAAATCACTAAGATTAAACCAGTTCAAGACCAAAAATATAAAGTTCACATCTTTTTAGAACAATACACCAGGAAGACCAGATGATGATGTTTTGGGTTAAGCTACCAGTGCTAGATATACAGTATTTTTAGAAGTACTGTATGTGTGAACAATGCATTTAATTCTTTTGTAACTGCTAACTAATTTATCGTCGTTCGTAAACAATAGGTAGAAAGTGAAATACACACACGTTAAAAAGAGAAATGTCTGCAAACATTCGACTGTGTATTATCAGAGGTGAAATACAGTAAAATTACTTTGGGGACATTCATAATGTTCCATAATTTCCAGATGCCCAGGGTGAAAAAAAATATATATATATATGTATATATACAGGACCGGATCATGAGGGTGCCTTCAGCACTTGCCCTGCAAAGGGGGTCTCCACCAACCTTTTGGTTATGATCTGGTCCAGGAGGCTTTTGAGGCTTTGGCCTGACGGGCCGCACGGCCAGCAACAAGGCTATTGGTGGCAATGGGGCCCGCAGCCCCCACAGGGCAGGATGGAGAGTCTAGAGCAGCAAAGCCGCCATCATCAACACTACGGTGATGGGTGTGTGCAGATGTCAATTGGTGGCCGCTCACAGCAGATAAGCCACCAAGCACAGCCGCTGGCAGCTCAATGCAGGGAACTGTTTTCTACTGAACCAGCTGGGTGACTACACTACCCCCCACCCAGAATGGCAAAGCAGGAGTTCCCGGGCAGCACGCACCCACACAAAGGTGGTACGATGGACTCAATCTGACATTTCAGTAAGTAAGCAGATGCCAAACAAACATCAATCAGTTACTTGCCTGGACTATTATTTTAATGGAAAAACCTCCTCAGATCAGATTTTGTGCCCAGGGGCCTCTGCCAAACTTAATCCGGCCCATTCCCCATAGGCAGCGTGGCATTCCCCCAACCCATTGCCATAGGCAGTGTGGCATTCCCCCTCCCATTCCCCATAGGCCGTGTGGCATCCCCCTCTCCCATTCCCCATAGGCCGTGTGGCATCCCCCTCTCCCATTCCCCATAGGCCGTGTGGCATCCCCCTCTCCCATTCACCATAGGCAGTGTGGCATCCCCCTCTCCCATTCACCATAGGCAGTGTGACAGAATCACCCTAACCCCACGAAAAAAAAAGGTATACTTACATGAACGCTGTCCCCGTTCTGGCTTCCGGTGCCGCCATTCCCTTTTGAGAGGTGGTTGCGGCCCTGGAAGCCAGAGCAGGGGCAGCGGACAGGGTTCATTTATCCTGCCGTTCATCCACTGCTTGGCTGGCCCCCCGGTGGCTGCTGCACAGGTGCAAGACTCATGTGAGTATACTTTTTTTCACTTTTTTTTTTTTACATTCACCCAATTAGATGCACTTTAAAGAGAAACAAAACCTGGTCCTTTCCCCAGTGCTATGACATATGTGCGGGCTTTTGTCCAATTAGAGCCATTTGCCATGCTTATGTAATGTTCAGAAAACAGCATGCTGAGAATGTGGCTGTCTGATACTTAAATTGGCAAGGAAGCATGTGAGCTCTGAGCTTTCTACTAATGGGTATGTGTATACTGTAAATAAATAAATATATATATATATATATATATATATATATATATAGTATTCCTATAAAGACACACCATGCAGATCTTAAGCTGTTGGGCCATTACAATTTGAAGTACTGTACAACCCAGCCATCACAAGATCGCATGTTGCTATGGCTAGTGAACTCAAATCTATCTGAGCCCATGTTGTCCAGGTAGGCCCTTTTGATGACTTAGTAGGAACTGTTGGGCCACAAATGAGGCGAAGCAAGGCTACAAACCCTCACTATGATGGAAGATACAGCAACAATATCTGCAACATGGCTTGTGCATAGTCAGACCTATTTTTACTCATTTGAGCAGAGAGTGATATGCAGAAGGGAGTAACACAATCACCTCTCATTATTATGACATCTGCTATCTGAATGTGAACTCAAAATGATTCTCTCTCTCTCCGTACACCGCAATTCCGCTACCACTATTTTAACATTTAACGTAGCGCACTGGCTTCTTCTCTTGATAGTTTACCCTGACATGTGTCCTGTTCAGTTTCATATATTTCTACCAACATTGAGTTTGTAGTTTTGGTAAGAAGTGTGAAAGCTCCTTAAGCTGGAGGGGATAAACGCTCAGACGGCAGGCATGTGGGAGCCACTGACTTGAGTGGTTGCAGACCTGCTGACGGGGTTTAAAGGGCTTATATAATCCGGCAGCATTACCAGCTGGCATTCAGTCCTCAACCGGGGTGGCAGTTGGTTTTAGATTGCGTGCGGAATGTAACCATATAAAACAACACTTAAACTGGAGTCTCCAATATGTGTCCCAGTACCGTTTAAACATTAGCTACATTCCATAGTGAAGGGTGTTGGTAAAGAAAAATATTATAAAATGCTGTATATATATCAGAGAATATTCTTGCAACTTTGTGACAGGAAGGTCTTTGTCCACATGTACACTAAACTACTCCCTTCTCATATCTCCAGTGAGTCCTGTCTGCTATTTTCTTAGGGGAACTACATCTGATGTGGACTGAAAACAGCTGCACACACATTCAGCAGCCACCTCTCCCCTAAGAGGCATGCAGCACTGCAGCGTGTAGCTGTTTCCTGTCTAATTCATGCAGAACTCCAATAAAATGGTGTTGAATCTCTTAAATGAGGTTCTCAATGACAGGAGCAGGAGGGTTAGAGCCCTTTTAGATCATCACTCATCACACACCTGGCTCGGAGTTTCCAGAAAGAGTTTAGCCTGCTTGAGGCCACAAGTAAAGCCGGTCTTCAGTAAAAATAGACGTTAGGTCCCCTGGAAGTTCCTGATTTGAAATTTTCTTACCGTTAAAGTGGAACAAAAGCCAAGAATTTGACTTTCCCGTGTGTCCTGTGTGAAAGCATCTGGAAAGCAAACTAAAATTCATATTTGCTCCAATGGCGCAGGCGTTCTTCCAATCAGAGCCCTTTGACTTGACCATGTCATTTGACAAAGGGCTCTAAATAAAATGAACGGGGAGCCTGTTTATCTGAATGGCTAGGGTTGGGAGGGTGCGCACGCCGCAGGGAAACGCAAGGATGTGGCAGCATGTGCGTTCCATTCAAAACAATGAGAGACGCGTGCCGATGACCCAGTCACAGCACATAGCTCTCATTGTACCAGAGCCTGCGTATGTGCATTGGAGCATGGAAAGATGAATTTTTAAGGATGCCCTGGGGGTTTCACACAGCGGGGCATCCCAATTCAGTTTGCCTCGGGGAAAAGCCAGCAGAGAGCCTTGGAATATTACAGGCTGTCTGCTGATGGGTTTTGTTCTGTTTAAAGCATAGACCAAACTCATGGAAGGCTGTATGATGGGGAGCAAGAAATATCTGTGCACTGCAATGCATGTGTGCATCTTAAGTAGTTATGGCTGCTGCGCGCCCTCTGCCCCCATTAGCAGGAGCTCTGTTAGGAAAAGTTGTCTCTCTATGCAGGGCCCACCGATGGTGTGGGGGGGGGGGGTAGGTTAGGTTATTTTAATGTCCATGTGTACCAGGATCCTGCTTGGCACAGAGGAGTGTAGCTCAACATTATTAATGAAAAACCCAAGTATCTATATTTAAAACTGATAATGATATTATAATTCTTGAGTTAATAAAAGAAACACCTTGTACGTGTCTACACACTGAAAGCTTTGCCTTCCTTCCATGTCACTAACCGGTCACCATAACAACACGTTCAGAACACTGATTTCGGTGAGGTATTCTTAGTTTGGGACCTATTCCAATAAATATTATACATACTTAAGGATCTGTTTTGTAGCAGAAGAACATGTTGGATTTTCTGGCACTCAAGCAAGTCAGTGATATAAATATGGATAAATAACTCATATATTTCAATACAGTATGTAATTTCTACACTGTATCTATTTTGCCTGTGTTTAAAATGCATAGAAAATAGTTGTCTGTCTCTGTTCATAAAACCGGTAGCCATACCAGTAATATGTTTTGCATTTTCATTAATGCCTATCTATATTAAAAAAAAAAGTTTGTTGCCAATCTATACCCCTCCCCAGCACTGACCTGATAACAGAAGACCCCTCCTTATTGTGTTTTCATATAACGTGATTATCGCTGGCCCCAGCAGGCTTTTCCTCACTGAGTCTAATGGCCTATATCCATGTATGGACGCTAAAAAAAAAATCAACCACAATCAGGTGAGAATAGGTTCATGGAAATGCCTGCTGCGATTGAGCAATGAACAAAAATATGTTAGATGGTCGAGTGTCGTATCCTTTAAGATGACATAACATTTCTCGTTTTCCCCATGTTCATTGACAAGTGAAAACAGAAATCTCCTTCGAGCACATAGCATGAGAAATTTCAAGAACAATGGCGCATGCTTTTTCGCTCGCTCAACCAAAGTAATATTTATCTGCTCATAACCATTATCAGCTTAGCACTGTCTCAGTTGCTTTAAGAGGAGGGTTCTCTAAGAACCCTGAGTTGATCAGCTTATAGTGTTCCTAGTTGGTTATAAATTAGATATATATTTGTGCTGAACAATCAGTAAGGGTAACATACATTTGTTGGAGATTTTAATCAATTTTGTGGACTTTTCAATTAGATTTCAGTTCTGGAATGCCATTGCAACACAAGGCTCCAGAGGACCTGGCATCTCCATGAGCTTCCTAAAGTTCCAGCATCCAGCCTCAAGTGGGCATGTAGGGAGTATGAGCACAGATAGAGGGGTCCATTATGTTTTACATTCTCCTTAGCCTGGTCTTGTACTCCACATGCAGTGAGACAGATGTAACACCCGGCATCTAGCTCCTGGAGAGGCTCTAATGTCTGAAGCATAAAGGATGCTGAGGGAACAGCTGCATATCAGCAAGGTAATCTCGTACCACAATGGCATTTTTGCTATAGGGTCTGATTAAACACTCCACAAAAGTGTCACTGTAGAGCGAGGATTCACACATCTAAGTGAATATATGACTGCAGGGTGCTCAGTTAGTCTGCTATTGGCATTGCTGATAAGCAATATCCCAAAAAAAAAAATAACTCTGCCAACACAGTTTTTATGAAGCAAAACAACTTGTCTTGACACCCAAAACATTTTTAAAGTCAACAAGAGTCCAAAAAGTTACCTTTTTAAATTTGTCTGAACCAATAATGCATCTCATGTTATGTAATTCTGGCAACTTCACAGTTGCACATTTGTAAAACCAATTACAATTAAAAAATCTGTGACATGCCTTAAAATCTTCTGTTTGCCGTTTCAGGTGACATTTACAAAGAGAAAGTTCGGGTTAATGAAGAAGGCCTATGAATTAAGTGTCCTATGCGACTGTGAGATAGCACTAATCATCTTCAACAGCACCAACAAACTCTTCCAGTACGCAAGTACAGATATGGATAAGGTCTTGCTGAAATACACAGAATACAATGAGCCCCACGAAAGTCGAACAAATTCTGATATTGTAGAGGTAAGCATATAGATATTATTCTTCTTATATATGTACTCTTATAAGGATTTTAAGCAGCTCTATGGGATCCAGACTATTGCAAAATGAACATTCACAAAGCTGTGTGTGGGACCACTGGCCACAGATAATATGGCGTGGATTTCTGTTTCTTTTTGGAACAGTGTGGTCTTCCAACCAAAGCCTTGCAAGCAAAGAGTGATTTCTGCGGCAGACTACTACTAGGCCACAGTCCCCAAGATCATGTGACCTACACAAGACAGCAGTGGCTAGTTACTGTAACAGCAAAGACAAATTATGTTTCCTTTCCGCATGTGAAGACAAATCTGATCATTTAGGTAGAAGATCAACAATTCTGGGACCCTGACCTCATGTTCTAAGATGCAATAGCAACCTTTGCCCCCCCGGGTAGTTTTGTTCTTGATAGCAACAGTCATTTGAAGCAGCACAAAACACTCCTTGGGCTCCCTGTCCAACCCCCCCCCCCAACATGCCCTCCTCCCTTGAGTACCTCAGGTGATGCTGCTTGGCAGTGGCCCGGTTTTAAAAAGAGAAAGGGTTTTTCCACTGCTGAATCCACACCCTTTGACAGATTTCATGCCTGTGCTCAGTGGCCGTGCTTCCGTGCCAAGCCTTTCTGAATGGCTGGACGCAGGAGCATATGCAGCTATAGGGATGTTGGGGATTCCATGACCAGCCATCACAGTATCACAAGAACCGCCGGTAAAGGTTTACCAGCAACCCCAGGGGTTTCATACAGCGGGACTTCCCACTATAGGAGAGATCCTGGAGTTTTTTTAAGTTCCAGGGCTGGCCAGAAAGGGTTTTGGTCCACAGACACTACTATCAGAACCTCAAAACACATAGCTGAGTCAGGATGCGGGTACACAGGAACAGGCTAGAAGTAAGAATCTGCTTGGGAAATTGTTAGGGAAGGCTGGATACAGGAAGAGGCTTAATGCAGGTACAAACACAATGCAGAAATATAGATGGACACAGGAACACATCTGAGCATAGAAACATGGCTGAATACGGGAACATAGCTGGATACAAGAACAGACACTGGAACGCAACTTACACAGTAAGCAATGGATGCAGGAACACTGCTGAACGGGACTCTTTACCAATAGAATATGTTCTCTGGGCCATCAGCAAATACTGAGAGACATGGTTTGTGATTCTAGGTGCATTCTGGGCCACGTGCCACCAGAGAGGATATAGTCTTTGCTGTCATCCAATGTTTTGAGCTGTTATGCCTGCTTCTAAATCATTTCTTTCAAAAGACCTTCATGCTACCCAGAAGGCCTATATACTGCACACCTTTGGACATTACCACTTTAGGCCCCCATGTATTACAATTATTTGGTGATAAAATAGTGACCTGTAATCCTTGGGACCAAAATGTATATTTGACGCAGGTACAGGGCATAGCATGCGGCAGGGAAAAAGGCTCCTTCGTGAAAACACTGACCCACCTGCTTAGCTTCTGGATATATTTCCAAAGGCATGGGACAAATATAAGCTAGTAGACACATTTCAATGAATTCATATGCACAGGGATCAACACTTCTGCATTGTGCATGATCCTCATCATGTCCGCTCACAGCAATGTCTGCTAGACCTAAAGCAGTGATTTATGAACTGCAACTGATCATGTCTGCTTGGAAATAGATTTACAAGGTTCTCATAGCAGAGATTTATGTTTATTTTAAATATGTATGCTAGGAGTGGCAAATGAGGGAACTCCTGAAGCAGTGATTTATGAAGTGTTATAGGGTTAATTATGTATGTTTGGCATGGAATCATTTCTGGAGCAGTCATTTATTACATTTCGGATAATGTTTTGGTTAATTGGCGCAGTTATGCTATGGTTTATGTATAGGCAATTTGGGACTTGGGATCATAAAATGTGCCTTAGGGAAAGCATGTTCAAATTAGGTTGGCACGTGCAATATTGGCATTTTATCTATACCGGTTGCAGGAAGTGTGGTTGTTTTTTCAGTGCTTTTTCGCTGTATAGAAAAATGTACTTGATGGGCAATTCTACAGCTATGTGAATTTATAGGAGTGCTTTCTTTACTGTCTAAAGCTGAATGTAACTTTTGAAAGTAGTTTTTTCGCCATTTAAAACACACTTATTTTTCCCAAAAAATCAAGCAAATGTACAAAAAAAGTAAAAAAGTCAACTAACCTTTTCATCCTTCTCGCTCGCGCTGTATCTGCGGCACTGTATCTGCAGCCGCCTGCACACACAGACACTCGGCTCCGTAGAGCGGTGGACATGGTCACCACTCTACAAAGCCAGATGTCAGTGTGTGCTGGTGCCACCGAGAAAAAGCAGTAGGGACTGCACGAGCAGCAGAGGCAGATGTATCTCCCGCTCATGCTATCCCCGCCGCTCCTTCTCCGCGGCGCCAGCACACCAGGCTTCGTAAACCGAGTGGGCGTGGCTGACGCTATGGGAATGGAATAGGGGGGTGCCACACTGCCTATAGGAATGGGAGGGTGGATGCCACACTGCTTATGGGAATCGGAGGGGGGAATGCATGACTGCCTATGGGAATGGGAGGGGGGAATGCCACACTGCCTATAGGAATGGGAGGGGGGAATGCCACACTGCCTATGGGAAATGGGAGGGGGCATGCCACACTGCCTATGGGGAATGGGAGGGGTGAATTCCAGACTGCCTATGGGAATGGGAGGTGGGAATGCCACACTGCCTATGGGAATAAGAGGGGGAAAGTGCCACACTGCCTATGGGGAATGTGAGGGGGGAATGCCACACTGGCTATGGGGAATTCGGGGGGGAGAATGCCACTCTGCCTGTAATGGTGAGATTCTGCACTTTGCCTATTATTTGTTTATTGGGGGGATGGTGTTTCAGCACAACATTTGGTTCAGAATATTTATTTTCTATTTACCTCCTTCAAATCCTAGGTGCCTCCTATGGGCAGGTGCGTCTTATAGGGCAAAAATACAGTAATCTGGATTTTAGCTGTTGATATGTTTCTGGACGGTTGATTCTAAAGGTGATTTTGACAGTAAGGAACATATGGGCATTCACATATTCAAAATTCTAATTTCAAATACATTCATAATCAGCAAAGCAAAATTGAAAGCCCAATATCTGTCATTAATTGAGGCCTGCAGGTTAAAAATGATAGGCAAGACAAGAGTGAATGTAATGGACTCCATCTTTGGTTTACATCACATATAATTCAAAGGACAGCTCAGTCAAATCAACAGATTATTAAGCATACTTGATTTAACATATCTTCCCCAGATCAGGTTGTGTGACAGAGGTACAGAAAATGATTAGCGTTATCCACATGTTCTGGTTTCTATTTCAATGGCAAGTGCATTATTTCATATATGTAGGTGGCAATCTGGGGCTTGTTCATGCAGTTTTCTTGAGACCACCCAGACAGATTATAGAAACATTTGTGGTATGTGCAACCATTTCATGCTTTATTCACTTCAAGAAAATATCACCTCTTTCCTGGTGTCTGAGGTCAGCATTTCTGAAAGTTTCTGTTCGAGACCTGTATGGTTTTACTAACTGACTGGGGATTATATACTTATTAATATATGATATAAAATAGTTGTACTATTTCCAAAATTACAATTTCTCTTTCAGTTGGTTGCTTGTTTTCTTGCTATTATACAAACTATAATAATAACAATAATATTTATTTATATAGCACCAACGTATTCTGCAGTGCTTTACAATCAGAGGGTGTGTGTAGAAACAGAATAAAAAGGGTATGTAGAAATAAAAAACCACATAGCAAAAAATAAAAAAGGATGAGGACCCTGCTTGCAAGCTTACAATGTAAGAGGGTTAGCATTGGTAGAGACAACCCACATAAAGCAGTACTAGGAGTATTAACTTGGTCAGTGACTTCGGCCTAGGGATTGTGGTGCTCCACTGGAAGGTGTACTTCAGCAGGGAAAGGGTGGGGTCAAAAATCAGCTCATAATTTTTCTAACCCTGCCAGCCCAAAACCAAGCTGCTGAGACCCACCCCTAATGTGCTTGTCTGCCAGTCAATGAGATTTGTCTGTTGAGGCTATTGCATTGCAGGGAAAGACCATGGGCATGGAGGATATGGTCACCCTTAAAGTGATGGAGCTGAAGCTTTAGTATTGTAGGAGCAAATACTGTGGCATGGGTGTGGTATGATACTGACAATATAGCATTGCAGGGCAGAACATGGGCTGTGGTGTCTTGGTTGGGGTCTGGGTATTGAGAGAGGGATTGAGGAGGAGACTTAGGAGGCAGGTTGTGGATGGGATGTTAGAAGAAGAGTGAATGAATTCCAGTCTCTCGGTGAGGTGGCTACATACTGAGAGCTACACCCTGCCTTGTCTGCCCCAAGCAATGCAGCCCTGAGGCCCCGTTCACACCGTGTGATTGGCGGCCAAAGACACTTCCAGTGCCAGTGGCCTACAAGCTCTGGTTTTAGCATTTGAAAATTGTTTGTGATTGCGATTTCCACTCAATGGAGTGGAAACGCTTTT
Source organism: Gastrophryne carolinensis (assembly GCA_027917425.1). Lineage (NCBI taxonomy): Eukaryota > Metazoa > Chordata > Amphibia > Anura > Microhylidae > Gastrophryne > Gastrophryne carolinensis. Next base: position 556,056,072 of record CM051234.1, read on the forward strand.
GCACCTTCCTCCAAAATGTTGCAGGCAAGGCTTTTTGGAAGTGATTGCAATTGCTCCATGATTGCATCAGCCTCCCTGAAGGTGCCAATAGCCTAACATGGGCAGTGTTTCAAAGGAGTTTGCAGAGCACTTGCCTTGAAAGGGCAATCACCCCACAATCATCTTGATGTAAACAGGCCTTTAGGGGAATTCTCCCTGTGCTCCCTATGGCCAGTCGGCCCCTGAAATTTTGTCTGTATAAAGATGTAAATTCAAGTCATTTGTTACAGGTTTTCTCTTAAATAATTTATGTTCCTTTCATCATTTTATACTTTACCAATGCAGGAAGTTTGTATTTGAAACAGGCACACTATATCCTCCCGCTTAACTATAATCTTGTCTTCCATCAGAGGACCAAGAATATCCTTATTATTCTGTGAGAATGTGACCACGCGTGTGCATCCCATCCTTCAGTAAATCAGCTTCCATTATAGTGTTTAATAAAACTAAAGGATCATGGCAGAATATAAACAACCTACATGGCAATTATGTCTATACAGGTTGAGTGTATTGGCAGTGGGCATTGAGTTTTTAATTATGAATTATTATAATGAAATGTATGCCATGTACTTATAGTATGTATGGCAAGTTTGTTAGAAGTTCCTTCGAGTGGTTTTGTTAGTTTAAAACTCAAACTTGAGTTTGTTTAAGAGAACCTGAAGTCTGCTGAGTTTGCTTAAATTGGGCCTAAGATCCACTGACATTCTCAAGCCAAAAAGAGTTGATCGCTCTTGGAGCTCATCCTTCAGCTATATAAAAATAATGCAAGAACACTCTTAATCAGGTTGATTCTAATTCTGATATTCTTCACTGTACAGAATGCATAGAAGAGTAACATATGTCACTGTCTCTCAGAGGAAGTAGAACAGTTGAAAAGCTCTTGAGAGTTTTCAAAGTTACTTTGTGACCTCTTCTGTCACGCGTAGGCTCCTCATTTCCATGTCAAACAAATTCCATGGCAGTAATCCATCAGTTATGCTGCAAAATCTAGATGTTTAGGAACATATTCAAGCAATAGAGAAATCCCTAAAAAATCTCATGACATTGCCAAGTAAGATGTAGATGAGGTTTTATAACATTATATCCAATCCCTGACACTGCTGCAAAAGAGATGGGTGCTTCTCGGTGCTGTTCTGCGCACATCCGGAGTGAATTTAGTATTACAGTGTAACATTAATCTGAACCTGACAGACGTGCTGGAAACATATTACTTTACCTAATTAGTGATCTTCTTCAAGTTTAAACTTTCCATTTCGTGACAGATTTTCCTAAAGTTCCAGCAACTTCATGTATGACAGCTTTGTGGAATGAAATTGTGCTACTGTTTGGTGTCACTTACAGTGATGTTCAGATTTCCTGAATGATAGCTGAACCTGTCACACCTAACTCTTCCACATGATGATCTTCTAGTGCTACCATGGTAACATGGAATGCGCATGGCTCGAAAAGTAGTGTTACTCAAAATTCTTTCTCACCCTTTGGTTTTCTGGAACTATTTTTATTACATAGTTAGGACTTAATTCTAATAAGGTCCTTAAAGCAGATTCAAAGTCAAATTGCATAAAATGGGTTTTGGTACCAGCTGTGATGCTGAGGGGCATCCCAATTGCCTGGCCACAGACTGCAGACCTCATTATTGCTGGCCAACAACCTCAGCGCATGGTTTAGTCAAGGGACAAGGAAAAAGGTATGAAAATCAAGCTTAACCGGGGTGTATGCATGGGGGGGCAGTCTGAGTTTGCATAAAATTTGTGTAGAACTTAGAGTCTAAAACCCATTGGATAGGGAAGTCTATGCTTACCTAATTTCAAGATCCCACAGGGCAGCTTTTCATTCTGCAGCATCCCTCACAGAGTGGGGGGTTGTACACTGCGGGACATCCCAAAACAGGATGCCTCTAAGGAAGGGTTTCACAAGGGCCTAGAGTTTTTTAGATGCAAGGTCCAGGGTTTTGTCCACTTTATCAAGCATTCAAAACCCAGTACAGCTCTCATGGTCCATGTGACCGAAAGCACATACATGTCTCGTGTGCATTCCCAACTGGCGAATCCATCTGTCTACAAGAAAAAAAGCTTGGTGTTCACTGTGGAAGATCCCAAAAGGTTTAGTATTAAATACCTGCTCTCTACAGTAGCGCAGCGCATCCCAATCTGAGATGTCCTATAGGGGGATGTTATTCTGCATACCTAAAGTCTTATTTGAAATTTGGTCTGATTTATTTAGAAAAAATATACCCATGTCTGGTTCATTAACCTGTAGGTATTGATATTGAGTTCACATTTACCCATCAGGTGGACCTTTAGGAATACTCCAAACAAGCTTAGCTTAAATTGAACCAATATGCTAGGTGACGTGGCATGCCCACTGGTCGCCTCCTATCTAAAGGGCTGGATGATGGAGTGCACCTTAGCCCAGGGAAGCCAGGTATGCCACCACAAATGGTGACGTGGGATCGCCAGGCAGGTAGGATTTGCAGCGATAGGGGGGTTCACACAGTGGAGCAATCCAAATTGGGATGCCTCAATGAGAGGCAATTGACGAGCCCTTGAGTGTTTAGTAGGTTTATTTACTTTGCTTGGTTTTTTAAACTGTAAGTAACTAAAACAGACAATATAGTTCACAGTCAGGTAATCTATTCTCTAGCTTTACTTGGTTGCTGCAGGTCAAAATCAACACCCAGTATGAAAGTCACCAAGTAAAAACAGATTTGACTAAGTAAGCTGAGAACACACATGACTGTGGACTACCCAAAGGCTCCTGGAAGTTAGGTTGGTAGTTGTCATGTTGGTCTCGGTTTTCCTAAAGGCTTTTTGGGTCTGTAGGCAGGTGGAGGCTAGCTAGGACTAACTCTTGGGAATCCTGTGTTAAATCATTGTCCCTCATTGACATAACTACATTCTGCCACACACACTTGTGTATATTCATACTGAACTTTACAGATTGGAATAGCAAAGCAAAGTACATTATTTAAAACCATGAAATCATACATTACATTTGTGATGCAGAGGTTGTGCCCGTAATGAAATCGCAATTAGTCAACAGATTTGGCTTACAGCATGTTACATTCCATTCAAATCCATGCTGATCACCCACGTGCGTCCCTGACAGCAATCCTGCAATCCCATTTTCCTGATTGTCTTATTTTGCATTAGCCTGTCAAATCTTAAGAGCTGCGGCGAGGTCTGGTGATCTGTTTTGTGTCACGTCACCTGTTGGGGTGGCTTGAATAGGAAAGAAGAAACAAGAATCCACTATGCTAGTGATTATTTGTACTGAGAAGCATATATTTAAAACTTCTTTAGATTAAATGGTCATGAGATACATATTGGGTTCTCATTGTCAATGAATAAAGTTCTGATTTAAAATAGGAATACACTTTAAAACTGGCTGCAATTAAAAGGCAGATTTGCAAAGCATCATGGAGTTTATCATTATGACTCACCAATGAGGTGAAGCTTGCACATCTACACCAATATGGAATCCTGAAAGTGTAATTTCCATTTCATTAAAGGTAGCACCTGTCCTATGCTAGGTACTAATACTATACCGTATGGCTACATTAAGCGAACATGATTTGCTGCTGTTTTTTATTGAGGTCATAGTGTCAGAGGTCCTAGGACACCCCACATGCCTAGCTGTATATCCTTTCAGTCGCTGCCCACCGCTCAGCCCAATGGAGAATACAATTTAGGGCTCAATCAGAAATTCGTCATGAAGTACTCCACCAACATGCTTCTAGTGGCTTCCCCAAAACAGCTCCCTCAGCAGATCCACCTTGTTCTCAAGGCTACAGAACCCAGACAAAGCCCTCCTCCCCTCCTGTAACTGGACAGACAAAGGTGAGGGTCAAGGAGCTACAGGGATCCTGTGTCTGAAACATGTCATGAAATGACCTCCTGCCCTGGAGTGCCTTAATACCAGAGCGGTGCCCACACCCAGTCAGAACCATCCCAGGCCCCCTACTGCCATGGGCCTGGTAGCAGCTGCACCCTCTCCCTCTATAGTATGTATCTCGCTGGTTTTGGGGAAGGTAAGGTGGAATTTTCAGGTACTTATTTGGGTGTCACTGTGTATATAAGAGGGCACAAGACTGTATGTGAACATATGGTTTTGTACTGGAATAATGTAGGTGCACATAAGTACATACTACAAGATAGGAGCCACATGAAGCTAATTATAGCAGATAGGCAGCTTACTTTCGGTACAGGCTCATTGGGTTGTGTACTAACAGGAGAGGCAACATTTAGGCTGTGTTTGGGCTTTATGGGGAACCGATGGCAGCCCACTGTCTTACCAGCTGCCATGCTTTTAGGGAACAGTACAGTTCCACAATGACTAGAATATCGTAGTACAAAGTCACTTTTCAAGCCATTTTATGACCGTGAAAGAATAGAGCCTTGTAAGCCAGCAATTCAGACATGCTGTAACCACATTAATATGTCATTGTCATTAGTTAACTGTGCCAACATTAAAATGATTTCTGTATGAGCGATTTGAGACATCCTCACAGAATGTCTTGTTCTAGTAGCTGTGATCATGGGACTTTCATACAGATGATTCTATTATCAATTAGAAAATGGGATGCTGAGCAATGTCAGTTACATAAGGGACTGCAGTTCTCTGCATAATTTCAATGTGGTAATAATTACATTCAATTTTACTCCTGAAATGGCAGCTGTACAGCACAAACAGCTTGTTGACCAAAGTCTTGAAGCCAAGTATCATTGTAACATACACCCTTTCTCATTATCGTAGTAGTGGTCAACCAGGTGGATATAATGGACCTCATGTGCAGCCCCAGAGGGTATAGCTTGCTCAGTGGGACAACTGAGCCTGGACTCCCACTACTTCACTGTTATCAATAGTCCATGCTTCCCACCAAGCAAATGTCAAGCCAAAGTAAATACAGTGGCCCTTGGGGCTGCTGAATCCTCCACCCCCTAGGCATCTCAAAGTGGGCTGCCAATCAGCTTAGCATCACATAGAAATTCTAAAAAATCAGGCAGCAAACTCTTCGGGTCAACATTTGATTGCCACTCAAGTATCCAACCTGAACACCCAATTTATGGCCTTTTTTCGGGATGCGGGAGGGTAAGGGATAAAATAAGCTCTAGAGCAGTTTGAACTTATAGGGATCGGCCAACCTGTTAATCCTAATAGATTGTGATGCAGCTTAGTCTTTTGTCACCTAGCAACAAATGCAGAGGGAGAGGTAGCACAGGCCAGAGATAAAGGAACAGTCACAGTGATCACACCTGAATTTTGAATAGGGATGCTCTTAAGGCGGACTTACACACCATGCAGGAAAAGAAAATTAGAATGAAAACTTTAAGGAAGGCTTTTAGAGGCTTGGATGTCTCATTTCAAAAGAAATAATGGTGACATTACCAGGGCTTTTTGAAAATATTTCATTGGAAAGGACCTTAATTTCCTCTTTAAATTCAAGGGCGAAGCAACTCTTTTCTATCTGAGGTGGTGCCTCCTCCACCATTTGTGGAGCAAAGGATAGAAAAGGGACATGACCCCACTCTGTGATCCTCTAGATGGAACCATGAAACCATACAAGTCTTTGAGATCAGTTTCCTTGACATGGTGGGTCAGCTCTGCACCCTCGTACTGAGGGAGTACATCAAGGCAAGAGTCTGGCACACTTCAAGAGTGCATTCTAGTCACTGTGACACAAGCAGAGATTGGGGTCCTGTTTACCCATTTACTAGCAAACAGTGAATGGACCCAATGAATAATGGTGCACACGAACTGCATGGATAAATATCTCCTACACTGGCAAATTTTCAACCTGCCAGAATATGAGAAAAGAGGGGAAAGGTGAGTATGTCCATTTTTTTTCTTTGACTATCTTGGCTTTTGGTCTTATATACTCCAGTGCCACTTGTGGTCCACTTCAAGGTTGATTCGCACTGACAAGAGTCAATTTTTCTGTATTATGTACATGCCAGTGTATGACTTCTCTTACAAAGAGCAGTATACGGACTAGGTGTAGGAATCCTTCATCAGTATTTCTCAACCTTGTGACTCATAGATGGTATAAGTCATTATTATTAGTGATTAATCAAAATTAGGGACTAGCGCTAAAAATGAACTTCTCTTCCAGCAACACCCGTCTGATCCCTGGGACAAACATTGCTCTTTCAATAGAGAATGGTCACCAAGAACAGAAAGTTAGGCTAAAAATTCTCAGTGAGGTCACGGTCAGCAAAAGTGGTTTTATTAATGATGAACTCTAACTAAGATACAAAGCTGGGTCAAAGTCACCTCAACCAAACCTAAAGTTTTGCATTTGCTGTCCATGGTGTCTGGTCAGTGAAACTAAATCAACCCCAAAATGTGGTAAACCAAGCTGGCTTTTAGCCAGTAACGTCAAATTACCTCCAACACAACTCTGGCTTCTGGTCAGTATAGTCAAAATGTAAGGAACCAAGTATCTCTGTGTGTGTTTTTGTTGTGCTAGTTTACAATGATGGAATGTCTTGTTTCCCCAAGAGGACATACTGGCCTAAACCACACAGGAAATGTTTAATTGCTCAGCATATTAAGATGATCTTTTTCATAGCAATCGTCTCATTAGCTACATATTGACATCAACATAGTGCAAATGAGATATCTGCCAGCAAGAGGTTAATCTCATAAGATGAAAAGCCTCCGGGGCAGTTTAGGGTTCATGTGTAATCTTCTCATATGGTCACGGCAGTGAGGCATTTATTCCAATCTGGTCATAGAAGAATGTTCTTTGTTTTTACTGACACTGCCTCGCATAGTAACAGCTTGTTGTATTTGAGTTTCTTTGCCAGAGGGCAGGTTTATTTTTAAATCGCTTAACTCAAATTCTCTTTATTTATCCAAGAATGGAAGCAGCTGAAATGCCCGAAGTTACAGGTTAGAGGCTTGCTCTACAAGATGCAAAGGGAAGCGCTCTCCCCTCCCTCTTTTGTTGTTTTTTTTTTATTTTCCCTAATAAATGTCTGTTAACTGGTAGTCACCTAAAAATAGAAAGTCCTCCGGACTAAAAATAGAGCGGCTCTCAGCCTTGCCAAGGAAAATGAAGAGAAATAGGCGTGGAATAGAAGCCTGAGTAACCCGGTCCTATTCATTCAGAGATCCCTCTGAGAATGTGAGCAATGATAAAGTGACCTTGAAAAACCACAGGCCATAGCTGCTCTCTTCAGACTTCTGGGTGCCACGAAACATTTCAGCCCAAGGATAGATTTTTTTTCACATTGATCGTAAAACTCTTAGAAAGACAAGGCATTGTTTCCCAGGCATTGCTGTCTGAAACCTTCCTGTGTGTTTTCACTATCTACAGGTATACAGTTTCCTACATATACATGTAGCAAAATCCATTTACTGAATATAGTGCATGTTACACATTATTTAAAAAAAAGAAAATATTTTAATTCTTTAGATTTTTTCAGTATCTCTTGAGTTTCTAAAGTAGATGTTCAGGATATTTTATGTTTAACTACAGTTGCTATTGTTGTTTTGTGCGTGTTACTTAAATTAAATTTGAAATTTTAAATTACCTAACACACACACACACACTCACACACACACTGTATATATTAAGAACACACATATGTACCACCCACACTTTTCTGTGATGTGCTGCAGTGTCCCTGTGTACTCTGTGCCTCCTGCTCTTAGCCGCACTACCTGCTTTGTATAGGATCTCCAAAGATCAAATCAGTTCTGAGCAATGACATTGTGATAATTACTGAGCAGGTATTTGCATATTATTAGCTCTACAAAAAAGTGATTTTGCCAGGAAGGGTCCTGGTCCATCAACAGTGAGCCCTACATTAGAGAGATAGCTTTTCCTATAGGAGTTTTATTTGGCGAGGGACTTGCTACATTACAGTGCCCAGCTATTTTCTGTCCCCAGCCCTGCAGAATTCCATGCTTGATTTAGGTTCGTGAAAGGCCTTTTATGAAGATCCAGCCTCTTCAACAGCCCATACCCATCCCCTCCTCCCCCATGTGCTAGGCCTGATCTGGGTAATAAAATAAAATACAAAAAAATGACTTACCTGGTCACAGCGATCCTTCTTCATTCCCGGTGCTCTCCATAAAAGCTGTGAACTAGGACCATGAGTCACTTACCCAGTCCCTGATACAGTGTGGGCTTGCTGCTCTGGGAATTGGCCTGTCGCTCAATTCATGGCTGTCACTCAATTCACGGCTGTCACTCAAGTTAAGGCTGTCACTCAAGTCACTCAAGTAATGAACTGTGATGATCAGGTAAGTTTTTATCTTGAGTTTTTTATCTTTTTGCCTGGATTCGGCTTGACACAGGGGTAAAGAGGGATGGGAAAGGTTTTATTGAGGAGGATTAACTGTAGGAGCATCCCAAATCAGGATTCCCAATGGGTAATCTTCATGTTTTGATTGGAGGACCACTTGAATTATTTTAGCATGGGCTTCAGTTTTTTTGTTTTGTTAGACTACTAAAATTAGTTTACTACCCTGTATTTCGTTTCTGCTGACTAATGTAAAACATGGAGGTGGCCCTTCTAACCTTGTGTTGTCTTTTTCTTTCAGTTGTGAGATTTTCTTAGTTGGCATTATCAGAAAAGAATAGTGGTCTGCTCTTTGCATATATCAATTGTCTATTTTGCAAATGAGCTATTCTATTAATATAACCTTGGAAATATGTTTTGAAGATAAGCGTATAGATAACTTTTTTGGTACAAGTAAAACTCTAGTATGCTGGCCCATAAAAATTGTTGATGATTACTTACTTTGTGACAATAGTGAGTAGCTATCTCAGCAGCTACGTCTCCAGTTAACAACATCGAAAATCTACAAGTACATTAGAGTTGTTAAGAAAACAATCTAGAAGGTCTTGAGTGCAATTTGTTGGCAAAATCAGTCTTTGCTTTTCACTTGGGCTTCTGTAGTCCTACTGACCTTAGGCCTGCATCATGCACTATAAACATACAGTAACAATATATGTTTCCTTCTTCCTGTTTGGGACTGAAAAGCGTACATATATCTGATTATCCTGAACAAACAGTTACAGGGTGTGGAAAGCATAGATCAGCATGCCGGGCCTGGCAGTGCATAGTATTGTTCCCTATGGTTCCTGCAAGCCTGCCGATGATAAGACTTAGAAAACAAAAGCTGGTAATAGATGGATCGGCTGCAGCCATCTCAGAAAGAATTGAGGGCCTTGTTTCTAGGCCTATTAACTTCTCTGTTCGCTTTCCTTTTACAAGGCATTTCTTCTTGTTGCACGTTGCCCCCCCCTTCCCCGCTGCTCTTTGTAATGCATGCAGACCACAAGTGACTCTTTTATGTAGTACACTGGCTGTAATTGTGCCTATGTGGTATATTAGTAATTACCAGGCTGAATTCCCATATTGTATCCTTATTGCGTCCATGGAAAATAGGACAGATCGCTCTGCTTGGTCACACTCAGCCTAGATAGTGAGCCTGTTATAGTTGCATTCTTAAAAACCCAGCCTTTCATGTACCGGCTCATTTTTAATTTTAGCATTCATATAGTAGCCATAGAGTTTTGATCATTTACATTTATTTTGCCATGGCTTTGATTAAGAAACTAAAAATAGGGCACATCTTAATATGTCACAAGTAATTTTAATGTATGGTGCTAAAATAAAGCATGGGGTGCTAATTGGCCATGGTGGTCAAATGCAATCTTTGTGATAAACTAGAGTCATTCAAAAATGCATGTACTTATAATTAAAACATACTTCCCTGACATGTAATTTATGGGCTGCTGCTAGAATGTAGCCGTGCTGTAAAACATATGGTACCTGGAAATGCGATGCAGTTTCCTTAATATATTTAGGAGTCATTTGTATAAGCTAGTTACAAGAAACATTAAAGTAATGAGTTGCTTGTTTCTCATATTAGACTGTATGTTAATTTGTACTTAACATAGTACAGGATGTATTAGATGTTCAGCAGAGTGCTCATTATATTTATGAAATGGAAGTCTTTTTAACACTGTAGATGAAAGATCTATCAGTGTGACAATTTACATGCTATTCGGAATTTCCTGCTAAATTGCAGGTATTCAGATAAATAATTGGCAGGACCATATGCAGCCTAGCGGCCTATGTGTAAATATATAGGCTTAATTAAGACAATAGTATTGATGGTTTAGTTGCACACTCCCCTATTTAATTAAGGCATTTCTATGAGCTCAGAATCCACATCTCTTATTTACAAATGAGAGACCTCTTTAAAATGAATATAATTTCAGGCTTAAAGCAAGAGAGTTCTCCGACATTCTTTTTAGTGAATGAGGGCACAGATGAAGGTAATTGCTAAAGCTGAACAAAAGTGAATTTGACTTTCCTGAGTCTGTCCCGTGCCCCTAGCCATCCTGAAACGTGATGCCCCACTTTGTGAAACCCCCCTGTTTGCCCATAAAAACTCACCTTTCCAGGCTCCCACGGTGCATGCACAGCCTCCTGTCCACTAAGATGCATCTGCTGTGATGTCATTCAGCTCTCATTGACTTTGCTGGGATGGCGCACACGACATCGGATATGCAGGGGATGTGGCAGCACACACTCCCCATTGTAAACATTGAGAGACATCTGCCGAATGACGTAGCAGGCAGCTCTCATTGGACGAGAGACCATGCATGTGCCATTGGAGTGTGGGAAGGTGAGTTTTTCAGGGCTTCCTCAGGAGTTTCACACAGTGGGGCTTACCGATTTGGGGTGCCCGGGGAAAAGCCAGTGGCCAGCCCCTGCTGGGTCTTGTTCCGGCTTTAATGTACTTTTTAATTAGGTGTTAATAAAAAGAGGTTTTAGTTTATTGTGCTTAGTGATTGTTGCACTTCTTGCCAAATCTGTAACTAAATGCGACCAAGACATGATGCAGATATTTAAGGGGTCCCATCATGATCCATGCAGCAACTTTTTCTCGTCATTTGTAACTTATGTGGATACAGTTAGACTACTTAAAGCGGAACAAAACCATAAACCATAGTAACCCATCTCTAGAGTCTAAAAGACTCAAGAGGCCGAACTTTTTAATATTCTAACAATGCTCCTTTTTTCCCACCACTACTTGCACCATGGTAGAAACAGTGCACTGTGCGGCGTAAAGTGGCTCAGCATGAAATAAAGTGGTGTAGTGTGCCTAACTTGTAATGATGAGACCTCTACATAGGATGCGCCAATGTTGCGCCAGTGTCTTTCTCTACAGTTCATCCATATTTATTGGATGTTTTTGAACTGGCACATTCCTGATGAAAAAGATTGTTTATTTGTACAAAAAAAATTTGAGCAGAAAAACAATAATGTTAAAAATGCGTCAGACATAACAGGTGTAAAATAAATCATTTTTAGAGAAGTTTAAAAAAAAGCACCATAAACTGCATTTCTGTCTTTTATGTCCCAAATGCCATGGGTGAAATTTAATAAAAAAAAAACAAAAACTGGTAAAATAACATTCAGAATATTTTGCCTATTATATCCTAGGGGATTAGCAAAGTATGCGCCACAAAGGGCTGGCACAACGTAATGGTGAGTGTTTGTGCGCTCATGGATTAGTAAATGCCTGTTTCACACTTGCACTGACATGTGCTGATGTGAAAAACTTTTTATAAATGCTGTTTGTACACAAAATCATGTGCAAAAACTGGCATGAAACATGTGCAGTGCTTTGATGAATCAGGCCCCAGGGATCGCTTGTATACTCACCTTGGGAATCGTTTCTTCCGCAGCATCCCCAGCATTCCTCTAGATGATGTGCACAACCCCACTGGTACATCTGAATTCCTGGTGGCGAGTGCACGCAACAGAGTAGAGCGGCCAGTGGGTAGTGCCTGCCATTGTTCCATTCAGAACTCATGGCATGAGTATTCACAGCAGTGGAATCTGATTGGATAAGATCCTGCATTTGTGCCATGGAGCGTGGATCTAGGTGAGTGAACTGGCGATCCTGGGGGTTTTACACAACCCCATGATCTAGGGAAGTGTTTCCCAGCCCTCTCATCAAAGCAACCAACAGGTCATGTTTTATGGATCTCCACATAGCCAGCTCTCTAGCTTTAATTACTTTACCTGTTAATCTGTAGATCTTCAAAACCTGGCCTGTTGGTGGCTCTTCAGTTCAGGGTTCAGGAACACTGATCTAGGGAGTGGTACCCCCTCCTGTACCTGTGGCCACTTGTATTCATTTTGGGGGAGACAATGAAAGACAGTTCTATCAGCAAAGCTGTAAAATGCAGCCACTACCTCAATAGTGCAATAAAAAGGAAGCAAACTGCTCACTTAAGAAAGACGATCAGCCAGCACTCCAAAAGATATTGTATTCAAATCCAACAGGTCAATATCACAGCAAAGACCAAAAAGATCCAACAAAATCCAACGTTTCGGGGCGTCTAGCGCCCCTTCATCGGGGAGCAAAAACAAGCAAGCAGAGATTCCCCTCCACTGAGGATTAAATGTCCTCAGAGAGCCCAGGATTTCCACCTGATGTCAGTGGGCGTGTTCCACGTGACATCAGAGCTGAGAAACTGCTCACTTGATGCCTGTCACAAGTGCCTCAGCACCATTTCCTGCCGTGCAGAATGGAACTTAATTGTTTGTTCCACATTTCAATGCCATTTCTCCATGACCTTGCAAAAAAGTTGTCTAACAGCCACTCTTTCCGTTGGAGTTCTGAGTACAAGTCAGCATTGCAAGCCACAGTGGTCCCCGGCTGGCTCTGCCCAAAGCATAGGGTGCACATGACCCATATAGCTGAACCATGACATGCCGTTTGTGGCTCAGCAAAACCCAGAATTGGAAGCAAGGCCAGCTGCTTTACTTAGAATATATAAGGTATTTACATATAATCAGAGATTTTGAGATGTGTTGATATGTCACAATTTAAATTTGTTCCCATGGGGGATAAAGGGCAAGATAGTTAATACGGTCCTGGACAGGGACCTTAAAGCAGAGATGCTGCATGGACTACTTTCAGCTGTGCAAAGTCTCTTGCTCTACATACCCTCTATAGATCTGACCAATTGTAATATTTTTGGCAGCAATCATGAAGGTTGGAAACAAAAGCGGATATGGTTATAAATAGGCTATTGTTGTGTATGTCTACACTGAACAGTGGACAGCTCTCATAATTATTGCTCAAATCTTTAGATTTCTCTATGTTTGTCACCTTAAAAAATCCCATAAATTTCGAATGGCCATAAAGCTTATTGAAAAGAAAAAAAAACTCCAAAAACAATACACTATACTTTGCCATGCTGGAAAACTAAATATGTTCTTAATCTGGCGCTTTAAGTGTTGTCTTGTTAAAAAAAAAACAAGTTAATGATCCTGCTTGTTTTTATTCTGTTCAAGCATCTATTGAGAGAATGTTTGTTTGCCAAATGCTTGTGCCAAATCTAACTGAGGTTTTGTTTTGTGGTCCCTTGTGGTTTCTGGTAGGACTACCTGACCTGATATTTGTGTGTGACCAGAGCTAAAATTAACACTTGGGATTGTCTCAAGAGCAACAATAGCTTCATTTCAGTTGCGTAGAATAACCTAGGCATAATAATTAGTCTTACATTATGTGGCGCGTGCTACAATTCTGGTTCCTTTGCCAGTTACATTTCTTCTTGCATGCATGTGAATGTCAAAAGGATCTACAATTACATGTTAGTACTGGTTGAAGCTGTACACTAGGATTGCATGCAATAGTGAAATACAGCTTTTCATGTCCTCCAGAAAGTGTTTTTTAGAGGAGCTATTGAGCTCTAATACATGAGTAGAAAATATTTTCAAAAAAGGGACAGGCCATGCTAATTTATTTACAGAATAGATCAACAAAACGAGGTGGATAGCAGAGAATGCCAGTTTATACTCATAGACTTCAACAAAGCTTCATGAGAGCATACCACGACTTGTCTCATACATCTCAACAAAAGACAATGGGGCAGCAGAGCAGGTAATCCCATCATGACTGCTCCCATGAACCAATTGGAAATAGCACAGAGCATCAAGTTCTTTCAGTGTATATACGTTTCTTCTTTCACATCCAGCTAAAGCATGGCGCACCTGGTGTCATATATTCCAAGAACAGGCGTTCCCTCCACCACATGGAATACTGCTTACCAGAGGTCCACTTTTCACAGGCTCAAGCCAAAAGACTCCTTGCAGCTAGATCCAGATACCAGCTATATAACTCATTCCACTCATAATATTAAACATAAAATAATAAAAAAAAGCTCATACTGTAATCCAGCAATAAACAATAAAATGCCATTTATTAGTTGTATAGAAAATGCACTCAGCTGTAATATGTGCACACAATGCATATAGTAAAGCCAATCCAACCCTTCACTGGCATCCTCTATCACTATCCCTGCTGCTGCGGCTGCTAGGGACATGGCGAAGAGATCTCAGTGCCACTGGGTTCGGGGTCTTATGGGAGGCTCCATCATCATTCAGTCACCGCTGAATCGCTTCGTCGATATGGTGACAAAATGTGTCATGCTTTAGCTGGTTGTGAAAGAGGAAGCTTGCCATATACACTGAAAGAACTTGATGCTCTTTGGGCATTTATTCAAATCCTCCATGTGAGAGCAGTATTTTGTCTAAAATAACATTGTTGTAGTAATGGTGTGGGATACTATCTATTTTAATATTTCTCCCATGAACCACAAGAGTTATTTAGACTGGACTTTCCCTCCCTGGACAGTGGCTATTCATACTGCTGGTGGACATGGCTGCTTTCAAGCACTCATCCAGGTCTCAAGGTGCAACTTCTCAACAAACTCTGAGTGTTCCATGTTACATGACACCAACATCCTTTTTTTATGATCATAATCTGTTTCTTTTCTAACGGTTCTTTTATTGAGATACTGGACCAGAATAGCAGACCTGATTAAAGGGCCACTTGTTTCACAATTTTAAAATACCCCCGCCCTGCCGTCATCTATTAGTGCTGAGGCAGAGAGTGCCGGTGCCCAACAGCCGGCTCGGATATAGCAAGATCGGTAGGAATCTGCGTCATTGCCCGACTTTGCTGCTGGATTCCAGGTGCAGGGGAATGTCTTTTCTTATTTACCTTTCAGCGCTACTTCAGCGCTAATAGAGGGTAGCAGGGCGGGGGTATTTTCTAACTAAACCGCACTGGAGTGGTCCTTTAAAGAGGAACATCAGAAGCCCTGGAGTCTAAAAGACTCCAGAGCCTTCTGCGTTCCACTACTTGTGGCTTCCCTAATTTGCATGCCCTGCTGGGTCCAACCCCCCCCCCGATTGCCAGTTTCACTCACATGCCCATGCCACATCTCTGTGCTGCAGCCATATCCCTGCTCCCCTCTAGCTGTGCGTGTACCCAGCCCTTCTGAATGGGCAGTGCGGGCACACCATGGCTAGAAGGTGAGCGGGGATGCATCGGGTAATGCACTCATCTCCCTTCGGTGCCGCTGGGCTGCTTAGCCATCCAGGCAGTTTAGACCTCAGCTGAGCCAAGTGAAAGCAAGCGCGCTGATTGGCTGAGCACTCTTGTCCGAGTATGCACCATGGGAGCGAAAGTAAAGTAAGTGTGTGGGAGTGACCTGGGGGGGATACACACAGTGGGGCACCCCAATTCGGGATGCTGCCACACAGAGGAACAACACACAGGAAAATGAAATACCAGTGGGACGGGGAATCCACCCAGTTTCTTCTACTAGCTGAAATTCTAGGCCGTGTCTGGGTTTTACAAGCTACCTGTTAAAGGGATGGCTACCTAAACTCTGACCTGTTTCAGTGCCTATACTGCAGTATTGGCAATAATGCCAGTCCAGAGCTTTAGCAACTTTTTTAGCCATCCTTGAGACGTCTCTCATCTCTAAATTATTGAGAATTGTATTATTGATAATTGTCAGGGCTAAAGATATTTGAAAAGTAGAATGCACTTTAGCTTTATGACTCTTCACTTTGATCATACTCATCAAATATTTAGTCAGTAAATAATGATTATCTCTTAAGTAGTTGTCCTTGTGCAGGAAAAACATTCAATGACAAACATTTGTACCTACACAACTGATCCATATAAAACTAACAAAGTAATATAGCCATGTTACCCACAGTGACAGAATAAAGCTGCTATGTTCAGCAACTTACAAGCACGTGCCCCACCAAAGCCAACTCCATCACTACTCAATTATATTCTTATTTAAGATCATCTATTTTCAAAAGAACTAATTGTCTAGAATCAGAGGTGCCTGTCCAACGTCAACAATTTGGATTTAAGCATTTTAAAATTCCAGTTTAAAAATAAGTGTTTTAAATTCATTATAATTAAATGTATTCTCATCTAACACTCATCACCTTATTTAGGACTTCCTGACTTGAAACATCAGGTCTGGTTTGGTGGTCCAGCCTCCAACCCTGTGAAAAAAAGAAATTCCAATTATATATTGATATCTAATGAATACTTCATCATATTAAACAAAAGGTGGGCTATGGTGAATGATAATTCAATCTCCATATTATCCATCCATCCATCAAGTGCCAGTATTACCTATAACTGTCATGTGAAAAAAATGTTAGGTGCCAACACACAATTATTTCATAGGAACATGGACTATGTGACTGGTTACATTTAATCAACACTATGCAAAATGGATTCTTTGTATTAAAAAATGAGGCCGCCAGAACCCCCATATAGCACCACATGTCTATAGTAACCATGCTCTCGTTCTTGTTACCATGGAGATTAGGACTTAAGTGACACCTGTGCATAATTAAAAGGAAAGTATGTTAAAGAATCTGGGGGTATTTTAAATTAAAGATGAAATCAGCTATAAAAAGGAACGATGCCCAGCTATACAATAATAATATAGATGTGATATATATTGTGATATATTATCTTAATAAGAAAGTGAAATAATAATAATAATAGATTAATCATGGGGAAAAGTAGTGTAGATAAATATATATGTATACATATATATTAGAATATGTGCTGGATGCATTAGATTTAAAGAAACATGATGATTTTGTTGGATGTTAAACACATATGCATGATAACTGGTAGCACTGGGAGTACTTCAAGGAGTAAATTCAACCCACATTTTTGCCACTTTTGTCAAGATTGGACTCAAAATCCCTACAGTAATATATCTGTAAATTATATAATGATATCTGTAAATATTATTATTATTATTATTATTATTATTCAGTATAAATATATAATAAATCTCCCTTAAGTAATAGTATTCCATGTTATTATGTAACTATTAGTCTTACATTGCTTGTTACAGTAGTTTATTTATTAATGTAAATGTCAACTCAATGGCTATTCTGAAACCACTTCATTAATAAAATTTATTTGACATACATGGTAGATTTTGTTAGTTATATTAAGGCGCAAAATGTGCAATAACAGACATGTTGTGCTTGGATCAGTGGGATATGCATTACAATAATTAATTGGCCATTCTTCTACTATAATAATCTTTCTAATGCACTCTGCTTAATGACAGATATTTTTCATACATATGACTCCGCAACTTGTCCCTTGTTCAGTATATTTCTCTTCATGTTGCTCGGCAAGTATTGCACTGCTGTTTAGTCTAGGACCACATAAGGAATGAAGCATGATTGGAGAGCTTTTACTACATGATATAATTAATAATGATTTATTTGACATCATTACAGCTTCCTTCCCATGGTATACAAATCATTGGAGCACCTGGTGTTCGGGTGTTCAATGTTCGCATCAAAGTTATAATGAAAGCCATAGAGTCTGTTTAAATCATTTATAACACAATACATAGCTCATATGTTTACATGTAAACATGTAAATACTCACTGGTTTAGTACATCTTTCTTTTCCTTGTACTGAGTAGACCCCCTCTGACTGCCCTCCTCACCTATTCTGGCCCCATCAACATGGTTTGTTATATTACAAATGTCAAGGTTTCGGGAACATACAGCACTCCTGTATACAAGAACATCCCTAAGCACAGCCATACTGAACAATCGATTCCTATTGATTCGTTCTCTTCTTAGCAGAGAAGTCATGAACCCAGATGATGGCCTGAAGGTCGAGGGGCGAAACCCGATTGTGTTACTCACCTGGCATGCTTGTACCTACTTTAATAGGACTTGGGCCTGTGAGCTCAGCAAAAAAACAAGAAAGTTAAAATGGGAGAGGGTAAACATTTAATGTGTTGTATTCCATGAATGCAATGTTGCTATGATGACCAGAATGCTAATACGAATTAAAAAAATATGCATATATACAATGATGGCCATCCATGAACTCTCCAATAAGGTGTGGCAGCCAGGATTAAAATGTTGTCCCTCATTTGATCTTCTGGTTCACAGTTTAGTTCTTTACTTTAATACACTAAAAGAGGAGCTGCATTCATATTATTCTAATCAGTTTGTATTGGTAACAGCAGGGCAAACCTTGAGCACTGAAGGCGTTGTAACTGTTTTCAGTGATGCCATTAGAAAGCCCCCACCCGACTTCAGCTTCTTACAAATATGTGTAGTACCTAGTTAACACACCTAAGCCCGAGTCCTCACTAGACATTCTAGTGCATGTGCATGGGTCCCTGGCATCTTTGGGTCTCAGACTCGAAGCAGGCTGTGGAATTATTCTTCACTAGGCCTCACTCTCTGCCATGTTGAGCCTGGTTTCCTGCATCCCACATGCTCAGAGCTTGCCCCGGGACCAGACGACACACAACCTCAACAGAAATGGTGAGGAGGACCAGATGACAACTGACAGTTGGACCCTGTTGCAGAAGAGGAGAAGCCAGCAAGAACCAGACAAGGATTGGCAGTAGCGATCTGCATCAGAGGAAGTGGAGGTGAAGGGTGAGATGACATGATGTGGCCTGTGATGTGACACAATGCAAAGGCTAAGACTCTCTTGCCTAGGGGACCACATTTACCTGGAGCTAGCACTGATAACTGACTTTACCAAAAAAATGAGACTTGATATACACGTGATACTAAAATGGATTAGGCTTACTTATACCTATGCTTACTTTACTATTATATTAGGCAGATGGTCTCTGCTGGTGAATAGCAATATTCAAGTTTGATCACAGATTCTCATTTGGACTGAGGTCTGGGCTTTGACTAGGCCATGTTTCTCCTTAAATGATGCATGTGTTGCATTAGCCGCATGTCTTGGGTCATTGTCCTGTAGAAAGCTGAACCCCCATTCCAAATTCCTGAAATCAATTACAGAAACAGGTTTTTCTTACGAATATCCTTATATTTAGCTCCATCCAGCTTCCCCCTTCCCAGTCCCTGCTGCATGAAAAACATGCCCACAGCATACAGCTGCCACCAGAGCATGATGTTCTTGGGCTGATGAGATGTGTTGGTTTTGTGGCCAAAAAGTTCATTTGACTCATCCGACCAGAGCATCCTCCTCCTTACATTTGGGGAGCCTCCCATTTGCCTTTTTGAAAACTCAGAACAAGGCTTTCTATTTTGCCTGTGGTTAAATGTTTTTTTCTTGGCACTCTTTAATAGCTCAACAGAGTGTATGTATGGCTTATTGTGGCCATACTGACAGTTGGACAGTCTGACAGTAACTCTGCAGCTCATTTAGGGTTACCTTTCTTTCTGCTGCCTCTCTGTTTAATGCCTTTCTTAGCCAGAAAGAGTTTTGGTGGGTGACCATCATTTTTAGGGGTTGTTGTGGTACCATTTGCAAAAGGAAGGATGTCCTGAATAAATTCATTTTATCTCATAAAATCAGCAGAATGACAAAAAAGACAAGTGCATCCCACAACGCTCAATTGAAGACGGATGGTGTGTTTCAGGGCTTGCTACTCCTTTCTCCTACCCTTTGTTGTGGTACCATTTTCTATTCATTTTCTATCCTTGTGATAGTGCTCCAGGGGATCATCAGAGATTTGGGTAGTTTTTAATAACCCACCCCTGATTTGTACTTCTCAACAACTTTGCCCCTGACTTGTTTGGAGAGATCCTTGGTTTTCACTGTGTTGCTTAGTAAGTGGTGCTTAATGGTGTTTCACCCTCTGAGGCCCTTCAGAATAGGTGTGTTTATACTGACAGACCAAGTGACACTGAGATTGCACACATGTGGTCTTCATTCCAATAAGCATTTGACTACTGAAGGGAATTGGTGGCCTTAGAATTTTTAGGGGGTTCATAGCAAAGAGCTGTATGCAAATGCATGTGACAATTTTCAGTTCTTTAAAGGCACACTATCGAGAAAATGTGTAATATTAAAAATACATATAAACATGTCGGCTAATGAGAGGAGGGGTCACTTATACACCCGAACTTAATAAATCTCCCGCCAAGCTTGTGGTTTAGTCTCTCATGGTAGGAAGAAAATCCAGGGGTGACAAGTTTAATCTATCAGGGGGGACAAAGCCTATCACCCCGAATGTGCTTTTACTTCCATTAAAAGAAAGAAAAAGCCTGGCTGGATATTTCTTGATGCCAGGTGTATAAGTGTCCCCTTCTCCCGCCATCCAGCAAATGTATATGGATTTTTATCATCGGGCCATTCCAAAATCAAAAAAAAATGTGAGTATTTAAAAACAGACTGTAATGTAGCAAATAGGTAAAAAGACAATAAGGGTCAATATATATATATATATATATATATATATATATATATATTTATGTATTATGTATTAATTTTTTAATGATTGAGATATAAACAGAAATCCATTACTTGTACTATTCTGTTTGATACTTAGACAAGTTCCTTCTGCTATGTGATATATGGGAAGCAGTATTATATCCATTATCATTGCTGGAAAGTCTTACGTTATACTGCCTTCTGTGGTTTAAGTGACCACAGCTCATATTATTGACAGTATGACAAGTATGAAAAACAGGCAGCTTTAACCCATGGAGATTAAGGGCACTGGTCTAGAGAGTCAAAGCAGAAGGAGCCATCTATGGCCATGCCGCAGAATAAGCTATTACGATTGGCTAGTGGCATTTGGCCTTTGCAGAGTGAGACAACAGGTGCAGACTTGCTGACAGGTGGGGATATCTGGGATAAGTGAAATTGCTGATAGCTAGTGATGTAGTCCCATGTCAGATTGTAAACTGCTGAGCTTTGACAGAACAGATAGCCAACATGCGTACTTTCAGATCATCTCATCATTCTCTCAATCACTCTGAAGCACTTCTGGACGCAGATTAGATCTGGGGTGTGTACAGTCAGGTCCAAACAGAACATATCTATGTTATTATTTACGACCTCAGTCAGAAAAGCAGGAACATGATCTTCCTGGTGGGTTCTTTGTGTCACTGAGTCAATTAAGATACCTCTGTATCCATTTTTCATGCCTCTTCATGTTTTCCAAAGTCATGTTTATAAGAGAATGGAGCAATGTGGGTCTTTAAATGTGAAATATAAAAAGGCTTTTCGCTCATATTATTTCAAACTTCCAAAATCAGTTTTTATGGAGCAAATCCAAGCAGTTGATCACAACCTGAATGCCTTTAAATATGAAAGGCATTTTAAAGCTACATATTTATGCTGTTTATAACATTTTAAATTGAACCAAAACTCAGGATTTTGACTATTCCAGGTTTTGGTCCCTGCCCAGTGAGGAATGCCCCGTTGTGTAAACCCCCGAAGGTCGCCCATGCCAACTCACCTTTACCTGGTCCTGTGCCTCCTGTCTAATCAGCACAATCCAACTTGTCTAACCTCGTCTAAGCACTCACCTCTAGCCGAGTGAAGCTGAGTGAGCCTGCAGCTGAATCCCTGAATACTCTTAATTAATTCACCCCCTCCTTTCATGCATACCCTAATTACATTTCATTTTTTGGACATATCTCCCACTTTGCTTCTTTTCCGATCCCCAGCCTCCCAATGGGCACAAAATTAAAATCCCTTGATCTAATTAATTCCTTAGTATGACCACAGTACATATTAAGGTTTGCAAGGTATAACACAGCCTCAGGGTTGGTTAGAAGAAGCAGTGTCACTTCTTGCCACCTAATCCTTGTGTCAAGTGCAGCTATAAACCTTACAAGCAAGAACAGTTTATTTATTTATTTTAGTGGCTTTTAAAACCCAACTCCATCATGATTTTTTAAAGCCCCCTTCCCAACAAGGCTATCTTCTGACTGACCTGTTTTTATGAACTCAGATAGTTAACCACCGACCTGATAAGGAAGTTCCAGTCTTTGCCAGTGTTCATCTATTGGCATGTCATGAACCAAACAGCACATAACTCAGCAGGTCATGGTAGCAAAGAAAAACAATACGTAATACGTCATTTTATTCAATGTAGTTGCCCGTTTTTTTGTGTTTGTGCTTTTATTACAATGCTAAAATATAATCCTCAATTGACCCACATTACAGTTTTAGGATGACGCATATATACTGTAGTTCCATAGTGAATAGACTTCCTAGCTAACCTGATTAGGTTTCTGTTTACCTAAAGATAACAAATTACAAGACAGGTGATTGCAACAGCCACTGTAGGTATATCTTTCCCATAGATGTTTACATGATCATACCCATACAGATCTATATATGCACTATCCCCAATGGTGGTGAAATATATATCCCCAATGGTGGTGGAATGTCCAGGGGTGCTGGACAATTTATTTTTGTTTCTTTGATTCTTATGTCATATTTTTGATACCTTTGGGGCTGGATTTTTTCTAAACACTTAGGATAGCATGTAGATGAATTAGAATATTTGCATGGCTCCTTCTACTCACTAAGAAAAGTGGGTATGTGCCTGTATGTGTCATGTAAATACTCCTGATTAAGAAAGTGCTCTTATGCTTGTACCTTGAATGGTGGTCTAATTGGTCTTTTTTAGCCCACTATAATAAGCCTAACATGGGTCTCTCCTTCAAGACAATGTCCAGGTGAAAACAAAAAAAAAGTCTATATCCACCTTTTGTCCCCCGCAGCTCCTTTCAGCACTTGCATCTTCGTACTTACCAGGGGTGAGAGCCAGCCATTCCATCTCCCAGCCAGGCAGTGTCATGGTGTCTTGTTGTTCTAAGAAAGCTCTCCTTGTACCCTTGTATAGGGGGGATTTTTGGTAATTTTAAGGCCCTCTATAGGAAGCCCATTATGGGTTTCTCCCTAAGATGGCTTGCTAATCAGTATCAGTTATCAGTGATCATTTCTTTCATTTTATCTGTAACTTTCACTTTCATGAAAACAGCTCTTAGCTCCAAAAAATATGCATTTCTTGTAGTATGTTTGATCATGCATGGAGGATTGCAAATGTTTTAGACATTTTTTATTTCCACATTTCATAAATAGGTAGAATTTTAGTGCTGAAAGCATAGCAGAAATGTAACTAATAGGACTGACTTTGGTCTATAAAAGACTCAGCAAGTAAACTTGTGTGACAAAGCTTGTCAGATGAAGGTCAGAATCCAAGCCATGTGTTACTGTGTGTCAAATAGTCAGTTACTAGCAGATAAAACGAATACATAGTTTGCACTTTCAGTTTTTCCCTAAGCTAAAAAAATGGTGTTAAAAAAAAAGGAATTTAATTAATTAAACTAATCTAAGAAAATGTTCTTTTTATTTCTCCTATGTGCCTAGTATGCTATCTAAATGACAATGTTTCATTGTGCATTCATTGTGCTTTGCTGCTTTTTTATTTCATTTACAGTTTTTTATCTTCATTTACTCCTGTTTAATTACTAAAAAAATAATACATACACACGTTCACAAGATCTTAGACTGGATGTACACTTGGCCACCCGGAAAATCTAGGCAAAAATATGTAATGTGAGAGTCCTGCTGATTAAATATCAATTTAGTTGACTGATTACTTGCACCTAGATTGTCCTGGTTGCTTGAATTTAAGCACTAACTGACTGTATGGTTTATTTATTCATTTTATATAATATGCTTGAACTCCAAACAAAACAACTACACTGAGGGTGATTTACTAAAGGACGCTTTTTCTTTCAATGCTCACATTTTGAGTACAAACCTCTTTATGACCAATATATTCCACATAACATAACATATGGTGGGTATAAAGAGTCTAGTACAACAAGATATACCTTATATACCTTTAAAAGCTAAAAGGGAAAGTGATTAGGTTAACTTGCTAGAGGGAAAATATAATAAATGTCCTAGTTTATGGGTGAAAGTTGAAATTGTAGGGATAAAT
Organism: Gastrophryne carolinensis; assembly: GCA_027917425.1. Lineage (NCBI taxonomy): Eukaryota > Metazoa > Chordata > Amphibia > Anura > Microhylidae > Gastrophryne > Gastrophryne carolinensis. Next base: position 556,080,208 of record CM051234.1, read on the forward strand.
ATAATTCATAAAGAATTCTAGAAGTGTAACCTGAACATTTCTAAAAGTTCCATCTAAAATTACAAGTGGGGTGCCTCTGCTGGGCCTACTAGTCACAGGGTAAGTAGACTATTTACTTAGTCACAGACAGGGCTGCCACCAGGACAGTACAGCCAGGGTTCCTGTATGGAGCCCAGTCACATCCCGACTGACTTCTGCCATGCATGCTACCATGCTTTCATGGAAAATGGGTATACTTCTTACCTATTGCAATCTGCTTTGTTCTATTCCTTGCAGGAATTTTGCCCTGGGCCTGTGTAAAAATGCTTAATGTCCATAGAAAAGAGGCCTGCTGAGTGCTATGGCAGAACCAACCTGTCCTGTCTGTGTCCACAGCAACTCCTGTTTTATCACATCTAAGCAAATCTAAGAAGGAGACCCTAGGTAGCCCAGACATTTTTATGGGACCCGTAAATGGGACCCAACAATTTCCAATAACGGCCCTAGCAATAGAGAACATTATGGTGTGGTAAGAACTGCTATGTGATCTCATTGACGTTTTAAAGAAGTTTATTACTACAGAGCAATAAAAAAATGTAGGGTAAGACTGATAGGGAATCAAATAAAATGCTAAATAAATCAGGTTCTTGAACAGTTTCTAATACACTTTCTGGATGTCTGTAAGATGTTGCAAGACTCTTTTTTCTCACCTGGTAAACTGGACCTCACCTTTACCCCTCCATCGACTGAGTTGCCCAACTTATGTATTTCAGACGTTAAGAAAGAAAGGACTTAATGGCTGTGACAGTCCAGATCCCGATGCAGACGATTCAGTAGGCCACAGCCCAGAGTGTGAGGACAAGTACAGAAAGATAAATGAAGATATTGATCTAATGATCAGCAGGCAAAGATTGTGTGTAAGTACTCTGGACATCTGTTCAATTTTTGATATATTTGTGATATTTCTCTAAACCTGGCAGGCATTGAACAAGAAAGAACACAAAGGCTGTGACAGCCCCGATCCCGACTCTTCTTATGCCCTCACCCCACGCACTGAAGAAAAATATAAAAAAATTAATGAAGAGTTTGATAATATGATCAAGAGCCATAAAATACCTGTAAGTACCAAAGGTGTATGGCTGCTGACTACTGCTGATGTAACACCCCCTTAACCTTTGCAGTGCTGGTTTCTCCCTTAAAATACTTTTAGATGTAGATATCCCGTAAATAGCAATAAAAGCATATTACACTTTTATATAACAAATGCTAGTCACCTTGTGATATTGTAAAATAGGCTAAAATTTCTTTAATTTATATGGAATTGCCCCTACATTTATGATGTGTCTACCTAAATTATCAAACTATAGTCAGAAGTAATTGTATACCACTCATTAACCAACACTCCAACCAAAGCTGATATCCGCATTGGCTGAATTTTATTATGATATTGTAATATGTAACAATGAATAATTCCATTGTACATTGTGTATCATCTACAAAGGCTGCAGATCATCCATGAGCATGCAGTCCAACCTTTGGCTGCATTGTTGGGATGTTTTTTAGAATAAAATGACCCCCTATTAAGGCTTATTAATAAGTGTCAAAAATCTTGTGATTAATCCATTTTTTGTATTTCTAATCCAGTCTCAGAAATCTTTACCAACTAGCACTACTTTGACAATGAGTTGATAAATCGTAAAGAGATATGTAAGGCTATCAATAGGCATACAAAAAAGAAAATGAAGATTTGTCTGCAGCATAAAGCTACTCATATGGGAATATGACTGCAATGGATGTGTTATGGTGAGGAAATCCAGTTGCAGGCTTACAATAAAACTTACCATTTAATTCCAGACAAAAGTTCCAAATACCAGCATGACATCTTAAAACTGTGTGATGGCACTTACGCATTTCGAGCAATAGATGCCCCTATTCATGCCCTGGTTGTGTTACCAGGGCAGAGTCAACTGGTGTGCTGGGGTGATACTAAAACAGCCTTAAGCTTTGCTTTCCCCTGAGTAGCCTGTGTTCATTTCTATGCTTGTAGAGCTAATTTTTATATCTCAAGCCCAAAAATTCACATGCCTTTCCAGTGGTTTAAGAGAAATAACTTCGCATGAGCTTTTCTTTGATTTGTTTTTGGTGTAATGTATAATCTGATGCATGTTTACATGCATATTAAATCACCAGATGATTGATTATTTTTCTCAAGCAGGATGACATGTACGTAAATGTGTGCCTGGGCTTTTTCTGCTCTTGTTTCATTCTGTTTACCATAGAGCTTTGCTGAACCTGTATAACAGTGATTAAAAAATAAACTTTGGCCTAATTGCAAGCTAAGGATAATAGACTTGATGGCTTGGTTCATGAAAGGTGGAATTTACGGCTTCGCATGCGATCATTTGAAGCTATACCCTCGTTGGAAGGCAGGAAAATATGTTTGTGCCATGTGACAAATGTATGCAAAAATAAAAAATCTGCATTTGACCAACTGCGTGAAAACTATTAATGGCCATTTGTGCATCAAGTCTATTGTCAGGTCACTGATAATGCTATACAACAAACATACATTTTCTCCTTATGTTTTACGGCAGGGAAGTGGCACACATACAGTTAAAATTGTCCTATACCCTAGACTTAGAAAAAACCCTAGAATCCCTTAACCTAGTAACTGCTAATTTGCTATACTCCCTATACCTACTCCCCAATAGCAGCCCGGTCCCTTCCTGGAAGCCATATTCTGTAAATTCAGTGACACTGCTTGGATCATGATTGGCTCTGTCATTACCAAATCACTGTAGCAGCTAGTCCATGGCTACTACAATGATTGAGATGGAAGTGTGATGCAAGATCCCTACTTCAAGGGACCAGGCAGCAAGTAAGCGCTTCTATTTTTTTACTAGCAAGTCATGGTTAGTCAAGGGAAGGGATGGAAAAGGGATTTTCTTCTGCAGTGGTGAGGACCTGGTAGGACCGCTTTAAGAATATAAATACTTTAAAATGTTGTGTACTTACCAAACCCATTTATATAATTTGGAAACTTACAGCTAGATGCAAGTCAAGACACAATGGTACAATGTTAATGACTTCAATAAAGTGCCTCTACAACTAGACTGGCTTAGAGATTGGCAACTCTGTAAGGAGTTGCCAATCTGACCATGTTCTGACCATGCTCTTTCTCTGTTTTATGGAGAATCATGCTGAGGTGTAATACTGGGAAATATGAAATGAGTTCAGAGCCCAAGTCACCCGTCTGTGAGCTGATCTAGCTTCTGCAGGGGCATGTGTGCTGCTTACCCTTTACCCCCCATTCCTATGTTAGTGTTCACTAACTGCATTCCATGGGATGCCCATTTATTGTATAATTTATATTTAATTGTAATTCCTTTTCCTACTATAATCCCACCCTCCCTTTATCTCTAGCATTTTGTAAGTTACAAAAATATCTTCTGATGCTGATTGCAGGATAGGGCTGGGAAGTATTGGATCAATGGGAGCTGGAAGGTGACCACCTGCAAGTTTCATCATCATTAACCATTTAGCCCCCCCCCCCCCCCCAACTTCCACTTTCCAATGAAGCCTTCAGAGAGTAGGGGCAAAACCAGAATCATCAAGTACTCCACATTTCTTAGTTCAGCTGTTATAAGTTAAGAATTGGCCACTCAGGAATCTATTTCAATTAATGGCTTTGTGGAACATACAGTATATATTTATACTCAATGAAGTGACACTTTATATTGAAGAATATATTTCCCTATTCCATCCACCTGCAGAAAGTAAATGACCTCTGCATGGTCCAAAAAGGTCATTTGACTTTAGCCACACTGTTCAAGCAATTGGTTTACAGTAGAGACAATTAGTGAGCTAATAAATGTTTTTAATCTTTCAGAAAACTGTAATTAAGTTTAGGTTATGTTTAGGTGACCTTTTTGGATCACACTGGGGTCTTGCATCTGTGGATTTCCTTGTCTGCTGGTTCTGTATGCAATATATTGTGGTGCATGTTTCCTTATTTTTTATGCTTATTCTAAATTATTCTTGTGGCCACATTTTCTTTTATTTTTAGAAATATTGTTTAACTGTCATTATTTTATGACAATTTAAGCCCCTTTCATGTACAACTACAGTCTTGTGTATAACCCAACTAAGAAAATACGTATTTTACTTACTGATGCTAAGAATATAAAGTAAAAAGGGGTATATATATATATATATATATATATATATATATATATATATATATTGTATATACATCTCTCAAATAAATAGGTGTGTAGCTGAGAACAAGTCCCAAGCAACAGTGTATACAACATGTTGCTTTTCCATGCAGGCTCTCCTACGGCATTCCTGGGTGACTGGATAGTTACAGTATGTTTTCATGCTAGCTGTTTTAGATGCTTATGTAGCAGAGATGCAATCTGAGATCGGGGACATAAATTCCTCTTAAAACCCGTGTTGATCACATCAATAACAGCTGTTGGCACTCATAGAGACAGGAGGAGAGGATTACTAGCAGGCGGGTAAAAGGGCAGTTCAAGAGACTATGTGAAATCCCCAAGTCTGCTCTTAGATATATTCACTTCTCTTATGCAAATATTGATTAGAGAAAGCGGTTCATAAATATAGAAGGGATTCCATTTGCACCAGAGCAAGCTGGAAAAAGCAGCCAGCCCAAAGTACAGTAAACATTGCTGTACATTTTTATGAGGTCATTATCATAGCTAGAGATGATGAGGCCCTCTTATCAGGAATGTATTTGCTGTACTGTTTCCCAGCTGAAAGAAGAACAGTCAAATAAAAGGCTTAATATGTCAGTGCTGCTTTTTAAAATAAAATATACAGTCTTGAAAACCTCTGCAAAGAAAACCTTGAAATAAAACAAATGGAGCCCAGAGTCAATTGCTGACCTTGTGCTCCACAAAAAAGAGCAATTCAGCCTGTGGTTCTTGTGGTTAGAAAGTATAGGGTGTCCTGGCCTGATGGGTGGACACTGCCATTTTATACAGGAAGGATGGCACCATCAAAATGACAGCCTCACAGACGCTCTAAACACATGGCACACTAGATCCATTTTTGGTTTGTCTTGCCCACCTGACCACAAACTAGGGGTGGTAAAAAAACACTGGCCAGCAGTTAAAATGCAGAACGGTAAACCTTTGCTCATGCAGAAAGAAAGATCCATTGAAGGAGCTGAGCTGTGGATATGAAACATGGGTTATATCTGTAACCACCAGTACAAAAAAGAACCTGACATCCATAAGAAAACACAGCGCGTGCCAGCAGAAAAAGCTGGCTATGGCACTTCATGAAAAGGGTAGCTCAGGCTTCCGCAGAAAGAGCCTAAGGACATGAAATGTTGTGGCTCAAAAACATCTGAGGATAATTAGACGCGCATTTGTAGTTTGGAGCAAGAGCATCATTAGGACGCTTCACTAAAACTGCTCGAGATGAAAAAATGCTTAGATAATTCCTAAAAAGAAGCATGTGGGTCATTATGACAACAAATTTCATCTGACGAAAGTCATTTACATCTTTATTTCAACCTGTATTTCTCATCGTAAGCAGCCTAGTTTACTTTTTTTGTTGCCCCTCAAACATTTGATGAATACCTGCAGATGCAGAAGAGCTCAATGCACAATTAAATATCCACCCCCATGCCTGTGTTTTGCAATGGGGCAGCTTCATAGGAGAGGAGCATATTTTTTTCAATGAGGTTCAAGTCTCTGAGTATCAGCTCTGTACTAGGTATTTATTAAAGGGCCTGTTCAGGCAAAAATACCATTATCATTTGTCCCATATGAACAGTGCAAACCTCATAACTGATTGTTTGAAAATTTGTAAACACAATTACATCATACACTTACAGTATGTCTCCTTGAATTCAAATTTTAAAACTGGGCTTTAAACATTCTATATATTAAAAAATATCTTTGGCCAAGATCACTGAACTATAGAAATTAGAAAAAGTGTGGGTGATGTCACTAAGACAATGTAACACAGATCATAGAGGATCTCCATTTTGCCCATAAGCAGAAATCCTATTTTAATAGCATTCAGAATACATTTATTAGGGACTAGAAAAATCCCATATTCACCTTTAGTCCACTATGTCACCGATGAACAATGGGGTGGGCATGCAAGCCAGATTCAAACTTGGGACCCAGTCAGTCTTATACTGCCAGAGTGGAAGATGTGCAAAGGACAAAAGATGAGTATGCTTTGTTTTTTATCTGCTCGGACAGACTCTTTAAAATGTATCATAGAATGGAGAGTCCCTAGAGAGCTCCTCTGAATTTTAATGAAATCCCTATAGGGGACTTTTTACAAATTTGTAGAACACAATAACTTCCACCTCCTCCACTCCTTCAACCCAGATTTGCATGGAGTTTTCCTTTTCATATGGTAAATGTTAATGATATGTCCTTTAATAAAGACAGCCAATAGGATACTGTAACTCTGATTAAAAAGGATTTCCATTTTGCCCTAAAGAAATCCTCTTTTAATAATAGTGCTAATAATTAACTATGAATTAATCGCTGCCCTTATAAAAAGGTGTTAGAGTCTCACAAATGGTTGAAGCCCTGGGACGGGAGCCCTTGTTTTCCCCTCCAACTGTAATCCGGCCCTGCCAACAAATAGCATTGCTACACTATAATATGTAACGTTTTCCAGACCAGTTGGCTATAAATGTACTGTATAACACTGGAGCATTATTGGAAAGAGCCTGTTTAGCAGGGAGTATTATAGTGTCGAAACAAATAGAGCCAGTTGTTGTCCTGACATCCAGCCAACCTCGATAATTAGGAATAGACAAGAAATCACAGCAGTTCTTCTAAACAAATGTGTTCTGATTGAAGTATAATTCCTCTAAAATGCTACTTCTAAGACAAATTGCTTGCTGCACCAGTGATAAGAGTTTGTTCTTTTAAAGGACCTGGTCCTTACGTACAGTAAGACTTTTACCAGTAAGGCTTAGTGACAGATATCTGATACTAAATACAAAGTAACAACTTTAATAAACAAAAACAGTTATCTTTCAGAAAAAAATATTAGTAATAATGCTGAATAATACATAATAATTCACTGTTTTCATTTTATTATTCGCACAGGCCGTTCCACCTCCCAATTTCGAGATGCCAGTTTCCATCCCAGTGACCAATCCTAACAGTTTGGCCTACAATAATCCAGCTGGTTCTCTGGGTAACCATAACCTTCTGCCATTGTCCCATCAATCCTTGCAAAGAAACAGCATGTCTCCAGGCTTGACACATCGGCCACCCAGTGCAGGTAACACAGGTAAGGATTAAGAGTTTCTGTTTTACTTGTTGGATCACATAGAGGTTTGCAGGTAGATATGATGTGTTTTTGCTATTATCGTAAGTGATTGTAATGTCCTTGGACATGGCTTTGTATTTGCAGGGAATTCCCTACGTACATTTTTTGTAAATGTTAAATACATGTTTTGGTTAAAGGCCCCCTGTACGCAAATAAGAGGAAATATGCATTCACTCCCCCGTAGCGCATTGCTCCAAGAATAGCTCCTTAACACCCAGTAAGGAAAACCAGCCAAACAATTCATGTACATGTCCCACCGCCTCAAACAAAGAGATTGTGCTAAGGCATCGACTGGCTTACCTCCTCGGCACAAAGTGAATAGAGTTACACCATGCACAGTAAATAGGGTAAAAAGACTTGGCTTTCTAGACACAACTCTGATGTTGCATGATTTAAAGTCCCTGCCTGGGCATAATATAAAAAACAACCGGTACTCGCCTGTAGTCTCACATAGCTGATTCGCTCTATAGTGGTCATTTAAAACTCATTTCCATATCCCAGAGCTTAGAGTCTGTCCCTTTGTGTCAGTCACAGTGACTGGCCACACCTGCTCCATTCAATGAATTAAATTAAATGAATATAGTGGATGTGGCCCATCACCACGAGTGATGAGATAAGGCAGCTACAGGTAATGGTCCTGAGCAAGGATGGCATGGTCTGAATCTCCGAAGGAGGAGGCCTGGATTCCTGGTACAGGAGGAATCAGCTTCAAAACATAGACATAGAAACATAGAAGGTTGACGGCAGAAGGAGACCATACGGTCCATCTAGTCTGCCCTTATGTGTATACTGTATGTTCTCTTTATCTTAGGATATATGTGTGCTTATCCCAGGCATGTTTAAATTCAGTGACTGTTGATTTTTCAACTACCTCTGCTGGAAATTTGTTCCAAGCATCTACTACTCTTTCTGTAACATAATATTTTCTAACATTGCTCCTGATCTTCCCCCCGACTAGCTTCAGGTTGTGCCCCCTTGTTCTATCATTAAGTTTCTTCTTAAAAACACTTCCCTCCTGAACCTTATTCAATCCCTTCACATATTTAAAGGTCTCAATCATGTCCCCCCTCTCCCTTCTTTCCTCCAGACTGTACAAATTAAGTTCTTTAAGTCTCTCCTGATTTTTTTTAAGTCCTTCCACCATTTTCCTTGCCCGCCTTTGGACACGTTCCATTTGAAAAATGTCTTTTTGCAGGTAAGGTCTCCAGAACTGCACACAGTATTCTAGCTGTGGCCTTACCAGGGCTCTATACAGCGGCATCACAACCTCCCTCTTCCTACTGGTGATGCCTCGAGCTATGCAGCCGAGCATCCTGCTTGCTTTTCCCACTGCCTGGCTACATTGTCCACTCATCTTGCAGCTATCAGTAATCAGTACCCCTAAATCTCTCTCCTCCGAGGTCCTGGCTAACACAGTGCTGCCCATACGGTACGCAGAGCAGGGATTCCTTCTACCCAAGTGCATGATTTTACATTTAGAGACATTAAACTTTAGTTTCCACAATTTTGACCATCTATCCAGTAAAGCTAAATCATTTTCCATGTTGCAGACACCTCCAGGAATATCCACCCTATTACTAACCTGTATCATCAGCAAACAGACAAACTTTTCCTACCAAGCCTTCTCCTTTGTCACTTACAAATATATTAAAAAGAATGGGGCCCAGGACAGAGCCTTGCGGCACACCACTTGTAACTCGCCTTTGTTCAGATTGCACACCATTTACAACAACGCTCTGATACCGATCCCTCAGCCTACCTTCAATAACTTATCTATGAGCTCCTTATGTGGTACAGTGTCAAAGGCTTTGCTAAAATCCAGATAGGCGATATCCATAGCACCACCTTCATCTAACACTTTAGTGACACTGTCAAAGAAATCAATAAGATTGGTCTAACATGATCTGCCCTCAGTAAAGTCGTGCTGTTTTGGGTCCAATAGGTCATTAATTTTTAGATGGGAAATTATCTGATTTTTTAGTGAGTGTTTTCATTAATTTGACCACTATAGATGTTAAACTAACTGGCCTGTAATTACTGGCTTCTTCTCTACTCCCCTTTTTATGGATTGGTACGACATTGGCCATTCTCCAATCATCTGGAACCTCACCAGTTGAAAGGGAATGGTTAAGTAAATCAGTCAGAGGGGCTGCAATCACAAACCTAAGTTCCCTTAGAACTCTGGGGTGGATTCCATCTGGACCCATCACCTTACTTACCTTTAGATGTGCCAGCTCGGCTAAGACATCATCCTCCAGAAACTCCGGAGCCGTGCCCTCCCAGCTGGATGCTGTGCTATGGCCATGCCTGCTACTATCTGAAAATACTGAACAAAAGTAGCTATTCAGATGGTCAGCCACAGCCTTATCTCCGTCAATATATTTATTTTCCCTATTTCTAATTTTTGAGACTGCATTATTCTTCTTTCTGTCACCAATATATCGGAAAAAGGTTTTATCTCCCCTCTTCATAGATTTGCCCATTTCTTCCTCCTTTTGCCCTTTAGCAGTCCTTATAATCAGTTTTGCTTCCCTCTGTTTAATTTTATATGCCTCTCTGTGAGCTACACTTCCACTTACTTTATACTTCTTATAGGCAGACTTCTTATCTTTTATGATAGCGCTGACTTCCCTAGTAAACCATAATGGTTTCTTCTTCCTTTTATTCTTGCTAGGTTGTTTCACATATTGCTTAGCTGCCTTTAAGATGGCCATTTTTAATAGTGACCACTGGGCACTCACTTCTGCTACTCTGTTCCACTCACCTAATTTTCTTTTTACATACTCCGCCATTTCCTTGAAGTTTGTCTTCCTAAAGTCGAGCACTTTGGTTCTGGTGTGTGATTGCACAATGTCTGTTTTTATTCTGAACCATAAGCATTGATGGTCACTGGAACCCAGATTTTCTTCAACCCTGACCTCGGACACCAGATCCCCATTGGTCAGAACTAAGTCCAGAATGTTATCTCCTCTAGTTGGCAATGTCACAAGTTGTTTTAGAGACACTCCATTAAGTGCCTCTAATATAGTCCTGCTCTTGCATGTCAATGCACTTGGGATATTCCAGTCCACATCAGGCATGTTGAAGTCACCTGTAATTACAATGTCCCCCTTCTCTGCCATTCCACTGATTTCATATATTAACAGGTTATCTAGATCCTCAGATTGTCCAGGGGGCCTATATATCACACCAATTCTGACCACAGCTCCCTCCTTAGTCTGCATGGTGACCCAGAGAGTTTCTAGTTCATTATGTGTATGCTGAATTATTGTTGGTTGAAGGGTAGTCTTGACATAAATGGCTACTCCACTGCCCTTTCTATCCAATCTGTCTTTTCTGTACAATGTGTAACCGGGTACGGCTATCTCCCAGTCATTGTGATCCTTGAACCAAGTCTCTGTTATTGCAACAAGATCCAATTCATCTCTGGATATGATAGCCATTAATTCACAGAGCTTGTTGCCCAAGCTGCGAGCATTGGTACACATCATGTGGATGTTGTTGGTATTGTATTTTAGTGTGTCTTGATCTTTTCCACCTCTAGCCTACCACTGACCGGGCTTCCTGCTTCAATGTCCTGCTTCATCCTAAATGGTAAGGGACAGAAATCACCCTTACAAGTTACATATCTGTCCCCTTCCTCTAGTTTAAAGTGGACCAACATCCAAAGCCCCAAAAAACGTACCTTTTCGGCGGTGGCTTGTCCGCCTCCCGCGCGTCCCTCTTACAAGGTGCGCGCCCGCGCCTGCCATTCACAAACGGCCGGCGCGGGCGCGCGCACTGCTAGAGGGGCACGCGCACTGCTAGAGGGGCGCGCGGGAGGCGGCGGCGGTTGATCCGTCGCCGATAAGGTAAGGTTTTTTGGGGCTTTTGGGGGGGGTTCACCCTGTGGGACATCCCGATCTCGGATGCCCCACAGTGAGGGAGGTGATCGGCCCGGGAATCTTATAGATTCCCGGGCCAATCACCCCTTTGTGTTGGTCCACTTTAAATCAAAAAATGCTCTGAGTTCCACTCCAAGTTCTTCTGTGCCTTTCTGTGAAGGATGCAAGCCATCCCTCTTAAACAACTCATTGTTCGACCACCTTCTAACATCATGACTAATACATCCAAAGCCTTTGTCTTCACATCACTGACGTAACCACAAATTGAACTTGGCGATGTTGAGTGCCTTTTTTCCCTGATTACATACTGGCAAAACTTCAGAAAAGGTGATGGAACCTGTTATTTTGCAAAATTCCTGACTAAAATTTTGGAAGTCCCTCTGTACAACAAACAAATCTTTTTATAAGTCATTTGTGCCAAGATGTAGCACAATGTCCACTCGGTTATGTTTGCTTGCAGACTTCACAATATTTAGAATACGTTTCTTATCCCTATTAACCGTGGCACCTGGGAGACACCTCACTTCCTTTAGCTCATCTTTATCCTGTCCAAAGTCCACACCTCTAATTGTTGAGTCACCAACCAGAATATGCCATTTCCTATTGGTTGGCTTGGTAACTGTTCCTTGCTGCCCTTTTGTACTCATTTTATATGGTCCCTTACTTAAGTCCACTTCCTTTGATCTTACCAAATCCTGCCCAGACTGAGCATTAGCAGATACATCCACATCAAGCTCAGAAAGAACAGCAGATGGGCTATATTGGCTTAGTCCAAAATGTTGATGTTTTTGTTCTACATTGCGCTATCTTTCTACATTGCGCAATCTTCAAGGGACTAATGGTAAGTATCAGTTTTATTTTTTATTTTTTCCCGGTCAGGAGGGGCCCCACATGGATCATGGGGCTGGATCTCTTCACCAGGTGAATATTAAAGATCTGGATTCAGAAAGATGTGCTACAGGAGAGTACATCTATGAATTCCCATTTGTATTTTGCATAGAAGAACTTTAAATGGACTTAAAGAGGAAGTAAAGGTCAAATGACTTTACTTCCTTTATATGTGCGCATAGTCAGAGCCCCCCAACCGCAAGTCTCGCTATGGCAGTGAGGCCTACTCACTGCCCTGTGAAACATTGTCAGAAGGCATGACAGTCTGCTTTAATGGAATGTGGGGAAGGCAAGGCTGGGCATTCTAAATCGGGATGCCACCAGGGGAAAGGAAGTAATTTTTCACTTTATTTTCTTTTTCAATATTAAAATTCCATATAAACACACTAGGCAGTGAAAATAGGAGTTACTTATACATCCCTTTTGAGGGTACCATTCCTCTTTTACAGTGCAGAACTGCTCACCTCTGATTGCTTGTCTCCTGAGCTAGACAGCGGGGAACTGTTAATACTACTTTAACATCTGCCCAAAGTATTGCATCATGGGTAAAAATATCTCTACACATCAGATGAATCAAAATAGCAGTAAACTGCTATTGCATCACAGCCTGGCTCAGGTGTTAGATTTGAGCAGTTATCCCCTATATAAGCTGATCAAGAAGTGACCTGCATATCCAGTAATCAGTTTGGGTTAAACAAAATCAGAAAGATTGTAAAATATCCCAACAATTGAGTTGGTACCAAGAACTCCAATGAAGGGATTTTTGAATACTGGAAATGATCATTTTCCTCCTTGGTTAGATGTTTAAATGTGGGTTGTCCTAGGGTGGGACTGAAATGGGCATATACCTAATCACCAGGAAGGTAAGAAAAGCAGAAAGGAAAAATGCCCCTTCTCACCCATTCCATGACCCTGATGCTGCTCCATACCAGTATGTGCCATGCTGTGTCTTTTGTGTGCTCCTCCTCATGACTGAGCTCAATATGGGGGAATGAGGGACTCAGCATATGGCCGGCACCACTAACGCTGGCCCAGACCCATCTGCAGGAAACAGGATGGCTGGGATAAAGGTGCCCCCCTTGCATGTACAATGGCCTTGCACCCAGGGCAGTTGGCCCATTCTTCCACCCCTAGAAACAGCACTACCTATCTTATTCATGGCCATTCAAGGCAACCCAGAAAATATGATGACTTGAAGGCTACAACTGTTTCAAGCGGTTATATCCTGAAATGCTGAAGTTTCATGAGGCGTAGTATAACTTTAAAACCTAATCAGTTTAATCAGGTCTACTCGAAGGATTTAGCAGTACAGATGTTAATAAAATGTTTGCACATGGTATTTGCTAGACCTCAAAGTTATTTTTAGTACTGTCACAAAACACAGAAAAATTCTTTCAATGGACCTAAAAGGTTTATGGAAGTTAGTTAAGATGTGGTCTCTGTGGTCAGTGCTGACTTGGCTTTATTTTGTTTGAATTTATAGGTGGTCTGATGGGTGGAGACCTCACAAGCGGTGCAGGCACCAGTGCAGGTAAATCATAGATTTTTTTCTTTTGCTAATTTGTAACCTGTGTAGCTTTTGATAATTGCTAGGAACACCCACACTGGAAAATATAATATTATACCAAAATGTTGATGATGTAATCAAAAAAGCATATGAAAGCAAATATAAAAAATATATAAAAAAGTATAAAGAAGTGTGCATTGTTGAAGGTTACCCTTTCTGAGGCACTAGCTTACAGACCCCCCCCCCCCCCGATTAGAGATTGCCCACATTGCTAACCCCGCAAGGGTTCCGTAATCTCACCCTCTTCCTGCATGCCATAACTCTCTGTACAATTGCTGCATCTGGCAGACTCAGATGTCTACCAGTGGGCCACACAGTACTGAGAGAGCCACCAGGAGCACAGCAAACCTTGGCCGCACATAGTGTTTGACTATGTTCTTAACTTGTAGTTCTTGACTAAGCAAGTCATCTAGGGAATATAGAACATTCTAAAAAGTAACAAAAAATATTCTGCTTCAATACCTTCCCCTTCCCCGCTACTGTTCTACCTGCTGACCTGCAATAGTCTTTGACCCTTTTAATTTTCAGTAAATATAGTGCCTTAACGTATCATTTAGTTTATTGAAGGTGCTCATGGATATCAGAGCATACAAAATGATCCAACCACTCTCTAGGGTGGACCCTGAATTACTAAGAAGAAAGTTTTTACAAAGCCATTTATGTGCTTAAGTAAGAGCATTTAGGACATTCTGTGTTCATTTAACATATCCAGTTATGTGTATAGGAATATTTTCGCAAAAGGACTGTGTAATGCGCATTAGTGGATGCTTCGAGTCAACACCTGTCCTTTATGTTCTCTGAAATGTTCCTAACTTACTAAATCAATGTACAATATATCTGATCTCCAAAGAAGAAGGCATTTATAGGAGCTTTTCAATTAAACTCCAATGTTTTTGTAACTTTGCAGCCACCCTATCGTCCCCCTATAAGTCCAATTTAGGTGTCAAAATAATTCGAAAAAGTCACTGATTACCACAATACTCTATGATTCGGGTGGGGGGGACGCTGCATGGCAGCCATAGACCTGAGTGATAGTTGGAATGAATGGCCAGTACAATGGCACTGCTGCAAAGGATTGGGTAATAGACTTGTCACTGTGCATTTGTTCCAAGATGGCTGTGCCCCGGAGGCTGGAGATCACCTGCATAAGGCATATCAATTACAACTGCAAATACATGAGAAGTTCCCAAATGTAAACATACTTTTTAGTAAATCAGGGCTTTAAATCAGGAGCTATGTCTGTATATTCGCAATTGATCTCATGTATGATCGGCAGCATGTGTGGGTAGTTCCTTTCATGTTGGCATAGCTAGAAGTGTCAAAAGGTAACAGAAAGCACAGGTAACAGAAAACTATCAAACCAAACCAAATGTCTTTGAGCAACCTTGTAGACATATGGATAGACATAAACAAGTCAATATGTCTTGGCAAACAAGCAAAGGCTTGCATTTCTTGAGTGGATTTGATGTATACTAGGTGATAGGAAATTGTTTTGAGGGATTGCTTTATGAATATATATATATATATATATATATATATATATTTTATTGAATATATATATATACATATATTTTAGTGGAGAGGGGGTGGTTGATGGTTTATCATTATTAGGGAGTAGGCCAGTGAGGCTCAATGTCTACCAAGGAATCGATGTATGCTCTCTCTTGTCATTTTAGTGGTTACAGATGTGAGTTGGTGTGACAAATACTGTCGCAGATTATCAAGAGTAGCCTTTGTGTATTATTTAATATCACCAGTGTGCCGACTTGTTTTTACTCTGTGGGGACCTTATAAAGAGCCAGATGAGCAGACAAGTTCAAGTTTGAACTGTCTGTCTAACAACACAACTAGACAATATAGCTATTTAAAAGCCATGTATGTCTCCAGTACAGTGTCAGAGATAGCAATGCAGTCTTTGTTTCAGTCATCTCCAAATAACAGAGAGCTTTGTATGATCTGCTTTTAATCGTTTTAAATTAGTGATATAATCATGTGGTGTAATAGTTCAGAGGCGGCTAAATTTAACGTCAAGGATTTTCAATTGCTTAGACCTCCATTGCAAATACAATGGTATGGCATTTAAATATAGAAGGGATTTACCTTTAATGAAAATACTGTATATGTTGTTCTTATTTCTTTGTCGTAAATGGCAAATAAAAGTAGGAGGGGAAAAAGCTTGTTTTTTACTTCTACGCGGGTAGGGGGCAGCAATTAGCTCACCAGATGCCTCTCTTATGTGCCTATCCCCCTTTCCTGCATTGCCAGGTAGAAGCCATAGCAGGACTCTGGTTTCCCTCCTCTCAATCTCATCCCTGGCAAAAAATGTGTCTAATAGCCACTCTCTCTCTTGGTGCTCTCAGCATGAGCGCGCCTGGAAAGCCACAATGGTTCTATAGCTGTCCCTGGCCACAGCAAAGCATTGTCATTACTTATAAAGCTGCTCCATGACTTGCCCTTCACAGCTCAGCCACGACCCAGATATTGAACCAAAAAAAGTCTCTTCTTAAAACATAGGGTATTTACAATGCTTTGAAAGGGTTTTACACTGTACCAACAATGCATACGGTTGCCTGGACAGGGACTTTTATGTACATTGCAACATTATAAATCAAATGCCAATAGTTCAGATGCAGGTTGGCCTGGGGGACAGGCAGTTAAAAATGCTTTACTGGAAAAGAAGGATGGTATGGACCTAAACTTGTATTCTCAAATATGAAGGTGTCTCCAATAGTAAAACATAATGTTTAATTCAGCAGATAAAATCATACAGGTCCAGAAATAAAGCCTATTTAGTGCAAAGACATGTCTATGGCATACAACTAAGCGCATTATGTATGCCCAAAACACATCAGGATGCAATAGACATATATTTGCAGTGAATACGTTTTATTGCTGGATTCGTATTATTTTAGCAGCTAAAAGCTATGTTTTACTATTGAGACCTGAGTGCTGGACTGTATTTGGAAATAGCGTTGGTGAATGGTCCTGCCCTTCAACTAGACAAGTCACATGGTTTGAGCTGGTACTGAAGCTTAGAGGGCAAATAAGCAGCAAGGCTAAATTTCTCCTGAGAGTAGACGGTCAGATGGAAAGCAAGATAATGCTACTTACCCTGTTCCACTCTACAGAAAGCAGACAAATAGATTGAAGTCAGCCAAAAGCCCTATATTTAGTCAGCAACATTTTTTTACATTTTTACTCACTTTTACCTACATTTAAGAAATATAATTGTAGGATATATATATATATATATATATATATATATATATATAGCAAACATTTGTTAGAATTACACCTTTCCAATAAAATATTTTCAGACTACTCTCAAAGAGGACCAAATCATAATGACGTTGGCCAGAGCCAGGTGATAGTTTGCCCTATGAGCATCCAGATTTAGGATGTCCGACAGTGTGAAACTCCCCTGTATCTTTATAGCTTAAATCTGTGATTCCAAAGAGCATTTGTATTCCTTCACCAGCCAACCAGCAGGTGCATGCATGGCAGCGGAAGTAGGGATGCTGTGATCTGCACCGCTGCTGTCCGTTCCATGTTATCCCGGATTGAGGTAACTATATGGCAATGCTAGAGGAATTCACAAAAAAAAAAACTTAACCGATTGTACCAGGTGGATCCCTATAGAAATAGAAGGCCAGCTCTATTTTTTAATAAAGGTCATAGCATTTATAAAATTATGTGAAGGAGGGTTTTGAAAAAATAGGCAGGAATAATGAGGAATTGTGGGCATGTATTAGTGTTTGCTGCGAGAGGGTGGTCCGGTGCTGTCTTGGAAAGTGCTGTGCATGTAGGACTTCAGAGTTGGCTTATGGACCTTCTAATATGTTCTGAGCACATTATAAAGTCATGTTCTTCACAATCATACTCTCTCATGAAACATTTTCTTGACATTTTAACAAAATAACTAAAAGAGACAGATGCTAAATCCTAACCAATGCAACATTTTTTTGTAGGACACCATGCAGCTTCTGCTATTTTGGTCAGTAACTTTTCTGAACTGAGCCCTCTGCAATAGCTTCCTAAACCATATTTTAGTCCCTGCTTACCTATATGGGACGATCCTTATCTTCAAACATCTTCACATCTCCATTCTGCATCCTCCTTGTATCATCAACTTAAGTGATCACCTATTCATAAAACGGTCCACAGCTGAGTTCCATTTGTAACTTATCATCAGCTAACTGTTCTGTGATTATTACGAGATAAGACTTGGATGCCTGCCGATGGATCGAGACAAAGAGTAGTTGGCCGAACTCTGCAATTGGTACACTTTATCCACTATATTATCCTTTTCATGATCCAAAGACTCTAAACCAGATAATGAACAAATTAGAATAGCAAATGTGTAGTCTACTTTTGGACCAAATTTTTTGTCAGACAACCAAGTTGGTTGTGTCCATGACGAGCTAAGCAACAATAAGCTCTTTTTATATTCATGCATGCTTATTTTTGCTTTCTTATCATATACTTCCCAGGATAATTATTGAGTACAAGAGTTAATGTTTGTCCAAGTATGTATACAACACGTAGTTAATTGTATGATCTGATCCCCACTCCCCCCCAAAAAAAGTCCCGGTAGAGTGCTCCCCAGGAAATATGGTTTATGGGCTTATTGCTAAAAAACAGTGTTTTGTGTGATGATACCTTAATTGTGAAGGCATATAATAGCGGTATCCAGGATGCCAGTGTGTGTTTGACCTGCATCTGGAAATCATGACAGTAGCAGAAGTAGATGTTGTGTATTTTAGCAGAGATAATGTTGCAGTGGTGTATGTTGTTGTCAATTATATCAAATAAAAAATAATCTTAAAACCTATTTTTGTCAATTGTCAATTTAAGAAGGGACACCCAGAGTGTGGTATCCCTGATTACTAAAATTCTATCTGGATACATGAAGTAGAATCCTCTAAAGGCAGTTTTAGATGGAACACCCATTAAAACATAGTGCAAGACAATATAAAATAAACTTTGGAAGAACTCAATCACTGCACGAGATATCACCCGGATACTCCTATATGATATTATGCCATTATTTATTGTGGGAGCATTTTCTCAGATCAGCTCCCATGGCATGCATACAACCAGTCAATTCCGTGGAAGCCTTCATTTGTAACCAAATTAGTGGAGGCCCAGTCCCAGCTCCATAACTGCACTGAGAACGGCGAGACTGGTACAACCTCTGCATGCTCTCGCTGCACAAGGCAGTGGGGGTGTCTTTGAATGCCTTGGGACACTATTTCAAGAAAAGCATTAGAGAACCAAATATCCAGGAAACTTTGAGGTTAAAAAGGTAAGTAGTGAGTAATTTATGTTTGTTCAGACAGGTACTTTAATTACTCACCTAGTTTTCAATCCCACAACCCACATGACCTATGGTGGTCATGGACTTCGCCTTGCAGGTGATCATACCTATACAGCAACCCTGATAGGTCCCATGAGGCTTTGGTTGCAGTTGGCTCATCTCAGGATTGTTAGTGAGTTTTAAAGCTGTTTGTTTTTATGTTTTCAAGTGCTTGAAACTGAAGAAAACCCACATGGGCTGGCCCTAATGTTTAAAAGATTCCAGAGGCAGCAGCTTGGCTGCCCCAAGGCATCCCGATTGGGAAGTTAGCCAAATACCTAGCACTTCCTCATTCATTGCATGGCTGTCAATAACATGACTGCCAGTCACCAATTGATTTTGTGGATTGGGCTTGGCTTGCAATTGAAATATGAATGGCTGCCACCTGTCACATGATTGGCTGCCATTTGCTGCCATTCCAGTAAATAAGGAAGTGGTGACATTTCTAGGTTGGCTTTAGTAGAAATAAACTATTTTCCACCATTTCATGGATTTATTTAGCCCACAACTACAGAAGCATTGCAAATGTTAGAATAGCATCACAAATTTGTATGTTTTAGTAATTCAGTTGAAAAACTGAAACACATATATTATATTGAGTCAATACAAGCAAGTGTTTTTTTTTATGTTAATGTCGATGATTATGATTTGCAGCCAAGGAAAACCCAAAATTCATTATCTCAGAAAATTAGAATATTATATAAGACCAACTGTAAAAAAAATGGAAATGTTGGCCAAATGAAGAGTATGCACAGTAAGATCACTCAATACTTGGTTGCGGGTCTTTTTGCATGAATGACCGAATCAATACGGCGCGGCATGGAGGTGATCAGCCTGTGGCACTGCAGAGGTGTTATAGAAGCCCAGGTTGCTTTGATAGCGGCCTTCAGCTCATCTGCATTGTTGGATCTGGTGTCTCTCATCTTCCTTGTGGCAATACCACATAGATTCTCTATTATTTTAAGGTCAGGTGAGTTTACTGGCCAATCAAGCACAATGATACTGTGGTTATTTAACCAGGACTTGGTACCTTTGGCCATGTGGACAGGTACCAAGTCCTGTTGGAAAATGAAAAATCCATCTTTAAAAAGCTTGTTGGCAGAGGAAAGAATGAAGTGATCTAGATTTTTCTGGTAGACAGCAGTGTTGACTTCGGTCTTGATAAAACACAGAGGACCAACACCAGCAGATGACATGGCTCCCCAAACCATCACTGACTAGACCTCAAGCAGTTTGGATTGTATGCCTCTCTGCTCTTCCATACTCTATGAACTTGATTTCCAAATGAAATGCTAAATTTACTTTCATCTGAAAACAACACATTTGACCACTGGCTACAGTCCAGTTCTTTCTATGCTTGGCCCGGGTAAGACGTTTCTGGCGTTGTCTATTGGTCATGAGTGGCTTGACACATGGAATGCGAAACTTGTAGCCCATGTCCTGGATATGTCTGGATGACTCTTGAAGCACTGACTCCAGCAGCAGTTCACTCCTTGTGAATCTGCCCCAAATTTTGGAATGGCATTTTCTTTACAATCCTATCAAGCCTGCGGTTATCCTGGTTGCTTGTGCACCTTTTTCTACCACACTTTTTCATTCCACTCAACTTTCTATTAATATGCTTTGATACAGCACAGTGAATAGCCAGCTTCTTTAGCAATGGCCTTTTGTGGCTTACCCTCTTTGTGGGGTGTGTCATCTGTTAGGTCAGCAGTCTTCTCCATGATAGTTAACGCTTGGAAAGCCTTTGCAGTTGCTTTGGGTTAATTATTCTAATTTTCTGAGATAATGAATTTTGGGTAAACATTAACATAAAAAAAAAACACTTGAAGAAGTTCACTCTGGTTGTATTGGCTCCATATAATATATGAGTTTCAGTTTCAACTGAATTACTAAAAATATACATAATATATATACATTTTTGATGATATTCTATTTTTTTGCAATGCACCTGTATACTAACTAACTGTAAATTTTATTTACGGCTGGGACCTTAAACCGGAAGTTTACCTTTTGATCAAAACTGTAACCCAGTTGGTTCAAATGATTTTGCTCATATAAAGAATAATCAGCTGTTGCTGTTTTCTTTCTACATGCTCCTCTGGGTTATGCACAAGAGTTCTTTACTTCTCACTGCTCACTTCTGTTGAACATGAACCTTAGCCACATAGAGGGTTAATTACCAAGTCTGGTCAGGTCACCTTGAAGGTCTTTCTTGGTTTAAGTTACCTGCATAGCTTTATGTCATCCTTAATAGCTGTAATAACTTTCCTAGATCTGTATCATTTATGAATAAATTAACAAGTAATGATGCCAACTCTAAACCTTGGAATACACCACTGATAAATTTATTCCATTAAGGGTCTAAATAATTAACCACAAATCCCTTGATGCAACTTCTTGGTCAGGCTTCTTACCTATTGTGTCTTTTAAAATGTGGTTAAATCTTGATTTGAAGTTTCAAATTATGAGCAGGAATTCATGGAAATCCAATTTACTGAAGCACCACATAGTTACAATATGACTTCTGTGATTTTTTTTTTGCCTGGAGTCGGGTGAACAGCACAGGGCTTGAGCTTGGATTCAAGCAGTGATGAGTTTTATGCAGAAAGCCATGCTGGTAAATGGCTGTATAAACATGTATTGTTTATGTAGGCAAGTGAAAGGCTGATCTATCCCCATGGAACCGCTCGCTCTGGCTACATCTGGCAACTCATTTTATTTTGCTACAGTTTGTGCTTGTGGTTAATATTTTGCAGCTGGTTATTTTAATGGTACTTAAGTCACATATTTTATCTTTTAGTTTTAATATGAGGGTCTATTTGGAAAGGAATCATTTCAGCTTTCCCTCTGAATTCTCTCTCGTGCTGCTCAGAATTTTTGCAATACTTTTTCTTGGCCATGAAATATTTCCCCGGCCAGACTATATGCTCGTAATAATAATTACTAATAATCCAGTGTCATTAATCTGCACCTAATGGCTTTGAAATATAGACTCAACTGCTTAAGAGGGAAGTAACACTTCACTAACAAAAAAAAAAGACAGCTAAAGGAAATGAGACATTGCGCTTCTTGTGTTATATTTTTAATGACAGTTGGTTGAGAAAATAGAGGATGGTAAATGTTATTCCTAAACATAGTTCATGCTGTGCTGTGTGTATTTTTCATAGCAGATAAAGATTGGTTTGACATATATATATGTCACATATAAGAATGTACATGTATTGCTAAGATGAAGAAAGAGATACAATTACCAAAGGCTTTGTGCCTAATAAAATGTGTCAGTCATGACTGGTTTCACCCTCCCATATCAAATGAGAAGTTCCTCCCTCAGCACAGAAGAGCACAGAAGAGGAATATTAGGGATATATTCCTATAGGAATATATATATATGGTATAATACTTAATACCAATACCAAGTCTATAGAGGAAAATTCAGGTTTAGTGGGTTCTAGTCTCCAGAAAGCATCTAAAGCAGCCAAATGCCTCCACATTGCATGGGGAGAACTCCAAATATCTCAGGAAGACAGATATGGCAGTTTCTAGAAGGAAACACATTGCCTTACCCATCATATGGTTATGCTGCTGTCCCTTACAGGTATGTGCAATGCGTTGTCTCTACCATAGCAGCGGGCAGTGCCCCCTCCGCATGTTGCCCAGGGTGACTGTCCTGCCCACTCCTAGAAACAGCCCCACTCACAGCTCTATTTTGGCCAACTAATGGATTTTTGAGAGTGAAAAGGAACCAAAACCATTATCAGCCAGCCTTGGGTCTGGCTGATTCCTTATAACCAGGGTATCCTCAACTGGGAAGCCCAGTTGTGTGTAGTCCCTGGAGATACCCTGTGTACTCACATCGCCAGCGATCATACAACATATGAGCAGGCACATCCCTGGCATCTCACAACTGATGCATGCTTCGGCGCACAGCCATTCGGATATTTTGGGACGGGATTGCACTTGGTAGCCAAAAAGCGTCTGAGGATGTCCAGTGCTCTGTTAAAACTGAGCTCTATGCCATGCATGAATATTTACTGCATAGAGAGCATAGACAAGAGTCCACATATATACACTGGGATCTTCATGAGGTGAGCATTCAGGAGATCCCAGGGGGGTTTAATCCAGCAGGTAATTCAACAAAGTGGGATGCCCCAGGGCCACGGTGATCTAAATTTAGGGTTATGATCCACTTTAGAGAGACCCTTCAGTCTCTAAAGAACTCCATCCTCCTCCACATAAGGTAAGTAAAACAAAAATGCACTTAACTCGGCATATTTGGGTGTCCATTCCAACAATGGAAGCAGGGTTATCCTCAGCAGCCACCACAACTAAACAGAGTGATTGACTCATTTACTCATTCACAACAACAATGCTGGTGCCACTCTGATTGGCTGGTGGGACCGTTGCATGCAATCTGCAGTGTCCCAGAAGAGGAGAAGTTGAGGCTGCAGGGACTAGGTCATTCAATTTTTTATATTAACCCCTTGCAGTGAATGAGCTAGACAACAAAACTGTTTTAAGACTTTAGTGTCTCTTTAAGTTAGATAAGCAGATAATGAGAGCAGTGAAATTTAGTATCACCTTCTCTACTTCTCACTTACATATAGATAAGTTCTAATAATGAGCAAAAAGGTTATAAAATGCGTTTATTGAATAAAGGATCTGCTATTATCCATAAATGAATTGCTGGAGCTTTCAAAGAGGACTTATCTGTATTACAAAGCTGTTAATATGAATTTACCAAGCTGCCCTATTCAAACTAGCAGA
Source organism: Gastrophryne carolinensis (assembly GCA_027917425.1). NCBI lineage: Eukaryota > Metazoa > Chordata > Amphibia > Anura > Microhylidae > Gastrophryne > Gastrophryne carolinensis. Next base: position 556,103,984 of record CM051234.1, read on the forward strand.
TCTAAACAGGTGGGTTTGAATCATTGGTTGCCTTTTTGGGAAAAAGTCTTTGTATTAAATCATATATTAACTATTCCCATTAGATCAGTGGTATGAAATGCATTTCCTTTAAACTAATGAAAAAAATAATATAAGCCACAACCTGTAAAACGATAACAGTCTTTCTTGAACCAGCCCTGAAAAACCACAGCTAATGTTTATGTAAAGGTACTCGATCACTTAGGCAATGGTATATCCATAGCAATCAAACAAAAGACTTTAAAAATGACTTCCAAATAGAAAAAAAGCAAGTTTAACCAAAGTAATTGAGAGAGCAATTCTCGCTGCATTTGACTGGTCACCAGGAATATGAAAGATAATGTCTTGCCTACTTTCAGCAGCTCTTAGGTTCAGAATCGAGCCAAGAATTGGTAATGTGACCTAAAAGCGGGCAATTAAAACACGCGTTATGTCCATTAGGTTTAATTCCTGCAAACCAACCCTACATTTTCTTGGAAAGCCAAGAAGAACTTCAGTAGTAACTTATTATGCATGATATTGGGGTCACTGACCACCTTTAACTTCAGCCAAAAGTGGTCAGAAACATTTGTCTGGGGAATTCTACGTGGCGCTAACTGTCGCAAACATCTTACATTAGGCATAGAGTGGTCAAACCATCGGTGCTAAATGGCACAGATGCTTCTCAAATCAGGCCCTCAGTAATCACTGCAGAATTCCCACTAATCGGCAACAAGTGTTTTTCAGCTTTTTTTATTTTTTTAGAACCATTTTGAATTGGAAATAACAAAGCCATCACCCAAGTTGCCTGTAAATTTGATTGATTGTGACATGCTTTTCCTTTGAATACGCACAATAAAAATTGTAGCAAGGATTAGGAATCTTGGATAAGAGGGATATTGGAACAATGAGATGGGTATTTAGAAATGCAGCATTTTGACCTGTGATGATAACTTGATAACGAGTTACTTCTTATTTAAATGATTCTTCTAGTTTCTCTCAAGGAAAAGCCAGCCTGTATTTTCACGAAGCCTTTGTATCACCTGCAATTCATGAACCCTTTAAGTGATGCACTTCAAGCGCTATGCAATCAAAACTTTGATCTCATTTCTATTCATAACAACTCAGCCGCTTTTCAGGTTTTCTTCAGTTTTACAGCCATAGAGAGTTAGTCACTTAAATGAAATGTATAAAAACATTCTACCTCTTTTATGAGCATTCCTTTTAAGGGACCAAGAAATGGAATTTCACTATCCCGGGCTTTGAACCACCTGCCTGGGGCACCCCCAATTGTGTGTGGCCCTACATTGGCCCTAAAATCACCTTTGCTTTTTTCCCACAGAGCAGGATTGGGCCGTTGGCCAGTCACTGGCACACATTACATTCAGCATTTGGTTTGCCACTCTGAGATTAGAGCAGCAAGCAAAGATGAAAGGGCAGTGAGCCACCAATCCCATGTTGTTCCTTAGTGCGTTCCCATGCTAGGTCTTTCTGACTTGCTGGGGCAGGTTCACACAGATAGAGATGAGTTGGGATGCAGCCATGGTGCACTCATGCGCTGTGGGATTGGTGGAGAGGTACGTTTTTCAAGAGATCCCAGATGTTTTACACATCAGAGACCACCAGCCCTTGAGCTTTAATAAAGGGTTGATTGAATATTTATTTCAGTTGGTATATACTTCTGATTACTGACAAATTGAAAAGTCTTTTACAACACTCCCAGTAGCATTTGTCTTCTGAGAGAAGTACTAAACACAAAGTACTAAGCACAAGGGATATCAACATTGCTGCTGCCTCCTCCCCCCACATTACCTTTGAAAATCCCAGTTTCACTTATCTGCACCAAAATCCCCCAACCCTGGTAAAATCAGGCCCCAGTCACCTGATGGTCTGCTTTAACTGTTTGAAACATGAATAGATGATAAATAGAATTTGCCATCAAACAATTTGTAAGCAACTAAGCAGCTGAAAAGCGGAGGGGGACCAGGACAATGTTAGTTACGCTTCCTAAAAGGTTTCTAACAGGATAACATTAACAAGAGTGTTATGTTTCATATGCCTGTAAATAACTGCTTCTATTTAAAAAAAGTGCTATTAAAATGACACCATTGCAAGTTGAAGCGTGATCCTCGAAAGACATTCTACACTGGCCACTTCTCCAGGCTGATACTTTATGTAAAAACTTCAAACACAGTTAAAGTGTTCATTATGCTGGAGATTCATTATGTCATTTAAATGTATATATATATATATATATATATATATATATATATATATATATATCCACTAACCACATGACCATAGCCAAGTGAATGGAAGGACATGGTCACACACAGAGCATGGGATGGAGCGATTGATGTGGGTGTGTGAAGGGGGAGAGGTCACAACGGGTTAAACACAGTCTGCAGCCAAAGCATTTCCTGGCTGTCAACAGGACCTGATTTCCCTGCATCCACTGCTGTGGTCTTGTGACACATGTGTACCAGCAGTAGGGAAGCATGTAAGAAGTATATGACTTTGCCCTTAAGCCGCTGTGCCCCACCCACATTTTACACCTTGTCCCCCCCCCCCCCCCCCGTCCCCAACAAGGGGACGCAAGTATTAAACGTGCCCAAGGCAGCTTGAACACCAAATACTGCCCTAGGTGGGGGACAACGTTTCCTAATGATGTCAATTTTTTTGCATTCAAAATTTGAAAGCCTTTTCAGATATATCTTTAAGTGCCATATCATCCCTATATGATACTGTTATTTGTATATAAAAAAAATTCTACCTCATGAGAACAATTCTGCACCCTATCATGTGGAGTGATCCAACAACAGGTGCAGCGGATTAAAAGTCTCTTTATACTTTACTATACACTTTATTATGTGTTGATTTGAAAGGCTTGGCACTCATGTAAAAACATTATCATTAGTTGTTTTTCACTTACTGAGTAACATTCTGATGTTCACACTCAAAACATAAGTTAAAGATGCTAAAAAGGACTAAAGACACAATCTTTCCAAAAAGCACATTCCTATAGAATTCACCACTAAAAGCTGGGCAACGGAAAAGGTGTTCACCAGCATGCGCTGCGCAAAATGGCTTTGACGTAAATCCAGCAAACACTGAAATCACTGGGCAAACAAGCGCTGGTGCGAGTGTGAATGCGGAAAAGAGCAAATGGCAAGTTAAAACCAGAGGGGGGGGGGGGCAGTAGATCGTTGAGGCTTAGGGGATTTGAGGCTTAGGGGGTTTTAACCTCCCCCAATGTTCCCCCTTAAGGTCATAAATTGAGTTGTCGAAACCCCCCACCCCGGAGAACTGTGCAGCCACACATGGGTCCGTCGTCGCATTCATGACGCGATCCTACAAAATATATTGCCTTAATTCTTCACTAATCTACTATTCACAATGGCTAAAGCAGAAACCATGCATCTGGAAGTGCACCAATATCAATGTATATATCGAGCAGGCTTGTCTTGATCTGCTTGTGTGTTCCCAGCTTCATGACACTCCTAAGCTTTCAGCAAATTGCCAAATAGGTTTTGGTTACACTGGGTATGTCTTAAAAATAGATTCTATCTCGTCTCATGATAATAAAAAGTATTCCAGAAGCTTTATCCAAATGTTTTTGATGACTATCTGCCCCTTCAGTTCATAATAACACATTCCGTGTACCTGTCTCTTTTTTATTTGAAGTGTCTTTTGTGTCATTCTTCTTTCCTTCCACATTATTTTGAGATTGTTTACTCAAACTTGTAGCTTAATATTCAAGGACAATACATTTTCTGGAGAGGAAAAATCTTAGCTTTTTTCTGTTTACATCTTTCATCGGTAAAGATCAGCGCCAAGGACAACTATTTTAACTTCACCAATTTACCTAACATAGTTACCTCTGTTTGGAGCGTCCGAATATTCAGGGCACCACTTTGTCTGAGCTTCCCCGGAAAAAACTCCAATAGTTTATTTTTGTAAATGTCAGACTTTTGATGTTTTGCAATCATAGTGATAATCACCTTGACTTGTCGGGCTGTACATGAAAGAATCATCCTTTACAGCATCCAGGGTGCTGCTGTAAAGTATTGGAAGCTAAATATAAATGTGATTCAGAATATTCAGCTGAAGTTAAGCCAAGGACTTCCTTGCAAAAAATAGTAATTATACAAAAAAAAATGTAAATCCTTCCTTTAAAGGTCTACTAAAAAAACAGGTTATTCAGTTTTTTTTCCCAGTAGCATTAAATAACTCTGCCCTCATCTGATGCAGCAAGGGCCTTGCATAAATCCTGGACCACTGGATGTCTCCAATGTTAAGTATTCAAGTTCAAGATATGGAGTGGTGTGCTCTGAGGAATGACAGGTGAGTATCCAGTTTTGTTTTCTAACCACAAGGGACCTTTAAAATGATCCCCCTCTAAAAATTCAGAGAAACATCGGAGGAGCTAGAAACCTCCCCCAAACCTCTCTGGCCTTCTGCTCCCCCCCTCTAATTTTACTTTTGGGCAATTTATACTCATGTGTCATGACTCATGAGTCCTCTGGTCTGATATAGTCATCTGGGTCCCTCCTATTCTTGGCAATCTCCGATGGGCAGCGCCATCTTGCATCCCAACAGACACTGCGTGCATCCCCACCTTTCTCATGCCTGCACAGTGCCAATGAATGGGCTGTAGTGGGGACCGGCCAAAAAGCCGCCAAATTTTGGAGAGTGGCAGGGACAGTGCTGGATTCTGACGAGAACTGCTAAGGCTGCTGCTGTCATGTAGCAGTGGCTAAGACAGCCGGGGACAGAAGAATTGGGTCCTGAAGCAGATGGCTATTGCCATATTAGCTGGTGGTGACATCCAAAAGGTAAGCAGGGCCCAATGGGGGGAAGGGGGAAGGCAACAGTTCCGTTTAGGTCTGATGTTCCCCTTTAATAATCATAATGGCCACTAATTAAAGTTCAATCTCCAACAGAAAAAATAAATATAACTATTAGAAATCAGCAGCTTGAGTCCTGATTGTTGACTATTGGACAGTGTTCTAAGATCAAGGGATGACTGACAGTTGGGTTAAAACTAAAGAAAACAGCTATACTGAATTAAAGGGATTATTCGTGCTAAGTGTTAAAATAAATCATTGTTTGCTTACCTTCCATGCAACGGATTTATTCTGATGTGTTGAATAAAGCTTTTGTTGCTAAGATTCAGTCCCTTATTTGTAGCCCAACCTCTGGGTTTAATTTATTCATGATTTCATGATCACCTTTTATACAACAAATACATGTCCATTGAAAATTTAAACTGGAAAATGGTTTCCTTTAATAAAGTAGTTTTATCTTTAGTTTTTACATTTTAATGGCTACTCGTGAGTTAGGATGGAAAGGAATGGGCAGCCTCTGTTGGTGTACATTGGTATAGCTGTGAGCTATTTAAATAAATATATATATATATATATATATATATATATCTCAATCATACACCAAAACTGCTTTAAAAATAGAAACCCTTTTTCTTTTGGGTCTTTATTGTGATATTGAAACAGTAAATATTGAATCTGCCCTGAACAGTTAAAAAAATTGACTCCATTTTTGTGTTTTAAAAAGAATGAACAAAAGGAAACATGAAATAAAAAAAATCTTACATTTTTGGTTTAAACCTGCTCTAAACCTATACTTTACAATTATATTCCATCTGGAAAATGATCAAATTAAATGGGGCTCTGTGTGCTGTGTCACATTCCTCTACCCACTTGAAAGTGCAAAAATTATATGTCATAAATGAATGGATTTCCTGACTATACAGTATGCAAAAATGGAAAACAGATGGATCGCAGAAAGCACATTATACTTTTGGCTACAGTTTGAATGAAATTCATAGTTGTGTGCATATGTGAAGCAATATGAACATAGATTTTGTAAACCAAGATCAAAATTACAGCAATATTAAACATTTTCAACAACATAGTATAACATGAAATGAGTTCCAGTAGAAGGGAGGTAAGAGATGAAAGGGATAATCCTAAATATACAAAATATTTAATCCATCCACTTTCAGGAAACCAAACTTCTTCTTCCTTTGGATCCACCTTGTAAATTGTAGGACTATAACTATAAGCATAACCGCTTTGCTTCTTTGCCATGTCATGGAATAAGTGGATGGATAGGCCTGATCTTCACCCTAAATGTAAAGATAGAATTTGCTGCATGCATTACCAGGGTAATTCAATTAGAAAATTAGGATGATCCAAACAAGGAGGTGAGGTTTACACCAAGCAACTATAAGTGGCATTTGGCTGGTCCAGAACGCCAAGCAGAGGCCGGAGACAGTCAGCAAATATCTTCTAGAAACATGGCTGGAAAAAGGAGATCATATGGTCCATCTTGTCTGCTCATTATTAAGTTAGAGGCCAAGGTCAGGGCAGGCACCAGAGGTGCAGATTCAAAGCCCAAGCCAGAGTTAAGATGAAGTCAGAGTAAGCAAGAGGCAAAAGATTCATAGTACATGGAGCAAGATGACAGAACAGCAGTGGTCCATAGCTAACGGGTTCAATGATAGGTGTATCTACTTGAAGCACACCATTTCGCATGAGGGAGCCTGAGCATGAGTCCTATCATCTCGTACAAATTCCTCACTTCTCTTTCTTCTATCCTTACCCCACTTCTAGAGCCGTGGTCCTCAACCATCCTCCTCAAGGCCCAACAACAGGTCATGTTTTATGGATCTCCACATAGCAGCTCTATAGCTCTTTCCCTGCACTAATTATTTCATCTGCACATTTGTGTGGAGATAACCTGACCTGTTGATGGGCCCGAAGAGGAGAGTTGGGGCCCTTGTTCTAGAGGGCACCTGTATCCATGTCTATAAGGATGACTAAATTACACATGTGAAATGTCAAATCATAATAATTCATTGACTAATCACTAGTCTTGCTGTAGTAGATTATGGGGTAAAAACCAGAAAGGGAATTGGGGAAAATGGAGTGGTTGAATAGTTTTATGATAAGGTAGATTGATATTAGGCAGCGGGTAACACTTTTGCTCTTTATATCTTATCAATATAATGTGGTGGTTTCCAAATGATTGTCAGGCTGAAGTTGTGTAATTTATTTTCAAATAACACAATTGAAAAAAATATCTTAATATTAATAAACAAAGCAACTGTATACATGGCGCTCAGTTGCTCAGTATTGTGGCCCATATGAATTCCCGCTTATCTCCTGTACTGCGTAACTTATCTCAGAAATCAGAACCTTGCACACATTTGTCTACCATATGCTTCCTGTAATGTAAACGTGGATTGTATTGATCTGCAACGAATTAGAATTATAAGCCTTGCAGAATATTTAGAGGGTAATTTAGTAAAATGCTGAGAATTTAAGTAAAGCTGTGTTTACATCCAGACCCCTGCAGGAGAATTCTCTGTGTTTGTGTAAATTACGAACAGTGATTGGATGCTAGAACTACGCACACATTTATGGGATTTTACTTTACTTCATTTCAGTACATTAGATATTTTCATGCATACCACTGGTTATCTTTGTTTCCATGCAATACTGGAGTCTTTTGGTTAAAAGATTACGTTAAAAGATCTGTAGAGCGTTTATAGGCTTTACATCTTTTGTGTTAAGTGGTAGTGTCTTCTACTCAGGACTCATGGGATGTGAATGGGATGTTGCCCATTTAGATGGAAATCTTTATAGCGTATGTTCGCAATAATGTTTTGTACCTTGTTAACCATTTAGAGCAATAGAAAGTGAAGGATTAAGGCAATACCTTGTAAAGCTAATACTAAGGCTAAGTATATTCAAGGTAAGCTTTCGAGAAGACCATGTCTGATGAAGAGAAGTTTTCTTAAAAGCTTGCCCTAAATATACTTAGGTTTATAAGGCATTGTCTTATTAATTCTCTTTTCTGTAGTATTTGTGACAGGTTGATTAGTTAGAAACTGAAAAAGGTTAGAAGTTGGTTAGAGGAGCACTATTGCGAAAATAATGGGACAATAATAAAAATCCATATACAGTATGCTGGATAGTGGTAGGAGGGGTCACTTATACACCTGGAATAAAGAAATATTCAGCCAAGCTTGTTTTTTATTTTTATTAAAGGAAGTAAGAGGAATAGGGTGACAGGCTCTGTCACCCCTGATAGACTAAACCTGTCACCCCTGGATTTTATTCCTACTAGGAGAGGAAAACCAAAAGATTGGCGGAAATTGTATTCAGTTTGGGTGTATAAGTGACCCCTCCTCTCATTAGCCACCGTGTTTATGTGGGTTTTTAATATTACACAATTTCGTGATAGTGCTCCTTTAAGTACTGGTAAGTTAAGATAATTAGGCCCATAGGTTTCAGTTACAATTGTAGTACTAGGTTAGATGGCAGTAGGGAGTAGTGAGCCAAAAAATAGGACTGCATAGAGTGAGCCAAAAGTATAGGACCCCATAGAGAATAACATGTATCAACTATAGATCAACTATAGATTTTGGAGGGAAAATTCTGGAAACAGCCAAAGCTAGACTGAACCAGCAGTGGTTACATCAGGAACACATGGACAAGGTTCATCATGTTTTCCATGTTTCAACTCGTGGCCAAGTTTCAACTGGATCACATTTCTGGTCAAGATAGACTATACTAAAGATACATATAAGAGTACAAATATTTTTCTGGCTGGTGTTCTATCCTATACTTGTATGCTAAAGGAAGAAAACATAGTTCCACGACACTGATTGAAACAATTAATTAGGAACCGACAAACATTGCAAAATGACCTTCTGTGGTCCAAATGCTTTTAACATGTGCTCCCTTGTGCTGCAACGTGTGCAGCAATGCCAGAGTGGCTTATAGTAGTATATAGAAGCACATTCAAAGCACACTATATTGCACTTTGTATTGTGCCATAGACTTGGAAAAAAATCATACAAACTATGGTATAATCCACCTGACAACACAAAGCACCCTAATACTAGACCAAAAATGCAGTACAATGGCTAGGTGTGAGCTTAACCTTACAAAGTGATTATCTTGTTAGGCAAAGCGCTAATCTGAAATAGTAAAAATCACTATTCTGGGTGAAAAACACATCTTATCTTAGTCCTTCAATCACAAGCAAGTAAAAGCAAACACAAGCATGCAAATGCAATTAGCAAGACATATGTTTCAATAAGTTGACATATCAAAGAACAGCGGAGCCAGTAACTAATAGGAAGCAATCTCTCATCAAGTGTTGATTTAGCACTGTAGGGATACAAGAAGCAGGGGGGGGAGGGGGATGAGAAAAAGATTTGCTCTGGAAATTAGGAGACCCAGAGAAGTAAAATGTCTGGAGATAATAAGGCATGTGAAAATCCTTTAGCACCTCTCTTTTTTACCTTCTGTATCGAAAACATTTCTAGAAACAGCCAAAACGAAAAATATTGCATAGTGTTAGGGATGTATTCATACACGAGTGTCTGCGCTTGTGTGTGTGTGCGGCTATATGATGTGTATGACCCATAAGTCAATAAAGCTGCATTATAATGGTTCTTAAGGACCTGCTGCTTCATTATCATTCAGGAAAATGTGTCATATGGTCATTAATATACTCGAAACCAAAGCAGCATATGAAATAATGTTAGGACTTTTTTTCTGTCATGTTTTAATATTTGCAATTTGGCCAAGAATGAACACCTATCTGTAGGACCTCAGAAAGGGAAGGAAAGGTGGTACCTGCTGCTCATAAAAGAAAATGATGTATATGTAGGAGGTTACTAAACACTTCGTAATGGTATTAGATGCATTGCAATCATTATATATTGCTTTTTTTTACTTAGACTCACTATAAAATCAACATTCTTATGCAGAATCACTAAAAGAAATGAACACAGTGATTATTATAAACAACTGAATAACAATAATCTGTCCCTGCAATGTTATAGCTTGGTGCACACTCAATGAATGGCCAGGAATCACATTGGGGGTTGCTCAGCAGGGTTGGGCAGGCCAAGGTCCAGTAAAATCCCTGGCTGATATTTGTCCCCAGTCTGCCACTGAACAATTCTACATACTTTAAATTATACTGAGAAATGTATGATGTGTGGGGATGGGATCAGATTTGTGCTCAACATATGGCTCAGAAAGAGCTGCGTCAAAATGCAAATTGTGAACAACATGCTGGTATATGGTGCACCTTACATGCACCCAGGTTCATGGCAATACCGGTTTCCATGTGTTTGGAGAATGGACTGAATCTCTGAAACTAAATCATGCTGAGCAAGCGCCTTCCAATTTAAAGTATATTCACATCCAACAATAAAGCTACACTTTCCAAACCACTGGCAAGCTTGATGTCCTCTCAGCTTGAAGATATCCAGTTTCAGTTTTATCAACTCTAGTGCCAACAGTGTACTGGCCATCCTGTCTTGGAACATACACCCCTGCATCCAGTCACAAGGTTACATGCTTCCTATGGTTGGCAACCGGGTGTACACCACACAAGTATCCACCATGGATATGCAATCAGTGGTAGATGCTCAAACGTGCCCCCTTGGGCCAGTTATGATTGCACGATCAGCCCCAAGGACACAATGGGGTTAAGTCAGTGGGTGGTCAGTTAAGAAAGAGTTTTTGGGGCTGGACAAATATGTGAGATCACTAGGACTGACTTTATCTGAGGACATAGCTTTATGCCTGGCATTATTAAATATATTGAGTAGAGATGAGCGAACTCCTTGAAAGTTCGATTCGGGCGATTCGCCGAATTTCCCCAAGAAATTCGGGTTCGCCCGAATCAAACTTTCACGAATCGCTCATCTGAAAAAAAAAATGCCGGCATGGTGGGAGCGGGCAGGCCGGCTACGCTGTCAGCAGGCGGCGGAAGCCGCGTCCTCTGATGACAGCTGAGAGCGGCGCCGGCCTCCACGCTCATTCGGAGCAAATTCCGGTTCGTCCGAACCGGTTCGCTCATCCCTAATATTGAGTAACATGAATGTTGTATAAAATATTATTTTATGCATCTATTAAGGCATTTTTTTTTCTCCTCTGTTACAGGAAATGGGTATGGTAACCATCGTAACTCACCAGGTCTGCTGGTCTCACCTGGTAACTTAAATAAAAATATGCAAACAAAGTCACCACCGCCAATGAACTTGGGGATGAACAGTCGCAAACCCGACCTCCGAGTTCATATTCCACCTGGCAGCAAGAATACAATGCCCTCTGTGGTAAGTACTTGTTTTACATGTTTTATTATGCACATACTATGTAATATATCATTCTAAATGCAGTGCAGTGTGAGTCTATCAGCTTGTGTACTATAGTAGGTGGAAAGCTTTTGTGTTTTATATATTGTTTATATGGGAGCCTCTTCCTTCAGCCTTCAAATTTTCTAGTTATTTGCTAACATTTAGTAAACTATTACACTTGAAAACCCAATCAAGGTTTTTAAATTTGTTTTTCTGACGTGTTCTGGTGAAGGTTGATGGCTTTTAATATTAGTTTCCAAGAAGAAATGTACCACCATTCATCTACAGGGCAATTAAGAGGCCGACCCATTAATAGCGGCAGGTAGCGACAGTTGAGCGACTGTAGCAGTATTTTCACAGCGCCCGCTAGTAGTCGCTGTGCTTGGCCGTTGTTCAGTTGTTGATAGCGACTGAGTCGGTGTGCAGTAATGTTGAATACGGGGTGACGAGTCACTATTTGACAGGTTCCGCGATGTATGGGTGCGCATGATAGCGATAGCTCCCACCACATTCATCAAAAATTCACGCTCCAAAAATTCTCGCGCTGTGAAATGCATGTTTAAACCCAAGAGCGCTGGTGGCGATGGGTTAAAAGTAGTTTTTTAACCCCCAAACAACCATATTTTTGGAAACCAAAAAAAGCAAGTATTTTAAATAATTTAGTAATATGAATACATTAATATCAGACCTGTAATATCAATTCTGCACAACTTTTTTTTTTTTTTTTTTTACCTTAAAAAAAATATCTAACATGGCAGAAGTGGTCACAGAATTTTTCACATTAAAAAAAAAAAACATTATTATGAATTAATTATGAATATTTAAAGATTGTTCCATTGAAATGCATTGGAGAGCGCCAGGTAGCGAGAGGTGATACCTGTCGCTGTTCAAGGTCGGACGCTGGCGCTGTGGGCTGAGGCTGGAATAATGATGAATGAGTCGCTATCTGGCGCTATCTCAGTCGCTAAGCAGGATCGGCTTGATAAATGTGTGATTGTGGTGGGGAGCCGGCGTTCTCGTGGCGTTGCCCGTCATTACCGGTCGCTCACCAGGCGCTATCTGTCGCTATCCCTTGTTAAATAAGGGCCTTAGACTTTGTGTCATGGAGTGTGCTGGAATATGGTATATGTAACTCACATTCATGTGTGATGACTATCTGTATATATAAGTGTCTTTATATAAAAATATATATAAACACATAGTGGTGAGCATCTGACCCAAAAGTTGGTTTAGGAAAATGACAAGGGGTGTGTGGGGGTGACATTCAAGGTGATTGTTATTTATACATTTGTGTGTGGGCATGGCCTGTATACAGCCTGCTGTAGCTGAAAACAATGAATGCTGAATGAGGAAGATGGCCAGTGCAGGAGCGTCGGTAAGGTGAGACTTTTCTTGTGTCTGTCTGTCTGTGTGTGTCGGCAAGCAGCTCTGTTTTGTCAGTGGAGGACAGGTGAACAGGAGGCAAACTGCCTGTTATAGGGAGATTTGGGGGGATTCGGCACCTTGCCTGTTATGGGGTGATTGGGATGATTCCGCACATTACTTGTTATGGAGTGATTGGGAGGATTTGGCACACTGCCTGTAAATAGTGAATGGGGGTATTCTGCATACTGCCTGTTATGGGGTGATTAGAGGAATTCGGCACACTGCTTATATAGGGGGTGATTAAGGGGATTCATCACACTGCCTGTATATGGTGGGGGCTTTGTGCATACTCACTGTTATGGGGTGATTGGGGGGATTCAACACATTGCCTGTTACAGGTGATTGGGGGGATTCAACACATTGCCTGTTACAGGTGATTGGGGGGATTCAACACATTGCCTGTTACAGGTGATTGGGGGGATTCAACACATTGCCTGTTACAGGTGATTGGGGGGATTCAACACATTGCCTGTTACAGGTTATTGGGGGGATTCAACACATTGCCTGTTACAGGTGATTGGGGGGATCTTGCACATTGCCTGTTACAGGTGATTGGGGGGATCTTGCACATTGCCTGTTAAATGTTATTGGGGGGATTCAACACACTGCCTGTTACAGGTGATTGGGGGGATCTTGCACATTGCCTGTTATGGGGTGATTGAGGGGATCCTGCATGCTATCCATTTTGGGGTGATTCTGGAGGAAGCAGGTTCTGCACACTGCCTGTTATGGGGTACTTGAGGAGGGATACTACACATGACCTATTATCTGTTTTTTGGGGGGGTAGAGGGATTCTGTCATGATGCCTGTTATTGGGGCACACGGTGGGGGTGTTTTAAGACATCACTTGGTTCAGAGTATTATCCTTTCTTATTCTCCTCATCTAAACCATAGGTGCCTATTATGCTCAGGTGCATCATGTATATGTGTCTGTGTGTGTATGTAAAAATGCTAATGATCAGGCTCTTTATTATAGATTAAAAATAATGGAACAGAATTAAAAAAACAGCTAAGAACACAAAGAAAAAACTATCATGAAGGCTATGTACAGCAATATTTATTTATGCTGGCTGCCCCATATCTTTAAGCAGTCACTCACAATGATTGATGCTTTGCCCCTTTAAACCTCATTGGGCATGGAGACCTGGCCTGTGTGTATGTAGGTAGAATATGGAGGGCAGGGAGGTTGATAATATATTTTCTAAACTGATGACATCCCCATAATGTGATGTATGCAGGAATCTCACGTGGTGCTTGGGAATGGCAATGAGATAGACGTGTGCATTATATTTCAACTATTGTTTCCCTGCTGAATAATTTAATATTACTAATTGTTACTTAATCCTCCTTTTCCTTGCTCTCAGTCTGAGGACGTCGATCTCCTTTTGGTAAGTGACATAACAGTGTCTGCGAGGGCTTTTTCTCTTTTACTTACTTAGCTAATTCTAGGAAGGAAAATTCCATAATACCCTATATATATAAATATATATATATATATATATATATATATATATATATATAATATGTTTTCATTATTCAGCTCTGGTAACAGGATACATGACCTACATTTTCAGCATATGCGTTGCCACTTGGTCACTGTACAATACCGTTAATACCATCCAGTTGCTAAAATACATCCTTGTGCCTTATGTAATGGAACAAGCCGAGACTCCCAAAATAGGGATCCCTACTGCCATCTGCTGGCTGTAATAACTGTAGCAGAAGCCCATTGTCACAGTGTCTGCTGGAGGAAGAAGCGTGAGGCCAGTCGCTGGTAATTTTCATGACATTTCGGCATTTGAATAATAAAGAAACAATGATAGTACAGTATGCATATTTCATCAATTTTCCACATGGTCTGTTCTCAGCCCACAATAAAGCAATCTTTACTGGTGGCAAGTTCAATTGCCTAGCAGAAGCTGATGTAATGGGTTACTATGGCGACACTTGGTCTCTTGAAAGATTGTAAATGATAGGGTTGGAGGAGTTCATGGGAGCCACATGCTAAATGAATAATTTGTAGCAAGTTGAAGTATATTTTTTTTTTTTTATTTTCCTTCGGGAAAAAAAAGCCAAAAGTGTTATGCAATACACACCTTATAAACTCACAAAGTGATTTTTTCTCTCAACAGAATCAAAGGATAAACAACTCGCAGTCTGCTCAGTCACTGGCGACTCCATTGGTTCCCGTAGCAACACCGACTTTACCTGGACAAGGGATGGGAGGATACCCATCAGCCATTTCAACAACATATGGCACTGGTAAGTAGTAGCAGCAAAATAGGTGTGGATATGAGTTATATTTATTCAAGCAGACCTAAACCCTGTCTGGCAACTTTGTGCCATGGAGGACCCTGGTCTGTGGCACCCCAGTTCACTCCCTTCTGCTGCCAGTAAGCCCTAAATTTAAAATGGACAAAAACCCAGGATTTTGACTATCCCGGGTTTTGGTCTCCTAATCGGGGGTGCCCCCCTGTGTGAAACCCCCCAGGTCGCCCGAACAAACTCACCTCTTCCCGGTCCTATGGCGCATGCGCAGCCTCTACTCCAGTCAGCGCGCTTGGATATGCTCCAGCCCCTTAGTCCTAGAGCTTGTCTAAGGCGAGTGGATCCGAGCACGCTGGCCGCTTGATTCCCCTCTACCCTTTAACAGGGAGCGTGCCCACGACGGCCATTCACACATACATGGCACTGGCACTCACCCTGCTAAAGGGATTGTGGGGATGCAACCACTGCTCGCGCATGAGTCGTTGGACCGGGAATGAAGGTGAGTTTTCTGGCGACCTAGGGGGTTTGACACAGCGGGATATCCTGAATCTGGATGCACCGGGGGGAGCAAGTATGCCTGCCCTGGAGTCTCAGATGCCAGGGTGGGTTTTGGTCCACTTTAAAGTGGCTCAAAACCCAGCTCAATCAGCCCAGGAATCTATAAGATTCCCAGGCCAATCAATTCCCTCCCCCTGTGGCATCTAATATCGGGATGCCCTGCTGTGTGACACCCCCCAGGTCCCCCGTTAGCTCACCTTTGTTCCCAATCCAACGGCGCATGCGTGGGCCACAGCTGCATCCCCTCTATCCCTCTAGAAGAGGTAGACATTTCTAATCTTACTAAAATAAGTAGACCACAGGCCTTGTAACGCTTTCTGAAGATGAAAGAATAAGGTTTTACTGTTAAAATAAAATACCAGGCCTGTCAGACCCCTTGTTGGTGCACCCTTGGGGTATGTGTACCGCAGGTTGAGAAACAGTGGTCTAGAAGACTGAATGACCTGTGCCTGCATCAGATATAAACCTTGAATATTCAGATGAAAAAAAACTATGTGCAAGGATATTTCTAATGTAATAATCAATCTTTTAATGCCTACCATGGTTTCTAAGCCTACTAATTTCATAAGAAAGGGTTAAAGCAAAAGCTCAAAGCAAATCTGCCGTTCAGCTGGGCTTTTACTAACAAGTTCAGCTTTATCCAGATGGCTTCATATGTAAGACAGCCCCTTCCCCTCTGGATTCTGCCATCTTCTGCAGAAGTTACTTTTTCTTTTGATAGTAGTGCTCATCATATTGTAGTTGTGTTGAGCAATATCTCCTGGCTTTTCCATTGCGTTGAAAGACTGGTAATAGTAAACAGGGGCATAGATAGGGGGAGCAGGGGGGCACTTGTCCCAGGTGCAGCAGGTCAGGAGGGTGCTAAAGGGGAGCCTGAGAACAGGTGGGGGCACCATTTTGAATCTTTGCCCCGGGTGCAGGAAAGCCTGGCTGCTCCTCTGATAGTATATGCAGCATTAGAAACACATCAATGACAACAAGCACATAGACACACTATAGAATGATTATTGCAGTGAGAACAATTCATGTATTGACCTTAAAAACTGCAGAAAGTCAATTTCTATTCAGCTAGATAATATTATTCCAGCCACACATACATCTGTTTCTATGAGTCAGTCATTTAAATTGATTGAACATTGATCACTTTTGTCCTGGGAACACAGTACGTCACCATTTTCAGTTTGATCAGCATTTTTCAATAGGATCTAAAACAAACAATCCAAAGCAGGAACATTGATGAACACAAGTTGCAATCTGACTAAAGGGAACTGTAGACACTGCCATGACCAAGATGCCATGATTAAGGGGCAGTTGTGGCCTAGAGGTAAGGGAGCGGACTTGTGACCGGAGGGTGGCAGGTTCAAATCCTGGTCCTGGGGCATGACTCTTGAGCAAGGCACCTAACCCCCCAACCACTCCTGGATGCCGTAATTAGGGCAGCCCACCGCTCTGGGCATGTGTACACTCACTGCACGGATGGGTTAAATGTGGAAGACAAATTCCTATGTGTGTGCAAGCATACAATGGCAATCTATGCATTATTTTATTTAATTTTATGACCAATACTTACCTATTCACCACCAAGTCTAGGAGGATGCTCCTGTTGAATGGAGACTGGAGGGGGGGAAAGGATAGTATTGATTACTACAGGGCTGGGGGATAGTGGGAGGGTCAGGGCCAGCTCCAGGTTTGTGGGGGCCTTTGGCCAAGAGATTCTTAGTGGGCCCCAAATTAGTGAGTCACATGATGTCACCTTTCAGCTCCGCTGCCACAAATGGGTCATCTCTTGCTGCTGATCGCCCTCCAGTCCTTGTCAGTTGCCACCTGGTTCTCACCACCTTCTGAGCTTCCATTAATTTCCAGGCCCCCTCCTCCATTGTTTCTAATCATCCCCTGTTGCCGAGGCCAGCCATGAGCAAGTCTGCACACAGCACCCGGCATTCGGTGGTTCAGATCCACTGTAAAATAACATTATGGCCAAGTGTGAGCCTGAGTGGGGCCCTGAAGATGCCAGGGCCCATGGCAATTGCCCAGGTTTGCACTGTGCTGGCGCCGGCCCTGGGGAGGGGAGGGCACTCCCTGAACCAGTACCTCAGGTAATGTGACTGGCTCGGTTTAAATGAAAAAAAAGTGTTTCTCCACTGTTAAGGCCACTCCAACTTAGCTTTTTAGAGATCACCAATTGGCTGACTGCAAGAATGCTGGCTGATGTGACCGAACCACTGCCCGCATCCCTGGTTTCCCTGTAGTCTGAGGAGCAATTTAATATGCCGCCACTACAGGGAAGCTGGGGATTTGGCAGCCAGTAAGGTGGAGCTTTCCGGCGACCTGGGGGTTTCATACAGTGGGGCATCCCACTTTCAGATGACACTAACACAGAGCGAGGCCAAAGAGTACATGGCACCTTCGGGTTCTAAGGCAGGGTTGAGCCTTAGGATAAGGATGGATAACATAGAAAAGTGGTGCAGTGGTTGGAAATTTGAACAGTTCAGTCAGGGTTGCTATTCAGCTTTTTCATTCCATTAGTCACAGATCTCTTGACATAGAGAGCTTCAGCCAGAGAGCTAATGTACCATCTGTAGGGCATATATAATTGTATTCAGATTCCTTCCACCTGATTGGGTGTTTAGAGTTCTTCCATTTATAAACTAACTTGAGTGAAAAAAAAAGATTGTCCCCTTGTAAGATGGTTGTACTAAAACTGCCTTTGACTTGAAACATTTCATTGAATACAGAGCTTCAGCTCAAGCTTTTAGTTATATATACAGTATACGGGAAAAGTTATTAGCACAAAGCACAGCAATGTGTCTGTTATACTGAGAACCACATTGTCACCCTTGGGGGCATGTCATTCTCTGTCATTTTGGAATATGTGTGACAATGTTGTGTTAACATCTCTTGCGTTGGGTTTTGTTTTTTGTTGCAGAATACGCATTAAGTAGTGCAGACTTGTCATCTCTTTCTGGGTTTAACACCAGTGCCCTCCACCTTGGCTCAGTTACCGGCTGGCAACAACACCATCTGCACAACATGCCACCCTCCGCTCTCAGCCAGTTGGGGTAAGCTATGTCCCGGGACTGTGTATTACTGTGTATACTAGATTGCTACAACACTTTGTCAGTTACTGCTACTGAATATCAAAGTCCAACTCGAGGATAAATGAAAACAAATGTCCTTCTCCAGCACATTTGAGTATTAGCTATACTGACTTGTCTTTCAAAGTAAACCAAAACCCACCCTAGAGTCTATGAGACACCAGGACAGGAATACTCGCTCCCCCTGGAACATCCATATTCTGTGTCAAACCGCCCAGGTCATCCAAAAACTCACCTTCGCTCCCGGTCCAACAGCACATGCGCGAGCAGCGGCCGCATCCTCCCTATCCCTTTAGCAGGAAGTATGCCCGTGCCAGGCCTTTGTAAGAGGCACGATCCCTGTTAAAGGATAGGGGAGGAAGCATATTGCTCAAATCCTTTCACATTAGATGACAAGAGGGCTGCGCATGCGCCGTAGGACCGGGGAGGGGTAAGGGAGATCGGGCGACCTGGGAAGTTTCACATAGCGGGGCATCCTCAATCAGGCTGTCCGGGGGCCAAAGACAGAAACTCAGGAGCTAAAACTGCTGCTTTTGCTGTAA
The DNA here is from genome assembly GCA_027917425.1 of Gastrophryne carolinensis. Classification (NCBI taxonomy): domain Eukaryota; kingdom Metazoa; phylum Chordata; class Amphibia; order Anura; family Microhylidae; genus Gastrophryne; species Gastrophryne carolinensis. Next base: position 556,123,054 of record CM051234.1, read on the forward strand.
TTTATCTTCAAAGACCAGAATGGCTTTTTTTCTATATCACCTACCCCCCCTCCAACCAAGATTAGGCATTTAGAATACTAACCTATCCCCCAAAATATGGCATTTCCGTGGGGGTGGGTAATACAACAAAGGACGCCCAAAGGGCTGTAAGAGAGTCATAAACTTGGACGTAAATCATCAAATGTTCTGTTAACATTTTTTGCTACTTTGTAATAAATACTTTATGGACAAAACTAGTCTCCCTGACTTTCCAGAGTAATAAAGTCTGAGAAATTAAAGGCAATTCAATGATCAATAGAAAAAAAAACCTTTCAGACAGCAACATAGAACTTAGTGAATGCTCCGAATGTCTTGGAATTTGCAAGGACAGGATTTTATATAGTTCCTAGAGCTCCCACTACTGGCTACAGTGAGAACTGCATGCCTCCACATGATCAGGCATACAGATAGGATGATGCATGCTACATGTCACTGAGTATTGTATCATATTTATATTTCATAACAACAGCTCACAAAATTGGCTCTAAAGTGGTTCCCAATTATGTGTTGCAGGTAGAATATAATGATGACACTTAGCCGTGCTCTTTGTAATCCCTCTGGTCACCATTTCTATATCTTCCGCAATTAGCCTACCGTTGCTACTTAGCGTTTTGATCATTTAAAGTTAGTGTCACAAAATGCCGGTATCCGGAAGACATATTTTTCAGAGTGATTGTTTGTTGCAGCTAATTACAGATCTGAGTCCAGTTTAGAGACATTGTAGCTGCAATAAAGTGTTTGGCTTGTCTAGGAAAAATATCCGTTTATTCATCTTCAAACTGAGCTGCCATGGAAGTGCCTCCTTCACAAATCCCCTCATCATCTATTCCATTCTCAAAGGCCACGAAAGACGCTACAGTAGGGTGTTATTACTAAAGATGTTTCCACTAATAAAATGATTAGTGTCCCATCCAGCAATTCTAATACTGAAAAAAGCAGTTCATGTGTAGGTAAATACTCCATATTAAAGTGGACCAATACCCAGGATTTTCACTATCCTGGGTGTTGGTCCACTTCCGCGGGGCACCCCGATCAGGGATGCCGTGCTGTGTGAAACCCCCCAGAAAGTCCCTAAAATCTTACCTTATCGGCGACGGACACATTCACAAATGGCGGCGCGGGTGCGCGCCCTGCTAGAGGGACGCGCAGGAGGCGGCGGCGGCGCCGCTTGTCCGACGCTGATAAGGTAAGTTTTTAGGGGCTTTCTGGGGGTTTCACACAGCGGGGCATCCCGATTTCGGATGCCCCGCGGGGAGGGAGCTGATCGGCCCGGGAATCTTATAGATTCTCGGGCCGATCAGGGGTGGGTGTTGGTCCACTTTATCCAACATTAGGCAGCCTCACAGCCAGCCAGTAAGTCTGCTAGAAGCAATATCTAGTTTATTATATAGGGGTGGGTGGGCATGTGCCAGCTTGCCAGTGCTGATCCTAGCTAATGGCTTCACATTCCCCTAGCTTTAAAGAGCAACAGCACCCAAGAATTGTTGGGGTTTGGTTCTCTCTCTTGTGGGGCATCTTAATTGAGCTGCCTCGCTGTGTGGAGGTCTGAAGCTGTACTGCAAGGCTTTTGACCATTCCACTCCATGGGCTGCACTCGAGGCTATAGGAAAACCTCAGGTAAGCTGCTCCCAATTCATCTATTGCATTGTATGTCCCAATGGGGGATCTCAGAGATTAGAGTTAGAATTGCACTTCAAAAAGCTACCGTGGCGTTTGGTGGTGCAGATTTAGCATACTTCTGCAGATGTGTGTGGATCAAGACCTTAGATTTAGAGACATATTATAGGTTTGGTTGCAAGCTAACAGGATTGAGTGTTGTGGCCCCTTTAAGACTTGTGGGTGGGTGTCTAGCTAGAGGCCTGCCAGGGATGTAGTCGTGGTGGGGAGATGCAACGAGGGCTTGTGAGTGAATCCAGGGGGGTTCCCCCACCCCTATTAACTGCATTTCTAAAGCAGGGGGGGTGCAGAAGAGTCTGTGGCCCATATGGGCTCTGCAGGCTGGAGAGCCGAGGGCACCCAAGCCTACCAACCCCCATAGCTGGTGCCTGGGCTGGTTTTACTGGATGGGGGCACACTATTTTTAAAAGTTTCAACCTTTAAAAACTTTAAAAGGTTTAACCCTTAAAAATAAAAATTGATATATAAAAGATTATGGCAAGTCACTCCTGCCTGTGAACTGGTATAGGGCAGAGCACAAATAATAATGAGCTTTGTTGGCTGCTGGAGATTTGTATAATACAAGGTAGCTTTCAGTTTCCACTGTGCAAGTGGCCTCTCAACATTTTAGTAGGATTGTATCATTTTTGTATCATTTTTTCATTTGTAAAGTCAATATTCATAGGTAAACTGATTTCAGATTTAGCGGCCTTTTAGTATTAAATAAAGTTATGTGCCCTCACTTTTGTATTGTCATCGCTCTTATAGAAATCCAAAAATCCCAGGTGATTACAGAGGCATATAGAATACATAGATAGCTAATTTAATTCCAATATTTTCCAGCAGGGGGCACTTTTAGACAAATAATTGCGATAACATTAATTGTATAGCAATGCCAGTGAATGAAGCTCAAGTAGACAGTCTCTTTAGCTACAGTTACAGAGGAAAATTATTAATGCCTAAAATTATGTTATTCCTTGAAAAAAGAAGGAATTAATGTTAGAAAAACATAACATATTGGATGAATGGGTCTGCAGAAAGTCTTCACTTTGACTTAAACCGGACCTTCAGCATCATTTACTGAAAAGCCCAAACCCTTAAAAAATATTCTCCAACAAATAAAATTATTATATTTTAAGTTCTTAGTCACTTACTTATTATTCTTTCCCTCACTGGGCTTCAACTCTGTTCAGGACTCTAGGATACGAGTCTCAGAAGCACATGTTGAGTAGAGGAGAGGGGTGAAAAGTACAGGGGGCAGGTTATAGATGTGCTTTGCACAAACAGAGCAGAGCAGGGGTCAAGGATAGCAATCCCAGAATGCAGAGCGGCATATTCAGAACACACTTCCTGTCTGCGGGTAGCCTGAGGCTCCAGGGGCTCCCACCTTGAAAGTTAAAAGTTAAAAAAAAAACAAATAGGTACAGGTAGGATAATTTTTAATGTGGGCAATCTGTATGTGAAAGGTGGGGGAAACATACAAGCCTCTTATTCACGTTGAAAGGTCCGCTTTAAAGTAGAGAAGTAAAGAAGCAACTCAATTTGCTTGTCAGGAAGGTAGCAATAGATAAAAATAAAAGATACACAAAATAAAAGCCATGAATGTCACACAGTCATCATCAACCCCCCCAAGGTTGGCTGTGGCACTCGCCCAAAAAAACCCAAAAATGGCCAGACAGTATTCCACCACCTTCTACCATAGTCTGCTCACTTGCCTCCATGGTCAGCCACCTGCACAACTGACCTGCTACCTTCACACTCAGTGATCAGCCAAGTTACTATATTGTTACTCCCTATTTGTGCCATATAACAATTCTTTCACAATTAAATCTATCGCTATTTGTGCATATCTGTAGGTGTAACGTAAAAATTGATCCTCACCCTAGATCCCTGCAGATCTTTCTAGGTCTTCTTAACCATCCTGAAAATAGATCCCCAGGTCCAGATCTCCTATGTGTCATGCAACTGACTTGGACAGATCCACTACAAGGAAGCTCAGATGAAATGACACCATTTAACTGTTAACTAGTGTTCATGCAATCAATTAAAATGTCTGTCTACAAAGACCTCGAAGAGAAACAAAACTCAGGACTTTCACTTTCCCGAGTTTTGTTCCTCTTTCTGGAGGAAAACACAGTAGAGTTGATTCAGTGCTGTATATTTTTTACTCACCTTTTTATCATGATTCCTAAACACTTTTTATCATGATTTTTCCCTTGGGGCAATTCAGCACCATATTTAGCCTTAAAAAGAAGCCTAATTTGGTGCTGAAAAAAATCATGAGAAAAAGGGTTTTCTCTCAAAAAAACGTGTAAAAAAATGGTGCTGAATCAACTCTAGTGTGTCGAACCAAAAAAAGCTGAAAACTCTCACCGTCCCATTGCTTATGTGCCGGCTCTTGTCTATTAAGCAATCTATGACAAGTATATTGACGAGTGGCATAGAGAGCTGAATGGAGGAGGGGCGACAGGCATCCTGCAGCTGTGAGTGCCCACATCGGCCATTCAGATAGACCTGTAGGAGTGCGGCAGGAGAGATGCTGCATGAGGTATGAGATCGCCGGAAAAGGTGAGTTTCACAGAAATCCTGAGGATTTCACACATTGGGGCTCTTGAATCAGGATACCCCAAAAAGAGGTAGACATTTAGGTAGACCTTTAGCCCTTGAAGTCTTATGGAAGGGACAAATTACCATTTGTAACGTGACATCTAACTGGTTGATGTTGGTTCTAACACTATGCTCCTGTGCAAATGTATTGAAATAACTTGACAGTACAAACTTTGTGTATACATACAGTATTTGGAAATGTGACAGGTTGCCCATGCAGCGCACATGTTGGTCTTCGCTGCTACATGACAGTCTGGGGGGCAGGACATTCTGGCTAGAGATGAGCGAACCGGTTCGAACGAACCGGAATTCGCTCCGAATTTCAGGAAATATTCGATTCGGCACGAACCCGAATATTTTGTGGTTCGTGCCGATCGAATTTTTCCTGAAATTAAAAAAAAAAATGCCGGCATGGTGGGAGCGGAGCCGGCCGGCGGGCCGGTAAAGCCGGCCGGCCCGCTCCCACCATGCCGGCATTTAAAAAACAAAGAAAAAAAAAAGCATTTTTGCCGGCATGGTGGGAGCGGGCCGGCCGGCTCCGCTGTCAGCGGAACCGGCCGGCCCGCTCCCACCATGCCGGCATTTTTGATGGGGAACTTCGTAAAAGTTCGATTCGGCCGAACCCGAATTTCTTTGTGAAATTCGGCGAATCGGCCGAATCGAACTTTTCAAAAATTCGCTAATCTCTAATTCTGGCTGCCAAAACAATAGCGCCGCTCGCAACCCACGTGGGTGTCGGGCAGAAAATCGTGGCGCTGGATTCCTGGCTGAGTGTCCATAGGATTTATGGGCGTTCTGGAAGGGTTGTATGCAGGGGGGCTCCAGCATTCTGGATGCCCCCCAGCCTGTCTTATTTTGGCGGAGACCAACAGCTCTGTACCAGGTAGGGGACCTGGTCCACAGGGACACAAAAACTAACCTAGCCTACCCCCTTATGTCATCAGTATGCTCTGCTTTAGAGAAATACTCACCTTTCCTAGGGGAGCTCCCCTGACAGGAAACATCCTGTGTGGATAAGGCGAGTATCTCAAAAATTTGGGGTTCACCAACAGCGAGAGGAGGTAGGTTGGGGTTATTGTGGATCTGAACCCTACTTGGAGCAGATATGCCAGGGTTAATTAAGTCTTTATATGAATAGCTCTGTGCATTCTGTCCCCAAATGTAACATAAGGTTAACAATTGACACTACATTTTAAGCAGCTGCCCAAACATGGTGTATATCTACTGTACTAATAGGAAGACAATTTTTATGTGTTTATGGTATATTTATGTTTACCAATGAAAGATATATTTCCCAATTAGTTACTAATAGTGCTTTGTCAATGCCTGTGCACTGCCCATAGGGATTAATGTGGACCTCTTGCCAAAATATCAAATATCAACATCAATTTAGTAAATTGATCCCCTAAACCCCTTTCATTTCACCCCCTTTCACCCCCTGCATTCAGTGATGTACGCTATTTGAGAGGGCTTATCTCTATGCAGATGTTGTGGAATAGCAGGCAGATTCCATGCTACTAAACTTCATGGGAGCAGCATCTTGCTCCTACAGTCCTACAGAAAAAGTCATACAGTTAAAATTGCCCTAAATCTCTTTGAAATAATGCTAACCAGAAGTAAAAAGCCATCAGCAGTAATGATTCAGCACTGTAAACATTTGTTGCAATTCTCTGAGGCAACCAAGGCCATTGGCTTACATTAACACATGGTTGTACTCATCCCCTCCAGCAGCTATTGATGTTGTCTGTGTGTATGTGTGTGTGTAACATGACAGACATGCTGATCCCTTATCTGAGGTATATCTCTTTCAGTTTGGTGTGGGCTACTTATAGCAAAATCCCAAGCTGCTGCCAGCCTGCCCTGAGTGGAGGAACTATATCACACAGGCACACTGCAGCCATGCTGCATTATGCATTAATGCAGCCATATAGAGAAGGATTTTATCTCTATCTAACATTCTGTGTGGAAACAGATAAAATCTCTCTCTAGCTTGTTTGGCTGATCATAATGAAGCCAATGCTCAACTGCAGCATGTCTGTGTACTAACAAATGCTCCCCCCTCCCCCGCTCATGTGCATGGCATGCATATGTGTGATCCAAGTTTGCCACTGCCCTGTACCTGTAGGAGCGCGATTATTCCACTTTATATCTGCATGGGGCTAAGCCCTTTCAAAAAGCATACATGACTCATCGCCAAAGGGGGCTTTAGGGGACCAAATTAATAAACTTTATTTTCATGACTGTAGGTCTGCTTTAATAGCAGCCCAACACAGTGTTTGATTGATGAATGTTATGTTGGAAAGTGTAGTCCTTACTATCCTAGCCACCCTATTTGGTTAAAATAGACCAATACTTATATAAATAAGCTGGCCCTCATTAAAAGATTTCACTAGGGACCCCACAGTGTGAAACCCCCTGTTTCTCCCATACACTCAGCTCGAACCTCAATCCCACAGCTGCAGCTAAGCTTGACCCCAATTCCCCAGCATCACCACTCCTACCAGCCTGCATGACTCTGCTGGCGGACATTCAAATCCACAAGCTTACAGAGCAGGGATGCCACTAGAGTCCCACACAGGTGCTGTGGGATTGAGGATCAAGGTGAGACCAACACTGTCCGCAGCCAGGGTGGCTTCCGGTGCTGCTGCTAAAGCAGTCTGGGGGGTGCTGGATTCCGGGCAGGGGAGCAAGGTTAAGGTAAGATTTATGGGCACCATGGGGGGGTCATTTTAGCAGCTCCAGCGGCCGCCAACACCTTCACTGTGGAGCGTGTTGGTCCGCTTTAAGGGAATCCAGGGGGTTTTACACTTTTGGGCATGCCAAATAGGGAAGGATTTAACCCAGACTAGAGATTTTTAGACTTTAGTCTGGGTTAAATGAGATATCCCTACACAATTTACTTTCCAGCTATAGAAATCCAGGTCAGCAGTACCCTTTACCAAATGTTAGGGCTAAAGAAAAATGGGCATCTACCATTTCCTACCTGAATGAAGTCCATTTGAACTGTACAAGGTCCTTCTAGATAGATAACATTACCTGAAAACAGTTTATATAGCTTAGTTTATTTTTTTTTTTATTGTTTATTTTTATGCTACCTTGCAATAAATGTATTAGGGTAGATGCATCAAAAGCTGGGGAATCTTTCAAATATAGAATGTCACCACCTTGATTAAGTCACATGTTCAAAGTAGTAGGACAACCAATCAAATCTTTCATCAGCTACCTTGGTGAAAGATCTGCATTGCTTGATGCATTGTGACCCATTTCATACCTTTCTGTTGACAGAGCCCTATTAACACTAATGTATGACCTCAAACAGACACGTTTGGCCCTGCTGCTTAAATTGTCCTGTTTCGTGAGTGTTAGTGAGTTTAGAGGCGGTTCAAGCCTCATTCTGTAACCGCGTTTCCTTTCCTCCTACAGAGCTTGCACTAGCACTCACTTATCTCAGAGTACAAATCTCTCCCTGCCTTCTACTCAAAGCCTCCACATCAAGTCAGAACCTGTTTCTCCTCCTAGAGACCGTACAACCACACCTTCGGGATATCCTCATCACACGCGCCACGAGGCTGGAAGGTCTCCTGTTGACAGCCTGAGCAGCTGCAGCAGCTCGTACGACGGAAGTGACCGAGAAGACCACCGAACCGATTTCCACTCCCCCATTGGACTCACCAGACCATCGCCGGATGAAAGAGAAAGCCCCTCAGTCAAGCGCATGAGGCTCTCTGAAGGATGGGCAACATGATACAATCGTTATATATTAGATTTTTTTTGCAGTGTGTGTGCTATACCTTAAGGGGAGTGGGGAGGGTGGGTGGGTCGATATACATTATATGTGCCGTGTGTGGGGAAATAAAAAAAAAAAATAAAGTCAGGTACTCTGTTTTGTAAAAGTACTTTTAAATGCCTCAGTGATCCAGTCTAGGGGTAAAGCGAACTGCTGAAAGAACGAGCTTAGCACTTAAGCTATCAACAGAAACCTTGTACAAAATAGATTTTGAAGCTAACTTCTTTTTCACTGTCGTGCTCCCTTTGCAAAATGTATGTTACAATAGATAGTGTTATGTTGCAGGTTCAACGTTATTTACATGTAAATAGACAAAATTAGGGAAACTTTTGCCCCGAGGGGCAATTTTTTTCTAAAAGAGAAAGCAGCTGTTATGCAACATATGGTCAAATGTACATAAGCTTCGGACAGACCCAGCAGCGGGTGGCTATGAATAACCGTAGATTGGCTGGGCCGCCTAATCCCTGTAAGCTACCAAAACACACAGAAACACATAAAAAGAAAAAAAAAGAAAAAAAGTTGCACTTATCTGAGCAAACGTAGGGTCATAAGGGTCATACTTCTCAGTGTTTTTGGCAGTTTACATATTTTTGTTGTTTCTTTCTGGGTATACATCACTTAATATATAAAAAATATAAATTATGTACATTACATTTTGCTTATTTTCATATAAATTGTTAAATGAAGTTTGCAGAACATTTGTGGCTTTTTGTAGGTAATTTAAGCCAAAATGTGTTTTTTTCTTGATAGCTTGGCTAATATTTTAAAATCCTTGAAATACAGTACATTTTTTTTTGTATAAAATAGAGTAAAAAAAATATTGCCCCGGTCAATGAAGAACTCCCCGCTTTTGCTAACTGAAATAATTGTTTTCTCTTTGTAGAAGTCTTTTTTTAAATGTGTATTTCTAATTCTAAGAGGTAAGATTAGGAATCTTTAAGAACAATCTGTGAAAATTAACAAGCTTGTGTACAGCGTTCTAATATAAACTAAACAATGAACTAGCAGGGTAATTTCATTTATAACGGGGAGGGAACAATTCATTCTTGTGCTGCTGCATACTCGATGTGGCTAGCTGTTTTGTTACACTGCAACCATTTTTTTAGATCCAATATAGTGATATCACAAGGATTACCGCCAAGACGAAATCTTTTTTAATTCATCATATATTTGCATCCGTTGGGTTGAACTGACATCATCTGTATATATTACATATATAGGTCATCTATTTTATGTGACATTGGTTAGACTACAACAGTAAAATGAATACATAAGCTGGCCTTACATGGGTAGAGATCTTCACACAACATAAATCATTTGGATTGGTTGGATGACTGTAAGATAGTGTATGGGCAAAGAATGATCGTAACAAACAAGATTAGAGGACAAAAATGGACAAGAATAAGGGATGTAAGGTATGAATTAACCTATAATAAGTATTTTCCTACCAGCAGTAACACTGGCTACACCACCCTGAGCTTGGCAAATACGGGGAGTGGAGAGGGTATACCAGCATGAAGGCCCCCATGGCTATCACCACATCCAAGCCCAATTTGTTTTACTCTTGTGTAGATTAGGGAAAGCTTTGAACTGATTCAAAACTCATTTTGCTGTCACTAACAGATTTGTGAAGATCTAGCCCCACAAGTCCACTCAGGAAGTTTGTTCAACAGAAATCCATTCTTGACATCAGAACCAAGTGGTGGTGACAACATACGATTTCCATGGGTTTCCTGGTTGTCTCTGCTTATTATCTAAAATAAAAAGATGAGTTGGGATTTAACAGCAATTAAACGTGGCAACGTGACAAAGTAGAGGCTGAAAAGCCAGTCCTATGGTGGTGTTAAAAATAAAAGGACCATCTGTATCCACATTACCAATCTGGACATTTATACATTCTACTCAACCTCTAATCATATATTTATATACTGGAGTGTGTGGAGTCTCAATTCATCTACCCTCCCGACTGGTAGAAAGTGTTCTGATGATGTTAGGGACCAGAAAGTGCTATGTAACGGTCTTGTACATACAGAGCACTTCTGGATTTATGAACATTGTTGTGCTTTGCTAAAAAAGTAAAGGGTGGGTGTCTGCTATAATTTGTATATAATGGTTTATATGGGTTATTTGTGGTTTGCTTGGGGTTTTTTATGTCAAGTTAACCACCAAAGGTGGTACCATCATTTGCACCATAAAGTTTGGTCAGTCTTCAATGTTTCATCCTGTGTCACTTAGATCTGTCTTTTGACCATGCATTGTGCATGGAAAAACTGACAAATATGTCCAATCATTTCTAAAACAATTTGGGTCAGATTTACTTAAAGATGTACAAGTAACCACACTAATATATGTAGCATGTAAGCTGGCGATCTGCACCTTTGTTGTATTATGAGCCAGTAATATGGTCCTTATGACTCTCACCAGGTCAGTTCTCATTCACTAAACAATACGAACCCCAGAGCTTACTGAGTAGGGGCACCCATACTGTAAAAGCAAAGCTAAGGACCTCTCTACCAGTTGAACAAAGGGTCTGGATCAGAAGCTCCTTTATTGAAGCGACTTGTCCATGGCCAAGTTAAAAGGGGAAAAAACAGGACTCCCACCCCAGGCCTCTACGGCCTGATCTAGTTTTTTTTTTATGGGGCCTCCACCACACTTCATCTAGTCCTGCACTCATCAAGTAATACTTGTAGCTTTAGGGTTATTGACAAGATCCCTGTAGGGGGAAATAGCAAGCAGAGGCCTTTTGCTGCCTCAAACTGGCCATCCAGATGGGTTTGGATTGTTTCCAAAATGCTCAGCTTAAATTCTACTGACCATGTCCTTGCATAGGGTAGATTGTCAGACACTTACCTCCAATGTAAGAAAAGGCGCTGTTGTTCTCTGCTATTATCTACAAAAAATATATTTTAGGCAAATGTAATCATTCCTGATTGCACCTAATTGCAGTTGTGGGCTGGAACTTCTATTGCACAGGTGCCATCACCAGAGCATTATTTGCCAATCCAACACAGCATGGCGAGCTTTGACAAGGGTGGAAGATGTGATAGCCTAGATTCTTGCATCATTTTTGTTCTCTATTTTGATGAAAAGATAATGTCATGTGGTTGATTTCTATGAAAGGCTCATACAAAAGGTGGTGACCAGAGGAAGTGAACATTGAGCAGAGAAAGTGATAACTGGATTGTTTGAGCATTTGTCAGTGGGAGATCTGAATCTCCCATGTATGGCCAGCTTTAAAACTTTAAACCGTCTTTACATTTTGATGTGTCCTGGATATTCCAATATAACCAAGTTCACGAATATTGTTAGTAAGTAACTTGCCTTCTTGAAGGGTTGGTTCTAGGGAATGTAAAAATACAACATGAATAGCCATATTTGAAGTGTACCTCAGTAATGCACACAGAACACTATAGTCAAGAATGTTGCAAAATATTTCAATCCTGTAACCAGCAAAAAGTAGACAAGACAAAGGCAATGCAGAATATTGTACAGGTGCAGGATATGATGAATGCCAGTTTCCATAGTTGAGACCAAAACCCAAAAAGGATGAAAAGAAAGCTGAGGCAACTTGTGATGTTCTGCATATTATAGAACAGCAAGTCCTAGCATGTTCTGCTAGCCAGAGGCATGATGGGATATCTGCTGGAGAGCTAACGTTTGCCTACTTCCAATAAATGCGGTTATCAGTTTAGATAGGTAAAAGCACAATTTTGTGATGAAGTCACTTTCTTTAAAGTTAATTTTTTTCACGTGCTGAACTGTACCTTGCCGGCGGTTGGGTCGGCAATGCTTCTTTGTTTTGCTTTTTGTTGCAATCCCTTTATATTTAAGGCATTTTTGAGGCAGAGCCTCACGGGGTATTAACATTTACCATTTAAACTTGTGCTATATAATGATGAAGATAAATTAGGCAGCATTCATAACCTCAGTGGCAATTTCGTTTGACTTTCAACCTATCATTTAGACCTCTGCACTTCGGAATGAAATTCTTTCTTTCGATGGAAACACTCCTAACTGCACAGACTTACAATGACAATCCTAGCAAACAAAATAATCATATCATTTTTCTGTAATCTGTAATTTAGGGAGGTCTAAAACATATTTATTAAAAATAAAAGTCACATTCAGATTCCTGTATGTGTTTTGTTTGCCTTTTGTTTCCCTCCTCTAACATTAATATAACAATACTGATGTGTGTTGTTCTTCCCATGTGTTTCTGTCAGGAACTTAAATTATATGTATTATTTCCGTTTTTTATAAATAAGCCACTTGAACCTGAATAAAGGCTGTTGCCTAAACACAGAGTACTTCATTTGTTCTGAGAGTGCCATTGCTTGTGATAACTTCACAGTAAGTTTTTTTTTTTTTTATTTACCCGGGAGGAGTCGATAAATGACTTTTTGGAATATTTGTATCTGTGACAGTATTTGACACTGGCTGTACAGCTGAGGCATTGTCAATAGTGGCCATTTATTAAAAGGTTTTTGGGGCTTAATAAGAGGAAATACAACAAATAACCCCAGACATTGGACTCAATAACTCTGCTGGCTAGTTACGGTATATAACAATATACCTTTTGATTTCTAATGGCAGAACAATTTTGGAGCAATTGCCACGGCCCTACACCCCATCTCATCCCAAGGGTCTAGAAAGGCTTATACTTAACTGATTACAATACAAATAGTAAGTAAACCCAGGCTAACACATACCCAATCAACCCATTAGTATGGGGACTGTATTATAAGCAAGTGGCTGCCAGTTGGCGGTGGACTTGGGACACTGGGGTTGACCTATTACATGCCTACTAGCTATAACACTAGACAATGACCCTACAAGCAGCATGTGCTTTTTATAGGACAGGGGTGGGGGAAGATTGTATTGTAGTTGGCCTTATAGCTTTATATAAGTGAGTTTAAAATTAAGAGTGTCAGGACAGCGTTAACAGAACAGAGCATCACAACAGATCCCATGGTCTAAGTCTACTGTTGGGGGCACAAAGGTAAATGTCAACCATCACAATTTACAAGTATGACCCTTATCTATACTGATGAAAATTGAATTAATTGATTTGAGAAACTGTTTACTCACTGATTGTTCCTGCCAGTTGCTGGCAGATGCTGAACAAACTGGGAGTAGAAGGCCTTTGGACAGCTATTAGATTAGCCCTTATTTTGCTCCAGAAACCTATAGTAAATGACCCCTATTTTAACCAAAGATAATAAGCAATCCAAGACTTCCTGTAAAATGTGATAAGAGAAAGGAAAACTAAAAAACACCCTTTGTCTTTTAAACACGAGTTATCCATTCCTGCTCCAACTTCTCACATGTGAATTCATGCAGGTCAAACCAGATCTTGTTTAATCTTGGATTGCTTTAGCTGGTTCTATGTATAGTTTGCGTTTTCTTTTGTAGTTTTTTTTCTTTAAGTATTTTAAATGGAAAGTTTGTAAAAGAGGGAGATCAAACGTTTCTTTCTAAGCGGTAAAACAGAGGCTCACAGCGGCATAAGCTGGACTTTGTCGCCCCTAGATGTCAAGATGTTAGTTGTTATGACTAAGTTAAACACATCTGTATATCTTAAGGGACCTTATTCAGCTGTCTGTAGTGAACATATATGGATAAAATTTGAAGACGTTTCTCCTGCTGGTATCAAGGTAAAATTTGTATTTTGCGGATAAATAAGTAAAATGACTGTCTTTCTTAGTGAATGGTTGTCTCTAGTGCATTTTTTATGTATATAATTATTAAAAAAGTATATATGACCTCTATTGACATATTTGTGGCTGTCATATAGATATATAGCGCACAACACACATTCAAGACAAAAAAACTTGGACTTGCTACAGTTCATAAATTAATTCAAACTCTGGCTTATGGAAGTGGAATAATCCATGTAGCCCTGCTACTTAAACCTGACTAACAGCCATTTGCTCATGCAACCACTCTATGCTGAAACCTTGGCCATGGCCATCTTGGAACACGCAGGAGGTTTCTTCCTTTTCCAGGATACTAGCCGTATTGCTGGTATACGCTTCCAAATATAACCCATAATGCATAGTGTCAGGAAATCCAGCAGCACTTTTATGCAGGGTGTATTTGCAATCTAGCTTATTTATGAGGATTTTTATTATTGAACCATTTTCATGATAGAGCTTCATTAACGCCTACCAGATCTGCATAAATTACCCCCACTGTCAAATATTTAAAATTTTTTATAGTTAAACCTTTTTATAGTTATACCACGATCAACACACAGATCAATATATGAAAAAACAATAAATATAAATCTGACACCAGGGTAAAATTACTGTGCTTGTGGGAATAAGAAATCAGAAATCAAAAGTGTGAAGCCTTAACGTACAACTTGTTACTGTAGTTGCTTAGCAACAGCTTCTCATTAGATAAGCATCCATTGTGGAATACCATCTGCCAGTAGCATGGCGCCAATACAAAGAACATATTACAAGTAACTCAGCAATATTTAAAGACTAAATATAGTAAAGAATATAACTCTCTGAACCCAAGCCCTTCTCTTTATTCATTTGCCACTGCTACAAATCAAGAACAGTTAACCACTTGTGCACTGTGGCCTGCTGCCTCTATATACAGATTGGGATTAGTGGCAACCGGGAAGACCAAGGAATAATTGGTGTCCAGCTGTGGAATCCACGTGGTAGTCTATAACAACATTACATGCTTACCTAAAGTCACATTCGATTAGCTACTACTGACACTGCCTATAACTGAGGCTTATATCTGACCTCTCAAAAAAATTCTGGCACAGGTCCGAATAATCTTAAATACCAGGTCAGGTCAGTTATATAGTATTTTTAATACATTAAAACATTATCAAAAATACAAGAAAAGTTATTACCAAGAGTTTAAATTTAGCAGCAATCTCACTATGCTCACAATATCTTAAAGTGGACCAACACCCAGGATTTTGACTATCCTGGGTCTTGGTCCACTTCGGTGGGGCACCCCCGATCGGGGTGCCCCGCTGTGTGAAACCTCCCCGATCACCCAAAAAACTCACCTCTCCCCGCTCCCAGCGCCGACGGACAAGAGATTTGACAGCCGCGGACAAGCGGCTCCTCCCCGCCGCCTCCCGCGCGTCACTCTTGGCGGGCGCGCGCACGTCTAGAGGGCAAGGTAAGGGGATTTGGGGTGTTTGGGGGGGTTTCACCCCGCGGGACATCCCGATCTCGGATGTCCCATGGGGAGGGAGGTGATTGGCCCGGGAATCTTATAGATTCCCGGGCCGATCACGGGAGGGTGATGGTCCACTTTAAGAGTAAATCCTTTTGGAAACATGCATCACCAGTTATAGCTGTTAGCTATCAATTTCACATCCAAATGTGGGGTCATGTATGCAGCAAAGCTTAATTTCTCAACAGATGAAACAAACGTAACTTTGTGCCCAGAAGCCCGCAGCTCATTTCTTAAAAAGATATAATCACAGGCATATTGTCACGGATTTCTCAGCAGAGAAATCACCTATTATCTAATGACCAGTAATTGAGAGCTGTGAGACAGAGGTGGATATGCGGCAAATCGTGTTTTAATGGTGATAAACAGGCTGCTGTACAAATACACAAGTGAACATAATAACATACATGTGCTGAAGTAACCGTACAAGAATACAGGTGAACACTACGTGCTACGGCTGCTGTGCTGAAATATAGATAAACCCGGAAAACACTTAGGCTGCTGGACATGTACACAGGTGGAGTCTGCAAACATACATGCATAGGGAAGTCCGAAGTCTAAAAGTGGATACAAGGCTGAGACAGGTAAAGCAAATCACAAGGCTGTGGCAGGGGTCCTGGGTTATGGGTTCAAGATTCAGAGTTCTGGGTCTGGGAAGACAATGAAATGCTGATCCACCGGCTGCAAGGGTGGATCAGCTTATAAAGGGCAGGAAGTCACAGGTGCTGGCCAATTACTAGCACCTCTGCAGGAGAGGGATACCTACTGGTGGAGCAGCATACCGCAGGGGAAAAAAACAGGAAGTGGAGACAGGCAAGGTCTATACAGAGCAGAAACATGCTTCCATATTGTGGAGGAACTCCAGACCTGACAAATATTTAGTGGAAGACCCATGTTAGGTGGTATAGGGGAATTGAAGGAATTAAAAGCCTGCTATTTAAAGGCAGAGAGCAAGTATTTGCATGGGGATGAATTTCTCCTAGAATCCCTTGCAATGGGCATGCTTATGCAAATAACCTTATACACCTTTTAAAGCTATATCCAAAGCGCCTGGATCTACCAGGAAGTGCAATGCTCTGACATAGCACATAAGAAAGTATGTCAGCATCCACTCCTAAGACATATAAGGACACAAGTCTGTGTGCATATGCAGTAAATATTATGTAGACATGCGAGAGTCCTTAATGTTTGCCATGTCATGCACATTTGCATGCTGGCCAGACACCAGGTCTGCTCATCCCAAGTCATTAGAGCCCTCTCTAGAAGCAAAACTTACATTAACAAAAACACACTTTTGGTTATACAAAGCAAAAACAAGTTGCACAAGGTTTTAAACAAGTTATCTTGAAAGTCTATGAATAAGTTACACCCACATCACACCTGTCCCCCCAAAAATGGTCAGTTAAATCAAGCACCATGTGCCAAAAATAAGCCATCCATTAGATGCATCTACCTTAAAGTGGGCCAAAACCCGACATCGGTTGCCCTGGAATCTTTAAGAATTCAGAGCCGCCTGATTCCCAATTTGGATGTCCTGCTGTGTGAATATCCCTATATCCCCCGGGCCGCAGCTGCTGTAAACTATACCTTTAGCTGGGCGTGCGCCCGCACCAGGCGTTTGTAAATGGACGGTGTGGGTGTGCTTATAGGACAAGAGCACATGCACGCGAGGTAGGGCCAGGGACCGAAAGCCCAGATAGTCAAAATCCAGAGTTTATTCCACTTCAAATCAGGGCAAAAGTGGAAATTCATGGAAGAACCCATACTTTCTCAACCCCAGCCCCTGAACCTGTCTAAAATATGTTAGCTACTCGTAAACCTCTGAATGTTTACCCTCAGCCACAAAATGTCAGTTGCAAATGAAAAACTAAAATCTTCGTGGGTGACCCCCAACACCTGTTTTTCCACCGCCAAGGTCACCTACACATGGTATTTTTGAGCTCCCCTATTGGTTAATCTTAAAAATTCTGGCTGATATTACCAGTCCGCTGTCCACATTCCCGGTTTCCCAGTAGTCTGCAGAGTCTTGGGAGCCATCTGTAAAGGTGAGTTTACCTGCGAGCCTTGGGGGTTCACACAGCGGGGCCTTAGGGTTTACTGAATGCCCCAGGGGCAGGGTAGCAGCCAGCGTGATTTTTAAGTTGCTTTAGAATTATTGCAATCTTCAGTATAAGTTGATGATGCAATGAAGAGGCCCAATTGTTTAGTTGGAGCTGGTTTAGGTATAGGCACCATGTCCGGGGGGGGCAGGATTGGAGACTGTAAAGTGCCCCACAGTGTAGCGATGTGTGCTGCCGAATCACTTGGCACCTCCACACGCAAGCACAATGATGCGCTACAAATGTCAGACATCGTGGCTGGCGAGAGGTGGTTCCGCCCAGAAGCCGTCATCTGGCACCTGTCAGGGAGCCTCATAAAAAAGTTTGGGCTGCCGTGCCCAGCCTTCGGGCCTTGAGACTGACACATGGCATAGGGGGAGGTCACATTAGTGTGTGCTGGAAGCCCCAGTAACTAACAGGTTCCATTACGCCCCCCTACTGGGGGCTGGCTTCTGGCCCAGAAATTTCCCACTAACAGACCAGGTTATCCAACAGAGCTGGTGGTAATAATTTATGGCTGGCTGGTCCTGCAGTTAGGGCCATTAGTCCAGTATTAGGGAAAATGCACTGCGTGATTCTGGAGGATGTGAGGTCGCGTAATACCGCTTTTCTCCTCCCAGGGGTTTCTGATCAGGGATGCCGCTACTGTTAAAAATACTGAAATTTGGGCTAAAACTCTGTATATTGTGGGCAGGAAACACTCTGCAATTAATCATATCTCCAATTGCAAGAGGTACAGTTGCCACATGTGTACAGAGCTGTTTCCTGACCCCCATTGAATGGCATTCCAATAGGAACTGGTGTAAGTAGTTTACAATCTTTAATTAGAGATTAAGGAGGCTATTTACTAACGTAAGTGGTGACTGGAAGCAGGGGCCCACACCAAAGCTACCTGGAGAACAGGTTAGGTATGGATCAATTCTGTGGTAGGTCAGGTAAGTATTTTACCTTTCTAATGTTACATTACAAAATGATATTATTGTTGTAGCAGTTGAATTGTAACTTATACATGCAGCATTATCCTGCCTCTACACTCTTTAGATGCTGGAACACATAGCAATCAATACTGAATGACATACAACAACATTAACATAAAATGCTTATACACTTCAGCAGTGCAAAAAAAACTGGGTTGCTTAGCAACATAGCTAAGTGTTGTCAGTGAGACTGTCAGTCACCTGTATTTAGGAGCATATTTTATATGCCTTGGGGGGGAATAAAAAATATTTTACAAGGGAACCGTAATTTTATTTTAATTTGCTAACACCTCTATACCCCTGCTCAGGCCTGACAGCTGGGGTTTACATTTAACGTGCACACAACCTACAGAACATGAAAATGCCCAAAGGATTCGTTGAGCACTACAATGAGTTGCTGCTCTAGACTTTAACTAACTTTTCTCCGTTTTTAGTTCTGCTGGTTATGGCTGTAACTATTACATTTCTAACATCCTAGACATGACTCAGTAAGAGCAGTGACAGTAATCTATCCTGGTGTAAGGGACTAGTTAAAGTGGACCAACAGTCAAAAATGAATTAGGTCAGCCCAACACAGCAAACAGTGCTCATATGCATTCCTCTCCAGGCTAATTTGGATTGCTGCACATAAAAAATAATTCACCTTTTTCTAATTCTACCACATCTAGAATACTGTGTGCAGTTCTGGAGACCTTACCTGCAAAAAGACATTATTCAAATAGAACGTGTCCAAAGGCGGGCAACGAAAATGGCGGAAGGACTTAAACTTAAAACTTATCAGGAGAGACTTAAAGAACTTAATTTGTAAAGTCTGGAGGAAAGAAGGGAGAGGGGGGGCATGATTGAGACCTTTAAATATGTGAAAGGATTGAATAAGGTTCAGGAGGGAAGTGTTTTTAAGAAGAAACTTAATGATAGAACAAGGGGGCACAACCTGAAGCTAGTCGGGGGGAAGATCAGGAGCAATGTTAGAAAATATTATTTTACAGAAAGAGTAGTAGATGAATTTAAACATGCCTGGGATAAGCACACATCTATCCTAAGATAAAGAGAACATATAGTATACACATAAGGGCAGACTAGATGGACCGTATGGTCTCCTTCTGCCGTCAACCTTCTATATTTCTATGGTAAGGCCACAGCTAGAATAGAATACTTTCTATGTAATGCCTGCTGGGATACATTTTAAAAGCAAGATGGCCGCTCATGGGCTCGCAGGCCACCTGCAAACAGGAAGTCGTACTAGGCTTCCAGTTACTTTGCATTTCAGTTCCGTCAGTCGGGGGAGGAAGCTCCAAAATGGCCACTACCTTTCTTTTCCAACTGTGCCAGGCTGTTGGACCGGTTTAAGGTAAGCATCAAAAGTTGGGAAAGGTTAAAACCCACTTATAGAAGTATCCCAGGAGAGAGACCTTCTGCATTAGATTTATTTAGTTAGATGGCAGTGGTGAGTATCTTCCGATAGATTAACATAGACCTCGTAGGCTTGAAAGATGTCACTGAAAGGTCAGAAGATTCTAGAGGGAGAAACTGGTTCAGATAGTAACTAAGGTGGATACTAAATGGTCACTCTATTCACATGAAGCATGTGTTGATTAACACATGAGACATGTGAGCGGGCGTGGTTTGGGTGGAAGCTGTATTAAAAAGGATACAAATGAGAGGTTATTTAAGGGGAAGCCTAACTTTAGGAAAAGGTTCTAGAAGTTGTCCTTGAGGGGAAGAAACAAGTAATGTAAGAAAGGGGCTGTAGGAAACCAGCAGGAGGAAGGGGGCTACAGTACAGAGACCAGGAGAACTTGCAGTGGTGAATAGTCCAGCACCTAGGAAGGTGTAGCCTTGAGACTGTACCTTGTACTTGTGAAGATGGGGAACTGCCCTGTTGAAGTGATGTCAACTTCAAGTGTGTACCATCATAAGCTGCTGAATAAAGGCCAGTTGTATTTTACTACAAAGCGTGTTGTTGCTGGAGACCAATGATTGCTAAAGAGTAAGTGCACCTCACCCCAAACTCCACACCAACTTGAGTCGCCCTATTCTAGGTCCAAGAATCCTCCTCACACCCGGCATTCGCTGATTTCTCCCGCGGTCAGTGACAGTGGTGGCAGAGGAACAGCATGTGACAAAGCACTGGAACCTGCAGAGACCACCACTGGATTAGAGGAAAGTATGGGGGGGGGGGGGGAATAAAAAGAATAAAAATTTTATTCTTGTGTGTCATTGTGTATTTAACTCCTTGTGAACTTGAGATCCCTATACCAGTTCAGAGGGCAGGAGAGGCTGGCAAGTCATCCCCAAAGCTCAAGGGTGGGCAGAAGAGCCCGAGCCTGCATAGCTGGTGCCCACACCAAAGGGATAGGGCTGAGCTTCCATAAGAAGTTAAGGTGATGCATGCCAACAGGGGCATTATGTATGGCAATTAAGAATAGATCTTTCGCTAAGCCTTTAAAAAGAGCAGCATTGAACCATTTTGTAGGATGAAGTTAACCTAAAAAAGTTACATTAATATTTTTTTTCCACATTCTCTGCCTTACTTACTTAGGCCCTTATTTAAGAAGGGATAGCGTCAGGTAGCGCCTGGTTAATGAGAGGTAGCGACAGATAGCGACTGGTCAACGCCGGACACGGCACGCAATTACACATTTATCAAGCAGAATCTGTTTAGCGACTGGGATAGCGCCATGTAGCGTCTGATTCATCATTTTCACAGCCTCAGCGAACAGCGCCAGCGTTCAGCCTTGCACAGCGCCAGGTATGACCTCTCGCCACCTGGCGCTCACCCATACATTTCAATGGACGATCTTTTTCTTCTCTTTAAACAGGTTTTTTATTTTTTCCAAAAAATCACAAATAATTCTTTGACCTCTTCTGTCATTGAAAAAGCATTTTTTTCATAATTTTTTCATTTTTTAAATATTTCATCAAAAATGACATTACAGGTCTGGCATTAAAGTGTTCATGTTACAATGTTGTTACAATGTAATTCCATATGTTTTCGCTTTGTTACTAGTTAATAGATGCTTGAAAACAGACTTTAAACACACCGCCTCCTGCGCTCTGGGCTTCAATCAAGTATTTTTCAGCGCCAGAGATTTGTGAGGCAGTTTTTTTGCTGAATATGGTGTGAGTCGGTCCCTATGAGCAGTCGCTAACATGCGCTCCCATACAGCGCTGTACTGGTCAAATAGCAACTCCTCACAATGTATTCAACATTACTGAACAGCGACTGAGTCGCTATAAAGTAGCGACCCACGGGCGAGCACTGAGACTACTAGCGGGCGCTCTGAAAATGCCTGCCACAGACGCTCATCTGTCGCTACCTGCCGCTAATGATGAATCAGCCTGCCCGTTTTCACACACCTCTCTGCCACATTCCATCCATCTTACCCTCTCTTTCACATTCCTCCATCTTTCTCTCTTTTTCACATTCCCTCACTCTTTCTCTCTTTTCCATATTCCCTCCATCTTTCTCTCTTTTCCACATGCCCTCCATTTTTCTCTGTTGCACGTTGCGTCAGTTTTTTCTCTTTTCTACACCTCCTTCTCCCTCTATTTTCCACAGTCTCTTCTTTTTTTACATTCCCTCCAATTCCCAATATTTAGGATTCATGTTTCTCCTCTGCTTCCATTTTGCGGTCACTCAATCTGTTTCTTATTCCAGTGCTCCTTCTGTCTCTTTGCTATCATTTTTACCTCTTTTATATTACCCTTTTTTCCACTTTCCAACCATCTTGCTCTCGTTTTCACATTCCCTCATTCTTTTCTCTTTTTCACATTCCCTCGTTCTTTCTATCTTTTCCACATTCTCTCCATCTTTCTTGCTTTCTCACATCCTCTCCATGTTTCTCTCTTTTCCACATTTCCTCCTTCTTTCAGGTAGTTTGGGTGCATGGGGATCCTTAAGGTATCCACATTTAAACTGGAACAAAACCCAACAGCCGCCAGATTGAAATCTAAATGATTCCAGGACCGGCTGCTGGCTTTTCCCCTGGGCATACCAAATCAGAATGCCCCACTGTGTAAAACCCCTTAGGGCGCTGGTAAAACTCACCTTTTCCCTGGTCCAACGGTGCATGCATGGGCTCTCGTCTTTCGGCAAACAGCTCTGATTGTTTTCTATGACATGTTTCTGTCCCAGCCATTTAGATAGGCATATCCCTTCCTGTCCTTACACAGGGTGTATAAGTAGCTCAAAACCCAGGTTTTGGTCCATGCCTTGCTGTGTGAAATCCCTAGATCACCAATTTTCTTTACTTCACCAGTGATCCCACGGCACATGTGCATGCATCAGGTTTCCTGAATGGTGGACAAGACATGTGCCATGGGATTACCAGTGATCCCGGGTATCTTACACATCCCAAACTGGGATGCCCTGCTGGTTTCTGAAACATGAAGGAAACACACACACAGACTTATAGTTTGAACTTTCTCATCTGCACTACGCCTAATGGCAGCAGAAGTGCAAGTGTGAAACCTTTGCAGACCTGGGTGAACCGAGGAGGTGGGAATGAGAGCTCAGCTAACCTATTCTATAAAGCAAGTCTTTAAAGTGGACCAACACCCAGGGGTGATCGGCCCGGGAATCTATAAGATTCCCGGGCCGATCACCTCACTCACCGCGGGACATCCGAGATCGGGATGTCCGGAGGGGTGAAACCCCCCCCAAAAAAACCCCAAACTCCTTACCTGATCCGCCCCCGCTTCCGCCGCCGCCGCCTCCCGCGCTCCTCACGCCGAGAGTGACGCGCGGGAGGCGGCGGACGCGCTGTCTTGGCCGCCGCTGTCACCCGCTTGGACGTCGGTGGGGATTGGATGGCGCGGTCACGTGGGAGCAGGGAGAGGTGAGTTTTTTTGGGTTTCTGGGGGGTTTCAGAGAGCGGGACACCCCCGATCGCGGTGCCCCACCGAAGTGGACCAAAACCCAGGATAGTCAAAATCCTGGGTGTTGGTCCACTTTAACGGCAGCAGCTCCCAGGACATTCATAGATGATTTGTTCATGTGACCACAGCACTGACACAAGTTGTGTCTCTCCCGCCCTGCTAGCAGCTCACCCCCAGAAGTAGATCACGCTGCGCGGAGGGGAGGGGCGGGGACTGATAGACTTGCCAGGTAGCACATCAGCGTTGGGGCCCGATCAGGGAGGTGACTTGCGTCGGGCCTCCTTGTGCCATGGGCACGATAGCATCTGCCTTCCTTGCCTCCACTGTATGTACGCCATTGCTTGCCAACCAAGGGAGAATGAGTGAAAATATCCCTGAATTCCAGTAGGACACTGAACTGTCTTATAAAGAAGAGATGCAGTAAATTGATTTAAAGCGGACCTTCACCTTAAATAAGAGCCTATCTTGTATGTTTCCTCCACCCTGTACATACAGATTTCCCACATTAAAAATCATCCTACCTGCACCTATTGCATTTTTTTAACCTGTTAACATCCAAGATGGGGGGCCCGTGGAGTCTCAGGCTGCTTGCAGACAGGAAGTGTCTTCTGAATATGTCGCTCTGCTTTCTGGGATTGCTGACTTTTCCTGACCCCAGCTCTGCTCTGTCTGTGCAAACCACAGCTATAACCCCCCCTGTGCATTTCACCCCTCTCTTCTCCTTCTGAGACAAGATGGCGGCGCCCGTATCCTAGAGTCCTGAACAGAGTTGAAGCCCAGTGGGGGAAAGAATAATAAGTAAGGGACTAAAAACTTAAATATGTATTAATTTTAGAAGCTAGTGAATCGGTTTTTTTAGGGTTTGAGCTTTTTATTAAATGATGCTGAAGGTCCGGTTTAAACTAGAACATGCCGCCATGTATTCTCTTCTACAGAAGACTTCCCTGTATGGTGTAAGTACTCAACCTGCTCTGTTACCAAGAAAAGAACTGCGCTATACCTCAAAGTGACCTGGCCTCTCCTTTCTCCCCTAAAGCGCACCCTGACAATTGACTGGAGCTTTACTCATTGTAGCTCCTTTTAGCTGCCTGTCCAACAACAGGGGTCTTGTCTAGGAATCAGTTCCCATGAGAAAAGGCTTGGGCTCTTGATGCTGGGGAAGAGGCAACCCTTGTACCCTGGATCCACCAGCTTCACAGCTTCATGGGCCTGTTAGTTAGGGCATAGCATCTCAAACAATATTTAGGAACACTTTTTTCTAATACCTCTGTTAGGCTTCTACCACTTCCATCCAGACTAAGTGTGACAGCCAATGGCCATAAGCCCTAACCATGCCTAACTAAGCACCTATATAAAGCCAAGGCTTCGCTAGGCCTAACATTACTACCCAGAATATTAAAGCTCCAAAGTTGATTCAGATGATCAGCAGAATATATTCAATCCATAGCAGCAATTGGTCAACATTTCAGGGGTATGCATGTACCCTTCATCCGGACCGTATGTCAGAACCCTTTCCCACAATAAATATTTTTTTTTTTCCTAAACAAAACACTTCTTTTATTCTATCTGTACAGAACTAAAATTCTTAACAACTTTTAAAACCTATTCACTAGTGCTAGCTGTGCTGTTGCTTTTTCTAGCCACTTCCTAGATCATGTAGTGCAGTAAAACAGAGCTACATTAACCAATAGAAAGCTGCGGATCACTGGCCAGTCCCCAGCTTCTCTACTCTAGGGCTGCCACTCACCTTGTTCTGGCCGCCACCGCTGCTCCCCTCTGCAGCCACTGCTCCAGTCACCTCATCCCCTCTGCAGCCACTGCTCCAGTCACCTCATCCCAACTGCAGCCACTGCTCCAGTCACCTCACCCCCACTGCAGCCACTGCTCCAGTCACCTCATCCCAACTGCAGCCACTGCTCCAGTCACCTCATCCCCTCTGCAGCCACTGCTCCAGTCACCTCATCCCAACTGCAGCCACTGCTCCAGTCACCTCACCCCCACTGCAGCCACTGCTCCAGTCACCTCATCCCAACTGCAGCCACTGCTCCAGTCACCTCATCCCCTCTGCAGCCACTGCTCCAGTCACCTCATCCCAACTGCAGCCACTGCTCCAGTCACTTCATCCCCACTACAGCTGCTCCAGTCACCTCATCTCCGCTACCGCTGCTCCAGTCACATGATCCCCACTACCGCTGCTCCAGTCACCTCATCCCCGCTACCACTGCTCCAGTCACCTCATCCCCACTGCAGCCACTGCTCCAGTCACCTCATCCCCTCTGCAGCCACTGCTCCAGTCACCTCATCCCCACTACAGCTGCTCCAGTCACCTCATCCCCACTGCAGCCACTGCTCCAGTCACCTCAACCCCACTACAACTGCTCCAGTCACCTCATCCCCATTACAGCTGCTCCAGTCACCTCATCCCCGCTACCGCTGCTCCAGTCACCTCATCCCCGCTACCGCTGCTCCAGTCGCCTCATCCCGCTGCGGCCACTGCTCCAATCACCTCATCCCTGCTACCACTGCTCCAGTCACCTCATCCCCGTTACCGCTGCTCCTGTCACCTCATCCCCGCTACCGCTGCTCCTGTCACCTCATCCCCTCTGCAGCCATTGCTCCAGTCACCTCATCCCCACTGCAGCCACTGCTCCAGTCACCTCATCCCCACTACCGCTGCTCCAATCACATCATCCCAACTACCGCTGCTCCAGTCACCTCATCTCCACTACCGCTGCTTCAATCACCTCATCCCCACTGCAGCCACTGCTCCAGTCACCTCATCCCCACTGCAGCCACTGCTCCAGTCACCTCATCCCCACTACCGCTGCTCCAGTCACCTCATCCCCACTACAGCTGCTCCAGTCACCTCATCCCCACTACCGCCGCTTCAGTCAACTTATCCCCACTGCAGCCACTGCTCCAGTCACCTCATCCCCACTGCAGCCACTGCTCCAGTCACCTCATTCCCACTACCACTGCTCCAGTCACCTCATCCCCACTGAAGCCACTGCTCCAGTCACCTCATCCCCACTACCCCTGCTCCAGTCACCTCATCCCCACTGCAACCACTGCTCCAGTCACCTCATCCCCACTACCGCTGCTTCAGTCAACTTATCCCCACTGCAGCCACTGCTCCAGTCACCTCATCCCCACTGCAGCCACTGCTCCAGTCACCTCATTCCCACTACCGCTGCTCCAGTCACCTCATCCCCACTGCAGCCACTGCTCCAGTCACCTCATCCCCACTACCAGTGCTCCAGTCACCTCATCCCCACTGCAGCCACTGCTCCAGTCACCTCATCCCCACTACCAGTGCTCCAGTCACCTCATCCCCACTGCAGCCACTGCTCCAGTCACCTCATCCCCACTGCACCCACTGCTCCAGTCACCTCATTCCCACTACCGCTGCTCCAGTCACCTCATCCCCACTACCGCTGCTCCAGTCACCTCATCCCAACTACAGCTGCTCCAGTCACCTCATCCCCACTACCGCTGCTTCAGTCAACTTATCCCCACTGCAGCCACTGCTCCAGTCACCTCATCCCCACTGCAGCCACTGCTCCAGTCACCTCATTCCCACTACCACTGCTCCAGTCACCTCATCCCCACTGAAGCCACTGCTCCAGTCACCTCATCCCCACTACCACTGCTCCAGTCACCTCATCCCCACTGCAGCCACTGCTCCAGTCACCTCATCCCCACTACCGCTGCTCCAGTCACCTCATCCCCACTGCACCCACTGCTCCAGTCACCTGGTCCCCACTACCGCTGCTTCAGTCAACTTATCCCCACTGCAGCCACTGCTCCAGTCACCTCATCCCCACTGCAGCCACTGCTCCAGTCACCTCATTCCCACTACCGCTGCTCCAGTCACCTCATCCCCACTGCAGCCACTACTCCAGTCACCTCATCCCCACTACCAGTGCTCCAGTCACCTCATCCCCACTGCAGCCACTGCTCCAGTCACCTCATCCACACTACCAGTGCTCCAGTCACCTCATCCCCACTGCAGCCACTGCTCCAGTCACCTCATCCACACTACCAGTGCTCCAGTCACCTCGTCCCCACTGCACCCACTGCTCCAGTCACCTCATCCCCACTGCACCCACTGCTCCAGTCACCTAATTCCCACTACTGCTGCTCCAGTCACCTCATCCCCACTGCAGCCACTGCTCCAGTCACCTCATCCCCACTACCACTGCTCCAGTCACCTCATCCCCACTGCAGCCACTGCTCCAGTCACCTCATCCCCACTACCGCTGCTTCAGTCACCTCATCCCCACTGCAGCCACTGCTCCAGTCACCTCATCCCCACTGCGGCCACAGCTCCAGTAACCTCAACCCCGCTACCGCTGCTCCTGTCACCTCATCCCCACTACAGCTGCTCCATTCAGCTCATCCCCGCTACCGCGGCTCCAGTCACCTCATCCCCACTGCAGCCACTGCTCCAGTCACCTCATCCCCACTGCAGCCACAGCTCCAGTCACACTAGTCCCCACTGCAGCCACTGCTCCAGTCACCTCATCCCCACTGCAGCCACTGCTCCAGTCACCTCATCCCCGCTACAGCTGCTCCAGTCACCTCATCCCTACTACAGCTGCTCCAGTCACCTCATTCCCACTACAGCTGCTCCAGTCACTTCATCCCCACTAAAGCTGCTCCAGTCACCTCATCCCCACTACCGCTGCTCCAGTCACCTCATCCCCACTACCACTGCTACAGTCACCTCATCTCCACTACAGCTGCTCCAGTCACCTCATCCCCACTGCAACCACTGCTCCAGTCACCTCATCCCCTCTGCAGCCACTGCTCCAGTCACCATATCCCCACTACCACTGCTCCAGTCACCTCATACCCACTACAGCTGCTCAAATCACCTCATCCCCTCTGCAGACACTGCTCCTGTAACCTTATCCACACTACCACTGCTCCAGTCACCTCATCCCCACTACAGCTGCTCCAGTCACCTCATCCCCTCTGCAGCCACTACTCCAGTCACCTCATCCCCACTACCACTGCTCTAGTCACCTCATCCCCTCTACAGCTGCTCCAGTCACCTCATCTCCGCTACCACTGCTCCAGTCACCTCATACCCGCTACCGCTGCTCCAGTCACCTCATCCCCACTGCAGCCACTGCTCCAGTCGCCTCATCCCCACTACCGCTGCTCCAATCACCTCATCCCCACTGCAGCCACTGCTCCAGTCACCTCATCCCCACTGCAGCCACTGCTCCAGTCACCTCATCCCCACTACCACTGCTCCAGTCACCTCATCCCCACTGCAGCCACTGCTCCAGTCACCTCATCCCCGCTACCGCTGCTCCTGTCACCTCATCTCCGCTACTGCTGCTCCAGTCACCTCATCCCCACCTCCGCTGCTCCATTCAGCTCATCCCAGCTACTGCTGCTCCAGTCACCTCATCCCCACTGCAGCCCCTGCTCCAGTCACCTCATCCCTACTGCAGCCACAGCTCCAGTCACACTAGTCCCCACTGCAGCCACTGCTCCAGTCACCTCATCCCCACTGCAGCAACTGCTCCAGTCACCTCATCCCCGCTACAGCTGCTCCAGTCACCTCATCCCTACTACAGCTGCTCCAGTCACCTCATCCCCGCTACAGCTGCTCCAGTCACCTCATCCCCACTGCAGCTGCTCCAGTCACCTCATCCCCACTGCAGCTGCTCCAGTCACCTCATTCCCACTACCGCTGCTCCAGTCACCTTATCCCCACTACAGCTGCTCCAGTCACCTCATCCCCACTACAGCTGCTCCAGTCACCTCATCCCCACTACCGCTGCTTCGGTCAACTTATCCCCACTGCAGCCACTGCTCCTGTCACCTCATCCCCACTGCAGCCACTGCTCCAGTCACCTCATTCCCACTACCGCTGCTCCAGTCACCTCATCCGCACTGCAGCCACTGCTCTAGTCACCTCATCCCCACTGCAGCCACTGCTCCAGTCACCTCATCCCCACTAAAGCTGCTCCAGTCACCTCATCCCCACTGCAGCCACTGCTCCAGTAACCTCATCCCCACTACCGCTGCTCCAGTCACCTCATCCCCACTACCGCTGCTACAGTCACCTAATCCCCACTACAGCTGCTACAGTCACCTCATCCCCACTACAGCTGCTCCAGTCACCTCATCCCCACTGCAGCCACTGCTCCAGTCACCTCATCCCCTCTGCAGCCACTGCTCCAGTCACCTCACACCCACTACCGCTGCTCCAGTCACCTCATCCCCACTACCGCTGCTCCAGTCACCTCATCCCCGCTACCACTGCTCCAGTCACCTCATCCCCTCTGCAGCCACTGCTCCAGTCACCTCATCCCCTCTGCAGCCACTGCTCCAGTTACCTCATCCACACTACCGCTGCTCCTGTCACCTCATACCCACTACAGCTGCCCCAGTCACCTCATCCCCACTGCAGCCACTGCTCCAGTCACCTCAACCCCAATACAACTGCTCCAGTCACCTCATTCCCTCTGCAGCCACTGCTCCAGTCACTTCATCTCCGCCACCACTGCTCCAGTCACCTTATCCCCACTACAGCTGCTCCAGTCACCACATCCCCGCTACCGCTGCTCCAGTCACCTCATCCCTGCTACTGCTGCTCCAGTTGCCTCATCCCCGCTGCAGCCACTGCTCCAGTCACCTCATCCCCACTGCAGCCACTGCTCCAGTCACCTCATCCCCACTACCGCTGCTCCAGTCACATCATCCCCCCTACCGCTGCTCCAGCCACCCCATCCCCACTACCGCTGCTTCAGTCACCTCATCCCCACTGCAGCCACTGCTACAGTCACCTCATCTCCACTGCAGCCACTGCTCCAGTCCCCTCATCCCCACTACCGCTGCTCCTGTCACCTCATCCCCTCTACAGCTGCTCCAGTCACCTCATCCCCACTACCGCTGCTTCAGTCAACTTATCCCCACTGCAGCCACTGCTCCAGTCACCTCATCCCCACTGCAGCCACTGCTCCAGTCACCTCATCCCTGCAACAGCTGCTGCAGTCACCTCATCCCCGCTACAGTTGCTCCAGTCACCTCATCCCCGCTACAGCTGCTCCAGTCACCTCATCCCTGCTACAGCTGCTCCTGTCACCTCATCCCCGCTACAGCTGCTCCAGTCACCTCATCCCCACTGCAGCCACTGCTCCAGTCACCTCATCCCCACTACAACTGCTCCAGTCACCTCATCCCCGCTACCACTGCTCCAGTCACCTCATCCCCGCTACAGCTGCTCCAGTCACCTCATCCCCGCTACAGCTGCTCCAGTCACCTCATCCCCACTACCGCTGCTCCAGTCACCACATCCCCACTACCTCTGCTCCAGTCACCTCATCCCCACTACAGCTGCTCCAGTCACCTCATCCCCACTACCTCTGCTCCAGTCACCTCATTCCCACTACCGCTGCTCCATTTACCTCATCCCCGCTACAGCTGCTCCAGTCACCTCATCCCCGCTACAGCTGCTCCAGTCACCTCATCCCCACTACAGCTGCTCCAGTCACCTCATCCCCGCTACAGCTGCTCCAGTCACCTCATCCCTTCTACAGCTGCTCCAGTCACCTCATCCTCGCTACAGCTGCTCCAGTCACCTCATCCCCGCTACAGCTGCTCCAGTCACCTCATCCCCACTACAGCTGCTCCAGTCACCTCATCCCCGCTACAGCTGCTCCAGTCACCTCATCCCCGCCACAGCTGCTCCAGTCACCTCATCCCCGCCACTCTGCTTCTGTCACCTCATCCCCACTACAGATTGCTCCAGTCACCTCATCCCCAGTACAGCTGCTCCAGTCACCTCATCTCCACTACAGCTGCTCCAGTCACCTCATCCCCACTACAGCTGCTCCATTCACCTCATCCCCGCTACAGCTGCTCCAGTCACCTCATCCCCACTACAGCTGCTCCAGTCACCTCATCCCCACTGCAGCCACTGCTCCAGTCACCTCATCCCCACTACAGCTGCTCCAGTCACCTCATCTCCACTACAGCTGCTCCAGTCACCTCATCCCCACTACAGCTGCTCCAGTCACCTCATCCCCGCTACCACTGCTCCAGTCACCTCATCCCCACTACCGCTGCCCCAGTCACCTCATCCCCACTTCTGCTGCTCCAGTCACCTCATCCCCACTACAGACTGCTCCAGTCACGTCATCCCCACTACAGCTGCTCCAGTCACCTCATCCCCGCTACAGCTGCTCCAGTCACCTCATCCCCACTGCAGCCACTGCTCCAGTCACCTCATCCCCACTACAGCTGCTCCAGTCACCTCATCTCCACTACAGCTGCTCCAGTCACCTCATCCCCACTACAGCTGCTCCAGTCACCTCATCCCCGCTACCACTGCTCCAGTCACCTCATCCCCACTACAGCTGCTCCAGTCACCTCATCCCCACTACAGCTGCTCCAGTCACTTCATCCCCACTACCGCTGCTCCAGTCACCTCATCCCCACTACAGCTGCTCCAGTCACCTCATCCCCACTACCACTGCTCCAGTCACCTCATCCCCACTACAGCTGCTCCAGTCACCTCATCCCCACTGCATCCACTGCTCCAGTCACCTCATCCCCACTACAGCTGCTCCAGTCACCTCATCCCCGCTACCACTGCTCCAGTCACCTCATCCCCACTACAGCTGCTCCAGTCACCTCATCCCCACTACAGCTGCTCCAGTCACCTCATCCCCACTGCAGCCACTGCTCCAGTCACCTCATCCCCACTTCAGCTGCTCCAGTCACCTCATCCCCACTACAGCTGCTCCAGTCACCTCATCCCCACTGCAGCCACTGCTCCAGTCACCTCATCCCCACTACAGCTGCTCCAGTCACCTCATCCCCACTACAGCTGCTTCAGTCACCTCATCCCCACTACCACTGCTCCAGTCACCTCATCCCCACTACCGCTGCTCCAGTCACCTCATCCCCACTACCACTGCTCCAGTCACCTCATCCCCACTACCGCTGCTCCAGTCACCTCATCCCCACTACCACTGCTCCAGTCACCTCATCCCCACTACCACTGCTCCAGTCACCTCATCCCCACTACCGCTGCTCCAGTCACCTCATCCCCACTACCACTGCTCCAGTCACCTCATCCCCACTACCGCTGCTCCAGTCACCTCATCCCCACTACCACTGCTCCAGTCACCTCATCCCCACTACAGCTGCTCCAGTCACCTCATCCCCACTACAGCTGCTCCAGTCACCTCATCCCCGCTACAGCTGCTCCAGTCACCTCATCCCCACTACAGCTGCTCCAGTCACCTCATCCCCACTGCAGCCACTGCTCCAGTCACCTCATCTCCACTACAGCTGCTCCAGTCACCTCATCCCCGCTACAGCTGCTTCTGTCACCTCATCCCCACTACAGCTGCTCCAGTCACCTCATCCCCACTGCAGTCACTGCTCCAGTCACCTCATCCCCACTACAGCTGCTCCAGTCACCTCATCCCCACTACAGCTGCTCCAGTCACCTCATCCCCACTACAGCTGCTCCAGTCACCTCATCCCCACTACAGCTGCTCCAGTCACCTCATCCCCACTGCAGCCACTGCTCCAGTCACCTCATCCCCACTACAGCTGCTCCAGTCACCTCATCCCCGCTACCACTGCTCCAGTCACCTCATCCCCACTACCACTGCTCCAGTCACCTCATCCCCACTACAGCTGCTCCAGTCACCTCATCCCCACTGCAGCCACTGCTCCAGTCACCTCATCCCCACTACAGCTGCTCCAGTCACCTCATCCCCGCTACCACTGCTCCAGTCACCTCATCCCCACTACAGCTGCTCCAGTCACCTCATCCCCACTACAGCTGCTCCAGTCACCTCATCCCCACTGCAGCCACTGCTCCAGTCACCTCATCCCCACTACAGCTGCTCCAGTCACCTCATCCCCGCTACAGCTGCTTCTGTCACCTCATCCCCACTACAGCTGCTCCAGTCACCTCATCCCCACTGCAGCCACTGCTCCAGTCACCTCATCCCCACTACAGCTGCTCCAGTCACCTCATCCCCGCTACAGCTGCTCCAGTCACCTCATCCCCACTACAGCTGCTCCCGTCACCTCATCCCCACTACAGCTGCTCCAGTCACCTCATCCCCACTACAGCTGCTTCTGTCACCTCATCCCCACTACAGCTGCTCCAGTCACCTCATCCCCACTACCACTGCTCCAGTCACCTCATCCCCACTACCACTGCTCCAGTCGCCTCATCCCCACTACCACTGCTCCAGTCACCTCATCCCCACTACAGCTGCTTCTGTCACCTCATCCCCACTACAGCTGCTCCAGTCACCTCATCCCCACTACAGCTGCTCCAGTCACCTCATCCCCACTACCACTGCTCCAGTCACCTCATCCCCACTACAGCTGCTCCAGTCACCTCATCCCCACTACCACTGCTCCAGTCATCTCATCCCCACTACCTCTGCTCCAGTCACCTCATCCCCACTACCACTGCTCCAGTCACCTCATCCCCACTACAGCTGCTCCAGTCACCTCATCCTCGCTACCGCTGCTCCAGTCACCTCATCCCCATAGCGGTCTGGCCATAGGGCATACCGGGCAAAATCCCGGTAGGCTGGCACCTGGGAAGGCCGCGGCCGCTTAGCGATGGGGAGGACAGGTGGTGGCTGGTGAGCGGCGGATCCGTGGGACGGAGGATCGGGTGGTGGCTGGCCGGTTAGCGGGGATGCAGTTGGGTGACAGCGGGTGGTTGCCCGTGAGCGTGCATTTCAGAAGGGCATGTGGTGGAGGCTGTGTAGTGTGGCAGTACCGCTACTACTACCACTGTACTTTACTTTAAAAGCAGCAGCTTTTACTGCACTGTCGCACGGCTTTCTAAGTGAAAAGGTTTTCCCCTGTCAAAGTTTGGCACCTTCCCATTGGCTGATGAATCTCTCTGCTCAGCCAATCACTGTGGGGAGGCTCCATGACTCAGTAGCTCCACCTCCTACCCCCGGAGTCTTGGGCAGCATGGCTGGCAGGTGGGCAAACTAATCTATTAAAATCTTTTGCTACTTAAGCACATGTTTTTGTCTTGGGAGGATGACTAAGAGCAACATAGCCTGAAACGTTTCACACTACTGTCCCAGCCAGGGGAATTTTGTATAGTTGTCTTTTCCTGTTGTCTGTCACTATGGGCTGATTTTTATTGGGTCAAAAGCTACAGCTTGAGGGGAAAAAGAAATGGTTCACTTTCCTGCCATTTTCTGAATTAAGTGGCTTGCCAGTTGTGCAATAACTTTTCCCTGCTTTTACACAAGGTGAGCTGCTACTATGGACTATTTTTTCTGTGCCCCATAATGAAGGCAACCGTGGTCTAGGGGAATATGAAGGGCCCCACGCCAGTGCTGTTGGTGAGGCTCAGAAAAGTCCCCAGCATGGAGCAGGGCAGAGATGGGGTGCAGCATGGAGCAGGGCAGAGATGGGGTGCAGCATGGAGCAGGGCAGAGATGGGGGTGCAGCATGGAGCAGGGTAGAGATGGGAGTGCAGCATGGAGCAGGGCAGAGATGGGGTGCAGCATGGAGCAGGGCAGAGATGGGGGTGCAGCATGGAGCAGGGTAGAGATGGGGGTGCAGCATGGAGCAGGGCAGAGATGGGGGTGCAGCATGGAGCAGGGTAGAGATGGGGGGCAGTATGGAGCAGGGTAGAGATGGGGGGCAGTATGGAGCAAAGTAGAGATGAGGGTGCAGCATGGAGCAGGGTAGAGATGAGGGTGCAGCATGGAGCAGGGTAGAGATGGGGGGCAGTATGGAGCAGGGCATAGATAGGGGTGCAGCATAAAGCAGGGCATACATGGGGGTGCAGCATGGAGCAGGGCATACATGGAGATGCAACATGGAGCAGGGAAGAGATGAGGGTGCAGCATGCAGCAGGGCAGAAATGGGAGTGCAGAATGAAGCAGGGCAGAGATGGGGGTGCAGCATGAAGAAGGGGCATAGATGGGGGTGCAGTGTAGAGCAGGGCAGAGATGGGGGTGCAGCATGGAGCAGGGCAGAGATGGGGGTGCAGCATGGAGCAGGGCAGAGATTGGGGTGCAGCATGGAGCAGGGCAGAGATGGGGTGCAGCATGGAGCAGGGCAGAGATTGGGTGCAGCATGGAGCAGGGCAGAGATGGGGTGCAGCATGGAGCAGGGCAGAGATGGGGGTGCAGCATGGAGCAGGGCAGAGATGGGGGTGCAGCATGGAGCAGGGCTGAGATGGGGGTGCAGCATGGAGCAGGGCAGAGATGGGGGTGCAGCATGGAGCAGGGCTGAGATGGAGGTGCAGCATGGAGCAGGGCAGAGATGGGGGTGCAGCATGGAGCAGGGCAGAGATGGGGGTGCAGCAGGGAGCCGGGCAGAGAAGGGGGTGCAGCATGGAGCAGGGCAGAGATGGGGGTGCAGCATGGAGCAGGGCAGAGATGGGGGTGCAGCATGGAGCAGGGCAGAGATGGGGGTGCAGCATGGAGCAGGGCAGAGATGGGGGTGCAGCATGAAGAAGGGGCATAGATGGGGGTGCAGTGTAGAGCAGGGCAGAGATGGGGGTGCAGCATGGAGCAGGGCAGAGATGGGGGTGCAGCATGGAGCAGGGCAGAGATTGGGGTGCAGCATGGAGCAGGGCAGAGATGGGGTGCAGCATGGAGCAGGGCAGAGATTGGGTGCAGCATGGAGCAGGGCAGAGATGGGGTGCAGCATGGAGCAGGGCAGAGATGGGGGTGCAGCATGGAGCAGGGCAGAGATGGGGGTGCAGCATGGAGCAGGGCTGAGATGGGGGTGCAGCATGGAGCAGGGCAGAGATGGGGGTGCAGCATGGAGCAGGGCTGAGATGGAGGTGCAGCATGGAGCAGGGCAGAGATGGGGGTGCAGCATGGAGCAGGGCAGAGATGGGGGTGCAGCAGGGAGCCGGGCAGAGAAGGGGGTGCAGCATGGAGCAGGGCAGAGATGGGGGTGCAGCATGGAGCAGGGCAGAGATGGGGGTGCAGCATGGAGCAGGGCTGAGATGGAGGTGCAGCATGGAGCAGGGCAGAGATGGGGGTGCAGCATGGAGCAGGGCAGAGATGGGGGTGCAGCATGGAGCCGGGCAGAGAAGGGGGTGCAGCATGGAGCAGGGCAGAGATGGGGGTGCAGCATGGAGCAGGGCAGAGATGGGGGTGCAGCATGGAGCAGGGCAGAGATGGGGGTGCAGCATGGAGCAGGGCAGAGATGGGGGTGCAGCATGGAGCAGGGCAGAGATGGGGGTGCAGCATGGAGCAGGGCAGAGATGGGGGTGCAGCATGGAGCAGGGCAGAGATTGGGTGCAGCATGGAGCAGGGCAGAGATGGGGGTGCAGCATGGAGCAGGGCAGAGATGGGGGTGCAGCATGGTGCAGGGCCGAGATGGGGTGCAGCATGGAGCAGGGCAGAGATTGGGGTGCAGCATGGTGCAGGGCCGAGATGGGGGTGCAGCATGGAGCAGGGCAGACATGGAGGTGCAGCATGGAGCAGGGCAGAGATGGAGGTGCAGCATGGAGCAAGGCAGAGATGGGGTACAGCATGGAGCAGGGTAGAGATTGGGGTGCAGCATGAAGCAGGGCAGAGATGGGGGTGCAGCATGAAGCAGGGCAGAGATGGGGGTGCAGCATGGAGCAGGGCAGAGATGGGGATGCAGCATGGAGCAGGGCAGAGATGGGGGTGCAGCATGGAGCAGGGCAGAGATGGGGTGCAGCATGGAGCAGGGCAGAGATGGGGGTGCAGCGTGGAGCAGGGCAGAGATGGGGGTGCAGCATGGAGCAGGGCAGAGATGGGGTGCAGCATGGAGCAGGGCAGAGATGGGGGTGCAGCATGGAGCAGGGCAGAGATGGGGGTGCAGCATGGAGCAGGGCAGAGATGGGGTGCAGCATGGAGCAGGGCTGAGATGGAGGTGCAGCATGGAGCAGGGCTGAGATGGAGGTGCAGCATGGAGCAGGGCAGAGATTGGGGTGCAGCATGGAGCAGGGCAGAGATGGGGGTTGTAAGTGCATTTTCTGATGGAGCAGTAATGGCAAAGAAGAGCAGCGGTTCCAGTAGAGGCAATGAAGACTAGGCAGCAGAGTCCGGAGGACCTAGCAACAGCAGGGTTGGTTGAGGATTTAATTACACCTTAATATAGTGTGTATATATATATATATATATATATATATATATATATATATGATGTGACATTAAGATATCATAGTGGGCGAGGAACGGTACAGCAGGGCCGGTGTGCCCAAAAAGTCCCGGGCCGTTTTTTAACCCCAGTCCGCCCCTGCTTGGAGAGGTAAGTTGCAGAATGCTGGTGCAGGTGTAACAAGATGGAGGTGCGGGAGCCAGAAGTTCAGGTGCTGGCGGCCTGGTAAGGTGAGTAGGCAAATTGTTGTCCCATTGTCTCAGGCTACATGTTGCACTGTCCTAAACTTCAATCTGTTTTGAAAGTTATTTGTAAAAGTATTAGCGCATTGGAGATGCAGAGAAAAATTAGGAGAAACTGTGTGTGTGGCACACTAACAGCGATGTGATGTAAGCAGTAAAAAAATAGGGGATTGTTGTGCCTCTAGTTATTACGGCCAGCACATAGTGTGACCAGAAAAAAAGACATGCCGCAGGCTAAGAGTGTCTCCAGCCTGCCAGCACAAAGTGACTTTTGATGTTTTAATGATATTTTTTCAGTTCTCATTGTTTTACCAAATGACACTTTTACCAGCATTCACTTTCACATTTTTTGCTGCATTTTTCATTAGATAAACAGTTTGACCGAATGTTTTTGTTAAAACTTGGGTCACTGTTGCTTGGTTTAATAAATGCTGCTTAAGCAGGGAAAGTAACAGCATGGTTATTTTTTATATGTTAGTTTTTACTTTTGTTTAAAGAAAAAAAGTGGACACCCCCCCCCCTCAAGGCTACCAGCCTGGGCACCAAGCATAAGGGCTTGAAACCCAGGGCTCAGAGGCTACGCTATTGGCCCCTGTTCCGACAAGTTACTAGCCCTTATGCCCTTTGCTATGGGCTCGGGTTTTTTTTTTTTTTTTTTAAACATGTTGGAGGCAGGGGTCAATTCAAAAGATATTTCAAGTCCAAAATGTATTTTAAAAAAATGTGTGGGGCTCCCTCCTCTAAGCATTGCCAACCCAGTGAACCAAGCATAGGGGCTTGTTATTCCAAGGCTCAAGGGCTGCCCAGGCGGACCCTGGCACTGACCATTACAAGCCCTTATGTCCTGTGCCCCATGCTATGGGCCGCTGGGCTCATCCGCACCACCACACCCTTTTGGCGGTGTAAGTAATGGAGTATGAAGTGCTATAGCAATCCATGGGACCCTTTACCAGTTTAAAGTGAAAATGAAAAATAGAAAAACTCACAGACGTTTCAAAATAATTACTTAAATTAAATTAATCCTAATTAACTTACCTTCTCCATTTGGACTCCCACACAGGCTCCTTTAAATTTATGCCGCTAAGGCATATAAGGGCACTCGACCGAAAAGGACGCAGAACATAGGTTCCCCTCCTGTTCAACCCAACTACCAGCCGTGGACTTCATGATGAGCCCCTGGGGAGTGGCTTTCATATTAAGAGACAGGGTCTCTTAGGAATCTCCCCGATGTCACTTATGATATCACAAAAGGAGTGGCCTAGAGGGGTTGGACAGAAAAAAAATCCCCTGTAGGCCCCTCTCCTTCTGTGATGTCAGCAATGAGATCTGCGAGATTCCATGGAGGTCACGCCTCCAAGTATAAAAGCCGCCTCCCCCAGCCTTTACCTCAGTCCCTCGCTGGGTAGCAAGGATGAAAGATGGGGGAAACTTTGCAGCCGTCAGCTCCTGATGCCCAACACCCCAACCTCTACACGCTGGAGGGGGCCCTGAAGAAGGAAGAGGCGACGTGGTGGGACAAACAAGACCCACCGAAGGAAGAAGACAGCAGCCAGTGGGGAACAGAAGGTAGATGGGGACTGGTGAGTTAAAGTGAAATTAAGAAAAATAAAATTATTTTCGTCTGGTGGCTTATTTAATTCTACATGGGGTGAACTAGTAAGAGGTCCAGGGGACTCCTATAACAGTTCAACAGTTCACCATGGTCAGGAGTTGCCGTGGCACCTACCAGCCTTGGTAGGTGCCATTCTGGTGAAATGAAACATTAACTGTACCCCCCTTTGGGGCATCAGGGGTGCAGACGAGCCCGGTGCCCCTTGGTGTTGCTTGTGGCCGTGTGTCTTAGGTCCCCTGGAAGACCCCGAAGGACATAAGAGCTGGTATCTTTCAGGGACAGGGGCTGCCAATAGCATGGGTTACAAGCCCTTATGCTTGGTTCCCTCGGTTAGTAGCCTTTTTTTGGGGGGGGGGGGGGCGCTTTTTTTGTAAAAACTCTAAGAAAATTAATAAAATAAAAAAAGCTGTCCCTTTCCCAGTTTTTAAAACCTGCCAAAAAATCAGTGGCATAGGAAACATTTTTCGTTAGATAATAGTTATATACAAAAAATATAAAATTATTACTGAAAATTATTTAGAATTGTTAAAAACCACGTGCACAACTTTGCCCGTGCTAAGCCAAACGTTGGACTTCAAAAATTCTTGGCTTTGGCTTGTTTTTGCGGTGAAAAAGGCCCAAAATTACCTGAATTGGTACACTTTGCATGCCCCATCACAGGAATTCTTATATTCCCCAGCTTCCTGGAGGCCATTTTTTTTTTTCGATGATGTAAGAAAAGAGCGTCTGGACGTTAGTTATAAGGCAATACTTCGCTTTATGGCTAGTTTCCCTAACTTGCATCCAGCAGCCCTATGCTCTTCGCTACCACAAAAACGGCACCTTTGTTTTCCACCATATTGCTCACTCAGATGCCCAACTCTTAGAGAGCTTGTGCAGTATTTGGGCTTCCCAGGATAGTAAACCATGCACCATACCCCAGCAATGGTGAAACATGGGGAGGATGCCAGAGACCATTGTAAGGATGCTCTTATTTTAATATAATAATATCCATAGTTGTTATAGATTTTTTTCCACAGATTCATACCAACCTATATAACATTCCAGATGGTCCAATTCCAACTTCGCATCAAGGAAAGGGTTATGCAGATGAACAGTCATATACTTGAATCCAGGTTCAAACAGCAACTGGAAGTCCACCTTTTGAAGCAGCAAATTCCCCACCATTTTGGCCCTTTTCATATTTCCCAATGCAGACAAACAGTCATCCTCAAAATAAGTATTATATAAAGAAATATAGTACAGCCCTGACTGAGAAAAATCCGGCATTGCTATGCTGCTTACCTCCAGCACAAGGATATCACACATTATATCAACACAAGCAGTCTTCAGGAAGACCTCCTTCAGATGATCTTTCTTCACCTCAATCAGGATAGAGTTGTGAAGCCTCTGCAGGGGAAATACAGTGACGTCAGTCTAGAAAAAGTGCCGACATGCCCTAGGGTTTACTGGCCCTATAGCAACACCTGGGTGAGATCAGTATATCACTGACAAACCCAGAAGGCCGAGCCAGCAGTCACTCCAAGGAAGCCCAGATTCTTACAAAAACTTTATGCTCTCATCAGCACTAGGGTAGATGTTTTTGGCTGTATGGGGGGGTGAGTCTTGGTGAGTACCAAAACACAGTCACGAGCCCCCGTGTGAAGAAACCCATGTTAGGCTAAATAGAGGGGGATAAAGGGACCAAAAGACTCTATGGTAAGGGAAAAGAGGTGCTTTCCTAGAACATGTTTGCACAGTTCCTAACACAACGAATAGCATTACCTTGCAGCGGGTGGAGCTATGCAAATCATCTCTTTATATCTCTGTTCAAGGCCATCGGAAATGCTGAGTGTGCAATGTCAAGGATTAGCTTTAGCTAAACACAACCATTAGTGGACAAGTGTTTCGAGTTTCAACAAACTTTATTGTTCAAATTAACATACATACTTTCAACATTTGAACAAAAAATACAGATTAAAACAAAACACAATAAACACAATAAAACGTATTACTCAGTCAAGCGCTTCCAATTGTTTACTTTCCATAGAAAATTAGTAGGGATGAGCGAATCGATCCGGAGGAACCCGGATTCGTTCTGAATTTCATTAAAAATTCGATTCTGAACGAATCCGAATTTCCCCGCGATTCGATCGATCGAAGTTTTCCTTTAAACTCCATTCATTTCAATGACAGGCATTCTAAGATGGTGGACGGCACATGTCCAGACATGTACCCTGGGGCAAGGTATGATGGGACAGTCACATGCAGCCTATCAGCAGCCAGGAAGCCCGGTGACGTCACAGCGCTATATAAAGCTGCGGCCATCTTGCTTGTGCGCATTTGAGACTTGCAGTGCACAGACAACGGAGCTTGCTAAGTTGCTACAGACAGGAAGAGAGTAACAGAGAGGCAGGGAGACCCACAGAGACCCACAGAGTGCCAGGGAGAGCCAGGGAAAGATAGTGAAAAATCGGGAACGATCTAGGCAGGGACAGCAGATAAAGTGACAGGGAAAGAAAGCTTTTTTATTTTCATTACACTTCATTTGCCAGATCAGTTTTAAATTGCTGTGTTTTGTGCTGTAAAAATTCCTGGCCACTGTGCATCCCATGTTGGCAATGGCACATTTAACATTTCTTATAGCTCGATTAGTTTTAATTTATTTGGTCTGCTGTAAAAACCCCAGCCCACATGGGCATTCCATTTCAGCACGTGAACCTATCTTTTATACAAAATCCCACACCTGCACCTAGCACCCTATCTGTTATACAAAATAAGCGTGTTTCAGCCTCAGCTGTACTAAGTTATTTAATTTTGCATTGGTTTCTGTCTGCTGTCATTAAACCAGGCCGCAGGGTATCCCAAACTTGCACCTAGCACTCTATCTGTTATACAAAAAAAGTGTGTTTCAGTCTCAGCTGTACTAAGTTATTTAATTTTGCATTGGTTTCTGTCTGCTGTCATTAAACCAGGCCGCAGGGTATCCCAAACTTGCACCTAGCACCCTATCTGTTATACAAAATAAGCGTGTTTCAGCCTCAGCTGTACTAAGTTATTTAATTTAGCATTGGTTTCTGTCTGCTGTCATTACACCAGGCCGCAGGGTATCCCAAACTTGCACCTAGCACCCTATCTGTTATACAAAATAAGCGTGTTTCAGCCTCAGCTGTACTAAGTTATTTAATTTTGCATTGGTTTCTGTCTGCTGTGATTACACCAGGCCGCAGGGTATCCCAAACTTGCACCTAGCACCCTATCTGTTATACAAAATAAGCAAATACATAAAAAATGTCAGGCAGACAAGTGCCAGGAAGTTCAAAGAGGAGTGGCAGAGGCCAAGATTCTGCAGGCAGAGGTCGCAGCAGACTAGGGGCGAGTGGAAGCAGGAGTCATGGTGAGAGACCTGATCTGCCAGTATCTGCTAGCGGTCGTGTCTCCACCAGTAACACATCTGCCGTGGTAGATTGGTTAACGCGCTCATAAACATCATCCCAAGTTACATCTGAGACCCCCAGTCTAGGGTCGGTAGGTTCCTCTGACACAACCCTGAGTTGGCATGCCCCGAGAGCAGTCCCTGTCCTCCCATTGCCTCTGTCCTACGCCTTTCTCTCCCCCAGTGACGTATCCTAAGCTTTGGGTTCAGCTCCACTCTTTAGTGAGGAGGACGATCAGATAGAGGACAGTCAGCAGCTACTGCCCAGCCATGAAATGGGGGTGGCTTCTTTAGCTTGGCAGACAAATAGTGATGTGGACAGTGTCGTGGGTGTTGCGAGCTTTCCAACTCCTGCGCCAGACACTGTTGAGGAAACCGAGAACATCAGTGACCTACAGCCACAACTCGGTAATGATGATGATGATGATGAAGCCGATCGCACTTGGGAACTGGGTGATGAAGGGGCTTCATCGTCATCATCAGGAGAAGAGGGGCGCAGGTTGCCCCGGAGTCAGCAGCTGAGGCAGCAAGGTGTTAGCAGGATGGTTGGCAGTCAGCATGGGGGCACAATTGTAAAGCCTGGAGCCAAACGGGGCCGGGGTAGAGCACCTGCTGCGCGGCAGGCTACCTTATCGGGAGGTAGTGGAGCAGGGGTTCCTGGAGTTGGCGACAGTAGCATAGAATCAGTGAGGTCTGTTGGTGGGAAAAGTAGCTACTCGGCAGTGTGGCAGTTTTTACTGAAGCATCCGCAGGAGGGTAACATGGCCACATGCAAGATATGTAGGCAGAAGGTGAAGCGTGGCCAGGGCCCAAATGTTGGCACCACAGCCCTACGTCAACATATGATGCGTCACCATAAAGCGGCCTGGGAGAACCGAGGCTCCCAAGAGGTGGTCCAGCCTGCTTCCTCACCAAGTGGCACGCCGATCCCAATTTCTGCCATCCAAGGCACCAGCACCTCAGCCGAAGGCAGCTGTGCGCCATACTCATCCTCTGTCGCTCCTGCTCCTCCTCCTCCTCCAAGTCATGCATCCCGCCAGCAATCCATCAGCGAAGCCATGTCCAAGAGACAGCAGTATGCGCCCACTCATCCTATGGCGCAGAAGCTGAATGTGCTCCTGTCCAAGTTGCTGGTGCTGCAGTCGCTCCCTTTTCAGGTGGTGGACTCTGCACCTTACAGAGAACTGATGGCTTGTGCCAAGCCGAGGTAGAGGATCCCAAGCTGTCATTTCTTTGCCAAGAAGGCAGTACCAGCGCTGCACACTTTTGTTGAACAGAAGGTGGGCCAGTCCTTGAGCCTGTCGGTGTGTAGCAAAGTGCATGGCAGCGCCGACGTCTGGAGCTGTAACTATGGTCAGGGACAGTACATGTCTTTTACAGCCCACTGGGTGAATGTGGTCCCTTTGCAGCAGCAGCAACTTGGACAGGTCACGCCGCTTCGGCCTCCGCGCTCCCTGCCCGTTGGGCCTGTGACACCGTGCGACTCGGCCTCCTCATCCTCCGCCATCTCCTCACCCTCCACTGTAGGCTCTAGTCTCAGTGCCCCTCCAGTCTACCATGTGTGCAGGGCACGGAGGTGTCACGCAGTGCTTCAACTGCTTAAATTTATTAATCAGGAAATCCAAACATGGCTTACTACAAGAAAACTTAAAATGGGAATCATGGTTACCGACAATGGGAAGAACATTTTGTCTGCGCTGCGCCAAGGAAGGCTGACCCATGCCCCCTGCCTGGCTCACGTCTTCAATCTGGTTGTCAACCGGTTTCTGAAGTGTTCCCCCCATATGCAAGACATCCTAACAACTTCAAGGAAACTTTGCATGCACTTCAGCCACTCATACACCCCCAAACACACCCTTCTTGAGCTACAGCATCAGAACGGTATCCCCCGACATAGTCTGATTTGCGATGTTTCCACCCGTTGGAATTCCACCCTTCACATGTTGGACCGATTATATGAACAGAGAAAAGCCATCACGGATTTCCTGATGATCCAAGCGGATAGGGGGACTCCCCTGTGTAACTTCAATGTCAACCAGTGGCAGCTCATAT
The DNA here is from genome assembly GCA_027917425.1 of Gastrophryne carolinensis. Classification (NCBI taxonomy): domain Eukaryota; kingdom Metazoa; phylum Chordata; class Amphibia; order Anura; family Microhylidae; genus Gastrophryne; species Gastrophryne carolinensis. Next base: position 556,167,751 of record CM051234.1, read on the forward strand.
GTGACACCTGCCATTTGCTCAGGCCCTTTGAGGAAGCCACTTTATTTGTCAGTCGGCAGGATTACGGGATGAACGACCTGATTCCACTGCTTCATGTACTACAGCACATGTTGGAAACCATGGCCGGTCAGGGCACTGGAGACATGGCGTACACCTTATGGCCACATGAACCCCGTTGGAGCTGAACTGGAGAAGGAGGAGGAGGAAGAGGAGGAGGAGTGGCCCAGTGAAGCACAGTTTAGGCTTGGCAAAATGGCTGGTTTATCTAGTCAGCAGACAGGAGAGGAGGAACAGGAGCAGCCGGAGGAGCTAGAGGGTTTTGAGGAAGGCGAGACAGAGGACCCGGACACACCGTGGCAGTATGCAGTGATGGAGATGGAGACAGGTAGTCCCTCCGAGTCACTTGCACAAATGGCAGGAAGCATGCTCACGTGCTTGCGTAGTGACCCCAGAATTGTTTCCATTTGTCATCGGGATGACTTCTGGCTGTTCACCTTATTGGACCCTCGCTTCCGGCACAAAATGGGGGCATTTTTTAAACCCGCCGAGAGGGAGGACAAACTGAACTACTACAAAGACATTCTACGTAGTCAGTTGGCCGATGCCTATCTGCGCCATGGTCCATACTCTCGCAGGTCTGACTCGGGGGGGACCTCTGCGCTCACCTTCCACCGCCATGCCTGCTGGGGGGGTTGGCAGGAGCAGCAGCAGCAGCTCCATCAGCAGCAGCCTCAGTCTTCAGTCGCTAATGAGTAGCTTTCTACACCCGCATAGTGAGGCTACTCATGAGCAGCAGGAAGACCTGGAGCAGGACCTCAACCAGCAGGTCATGTCATACCTTGACATGACCATGCCAACACACCTTGAGGATCCGCTGGACTTCTGGGCAGCCAAACTTGGCTTGTGGCCGCAACTAGCAGAGTTGCCCTGGAAAAGCTGTCCTGCCTGGAAAGTAGCGTGCCATATGAGCGGGTGTTTAGTGCGGCGGGGGCCATAGTAACGACGAGGAGAACTCGTCTGTCAACTAAAAATGTGGAGAGACTCACCTTTGTCAAAATGAATCAGGGATGGATCAGCCAGGATTTCCACCCACCAATGGCTGATGCATGCGACTAGATTCAGCATGGTGCCACGTTTTACACTTTCCAAATGGTGCAAAACATATTTATGTCTTTAGGCCAATTTTTGGGTTCCTGCTGATGCCAACTTCAGGGTGTGCCTTATTAGCTATGTTTGGGCTGCTGCTGCTGCTTGCAACTCCAGGGTGTCATTCTGCCAATTTTTGGACTCCTGCTGATGCCAACTTCAGGGCGTGCCTTATAAGCTATGTTTGGGCTGCTGCTGCTGCTTGCAACTCCAGGGTGTCATTCATCCACTTTTTGGGCTCCTACTGATGCCAACTCCAGTGTCTCTTTCAAGCCATGTTTGGGCTCCTGCTGCTGCTGCTTGCAACTCCAGGGTGTCATTCATCCACTTTTTGGGCTCCTGCTGCCAACTCCAGTGTCTCTTTCAAGCCATGTTTGGGCTCCTGCTGCTTGCAACTCCAGGGTGTGATTTATCCACTTTTTGGGCTCCTGCTGTAAACTCCAGTGTCTCTTTCAAGCCATGTTTGGGCTGCTGCTGCTGCTTGCAACTCCAGGGTGTCCTTCAGCCAATTTTTGGGCTCCTGCTGATGCCAACTTCAGGGTGTGCCTTATAAGCTATTTTTGGGCTGCTGCTGCTGCTTGCAACTCCAGGGTTTCATTCAGCCAATTTTTGGGCTCCTGCTGCCAACTCCAGTGTGTCTTTTAAGCCATGTTTGGGCTGCTGCTGCTGCTGCTTGAAACTCCAGGGTGTCATTCAGCCAATTTTTGGCCTCCTGCTGATGCCAACTTCAGGGTGTGCCTTATAAGCTATGTTTGGGCTGCTGCTGCTGCTTGCAACTCCAGGGTGTCATTCAGCCAATTGTTGGCCTCCTGCTGATGCCAACTTCAGGGTGTGCCTTATAAGCTATGTTTGTGCTGCTGCTGCTGCTGCTTGCAACTCCAGGGTGTCATTTATGCACTTTATGGGCTCCTGCTGCCAACTCCAGTGTCTCTTCCAAGCCATGTTTGGGCTGCTGCTGCTGCTGCTTGCAGCTCCAGGGTGTCATTTAGCCAATTTTTGGCCTTCTGCTGATGCCAACTTCAGGGTGTGCCTTATAAGCTATGTTTGGGCTGCTGCTGCTGCTTGCAACTCCAGGGTGTTATTCAGCCAATTGTTAGCCTCCTGCTGATGCCAACTTCAGGGTGTGCCTTATAAGCTATGTTTGTGCTGCTGCTGCTGCTGCTTGCAACTCCAGGGTGTCATTCATCCACTTTTTGGGCTCCTGCTGCCAACTCCAGTGTCTCTTTTAAGCCATGTTTGGGCTCCTGCTGCTGCTGCTTGCAACTCCAGGGTGTGATTCATCCACTTTTTGGGCTCCTGCTGCCAACTCCAGTGTCTCTTTCAAGCCATGTTTGGGCTGCTGCTGCTGCTGCTTGCAAATCCAGGGTGTCATTCAGCCAATTTTTGGCCTCCTGCTGATGCCAACTTCAGGGTGTGCCTTATAAGCTATGTTTGGGCTGCTGCTGCTGCTGCTGCTGCTTGCAACTCCAGGGTGTCATTCATCCACTTTTTGGGCTCCTGCTGCCAACTCCAGTGTCTCTTTCAAGCCATGTTTGGGCTCCTGCTGCTGCTGCTTGCAACTCCAGGGTGTGATTCATCCACTTTTTGGGCTCCTGCTGCCAACTCCAGTGTCTCTTTTAAGCCATGTTTGGGCTCCTGCTGCTGCTGCTTGCAACTCCAGGGTGTCATTCATCCACTTTTTGGGCTCCTGCTGCCAACTCCAGTGTCTCTTTCAAGCCATGTTTGGGCTCCTGCTGCTTGCAACTCCAGGGTGTGATTTATCCACTTTTTGGGCTCCTGCTGTCAACTCCAGTGTCTCTTTCAAGCCATGCTTGTGCGGCTGCTGCTGCTGCTTGCAACTCCAGGGTGTCATTCAGCCAATTTTTGGGCTCCTGCTGATGCCAACTTCAGGGTGTGCCTTATAAGCTATTTTTGGGCTGCTGCTGCTGCTTGCAACTCCAGGGTGTCATTCAGCCAATTTTTGGGCTCCTGCTGCCAACTCCAGTGTGTCTTTTAAGCCATGTTTGGGCTGCTGCTGCTGCTGCTTGAAACTCCAGGGTGTCCTTCAGCCAATTTTTGGCCTCCTGCTGATGCCAACTTCAGGGTGTGCCTTATAAGCTATGTTTGGGCTGCTGCTGCTGCTTGCAACTCCAGGGTGTCATTCAGCCAATTGTTGGCCTCCTGCTGATGCCAACTTCAGGCTGTGCCTTATAAGCTATGTTTGTGCTGCTGCTGCTGCTTGCAACTCCAGGGTGTCATTTATGCACTTTATGGGCTCCTGCTGCCAACTCCAGTGTCTCTTCCAAGCCATGTTTGGGCTGCTGCTGCTGCTGCTTGCAGCTCCAGGGTGTCATTTAGCCAATTTTTGGCCTTCTGCTGATGCCAACTTCAGGGTGTGCCTTATAAGCTATGTTTGGGCTGCCTTATAAGCTATGTTTGGGCTGCTGCTGCTGCTTGCAACTCCAGGGTGTTATTCAGCCAATTGTTAGCCTCCTGCTGATGCCAACTTCAGGGTGTGCCTTATAAGCTATGTTTGTGCTGCTGCTGCTGCTTGCAACTCCAGGGTGTCATTCATCCACTTTTTGGGCTCCTCTTCCAAATCCAGTGTCTCTTTCAAGCCATGTTTGGGCTCCTGCTGCTGCTGCTTGCAACTCCAGGGTGTGATTCATCCACTTTTTGGGCTCCTGCTGCCAACTCCAGTGTCTCTTTCAAGCCATGTTCGGGCTGCTGCTGCTGCTGCTTGCAAATCCAGGGTGTCATTCAGCCAATTTTTGGCCTCCTGCTGATGCCAACTTCAGGGTGTGCCTTATAAGCTATGTTTGGGCTGCTGCTGCTGCTTGCAACTCCAGGGTGTCATTCAGCCAATTTTTGGGCTCCTGCTGCCAACTCCAGTGTGTCTTTTAAGCTATGTTTGGGCTGCTGCTGCTGCTTGCAACTCCAGGGTGTGATTCATCCACTTTTTGGGCTCCTGCTGATGCCAACTTCAGGGTGCGCCTTTCAGCCAATTTTTGGCCTCCTGCTGCTGCCAACTTCAGTGTCTCTTTAAAGTAATGTTTGGGCTCCTGCTGCTGCTGCTGCTCCTGCTGCTCCTGCTGCTGCTGCTTGCAACTCCAGGGTGTGATTCATCCAATTTTTGGGCTCCTGCTGCCAACTCCAGTGTCTCTTTCAAGCTATGTTTGGGCTGCTGCTGCTGCTGCTTGCAACTCCAGGGCGTCATTCAGCCAATTGTTTGGCTCCTGCAGCCAACTCCAGTGTGTCTTTTAAGCTATGTTTGGCCTGCTGCTGCTGCTGCTTGCAACTCCAGGGTGTCATTCAGCCAATTTGTGGGCTCCTGCTGCCAACTCCAGTGTCTCTTTCAAGCCATGTTTGGGCTGCTGCTGCTGCTGCTTGCAACTCCAGGGTGTCATTTAGCCAATTTTTGGCCTTCTGCTGATGCCAACTTCAGGGTGTGCCTTATAAGCTATGTTTGGGCTGCTGCTGCTGCTGCTTGCAACTCCATGGTGTCATTCAGCCAATTGTTAGCCTCCTGCTGATGCCAATACAGGGTGTGCCTTATAAGCTATGTTTGTGCTGCTGCTGCTGCTGCTTGCAACTCCAGGGTGTCATTCATCCACTTTTTGGGCTCCTGCTGCCAACTCCAGTGTCTCTTTCAAGCCATGTTTGGGCTCCTGCTGCTGCTGCTTGCAACTCCAGGGTGTGATTCATCCACTTTTTGGGCTCCTGCTGCCAACTCCAGTGTCTCTTTCAAGCCATGTTTGGGCTGCTGCTGCTGCTGCTTGCAAATCCAGGGTGTCATTCAGCCAATTTTTGGCCTCCTGCTGATGCCAACTTCAGGGTGTGCCTTATAAGCTATGTTTGGGCTGCTGCTGCTGCTTGCAACTCCAGGGTGTCATTCAGCCAATTTTTGGGCTCCTGCTGCCAACTCCAGTGTGTCTTTTAAGCTATGTTTGGGCTGCTGCTGCTGCTTGCAACTCCAGGGTGTGATTCATACACTTTTTGGGCTCCTGCTGATGCCAACTTCAAGGTGTGCCTTTCAGCCAATTTTTGGCCTCCTGCTGCTGCCAACTTCAGTGTCTCTTTAAAGTAATGTTTGGGCTCCTGCTGCTGCTGCTCCTGCTGCTCCTGCTTTTGCTGCTTGCAACTCCAGGGTGTGATTCATCCAATTTTTGGGCTCCTGCTGCCAACTCCAGTGTCTCTTTCAAGCTATGTTTGGGCTGCTGCTGCTGCTGCTTGCAACTCCAGGGCGTCATTCAGCCAATTGTTTGGCTCCTGCAGCCAACTCCAGTGTGTCTTTTAAGCTATGTTTGGCCTGCTGCTGCTGCTGCTTGCAACTCCAGGGTGTCATTCAGCCAATTTTTGGGCTCCTGCTGCCAACTCCAGTGTCTCTTTCAAGCCATGTTTGGGCTCCTGCTGCTGCTGCTGCTTGCAACTCCAGGGTGTCATTCAGCCAATTTTTGGGCTCCTGCTACCAACTCCAGTGTCTCTTTCAAGCCATGTTTGGGCTGCTGCGGCTGCTTGCAACTCCAGGGTGTCATTCAGCCAATTTTTGGGCTCCTGCTGCCAACTCCAGTGTGTCTTTTAAGCCATGTTTGGGCTGCTGCTGCTGCTTGAAACTCCAGGGTGTCATTCAGCCAATTTTTGGCCTCCTGCTGATGCCAACTTCAGGGTGTGCCTTATAAGCTATGTTTGGGCTGCTGCTGCTGCTTGCAACTCCAGGGTGTTATTCAGCCAATTGTTAGCCTCCTGCTGATGCCAACTTCAGGGTGTGCCTTATAAGCTATGTTTGTGCTGCTGCTGCTGCTGCTGCTTGCAACTCCAGGGTGTCATTCATCCACTTTTTGGGCTCCTGCTGCCAACTCCAGTGTCTCTTTCAAGCCATGTTTGGGCTCCTGCTGCTGCTGCTTGCAACTCCAGGGTGTGATTCATCCACTTTTTGGGCTCCTGCTGCCAACTCCAGTGTCTCTTTCAAGCCATGTTTGGGCTGCTGCTGCTGCTGCTTGCAAATCCAGGGTGTCATTCAGCCAATTTTTGGCCTCCTGCTGATGCCAACTTCAGGGTGTGCCTTATAAGCTATGTTTGGGCTGCTGCTGCTGCTGCTGCTGCTGCTTGCAACTCCAGGGTGTCATTCATCCACTTTTTGGGCTCCTGCTGCCAACTCCAGTGTCTCTTTCAAGCCATGTTTGGGCTCCTGCTGCTGCTGCTTGCAACTCCAGGGTGTGATTCATCCACTTTTTGGGCTCCTGCTGCCAACTCCAGTGTCTCTTTTAAGCCATGTTTGGGCTCCTGCTGCTGCTGCTTGCAACTCCAGGGTGTCATTCATCCACTTTTTGGGCTCCTGCTGCCAACTCCAGTGTCTCTTTCAAGCCATGTTTGGGCTCCTGCTGCTTGCAACTCCAGGGTGTGATTTATCCACTTTTTGGGCTCCTGCTGTCAACTCCAGTGTCTCTTTCAAGCCATGTTTGTGCGGCTGCTGCTGCTGCTTGCAACTCCAGGGTGTCATTCAGCCAATTTTTGGGCTCCTGCTGATGCCAACTTCAGGGTGTGCCTTATAAGCTATTTTTGGGCTGCTGCTGCTGCTTGCAACTCCAGGGTGTCATTCAGCCAATTTTTGGGCTCCTGCTGCCAACTCCAGTGTGTCTTTTAAGCCATGTTTGGGCTGCTGCTGCTGCTGCTTGAAACTCCAGGGTGTCCTTCAGCCAATTTTTGGCCTCCTGCTGATGCCAACTTCAGGGTGTGCCTTATAAGCTATGTTTGGGCTGCTGCTGCTGCTTGCAACTCCAGGGTGTCATTCAGCCAATTGTTGGCCTCCTGCTGATGCCAACTTCAGGCTGTGCCTTATAAGCTATGTTTGTGCTGCTGCTGCTGCTTGCAACTCCAGGGTGTCATTTATGCACTTTATGGGCTCCTGCTGCCAACTCCAGTGTCTCTTCCAAGCCATGTTTGGGCTGCTGCTGCTGCTGCTTGCAGCTCCAGGGTGTCATTTAGCCAATTTTTGGCCTTCTGCTGATGCCAACTTCAGGGTGTGCCTTATAAGCTATGTTTGGGCTGCCTTATAAGCTATGTTTGGGCTGCTGCTGCTGCTTGCAACTCCAGGGTGTTATTCAGCCAATTGTTAGCCTCCTGCTGATGCCAACTTCAGGGTGTGCCTTATAAGCTATGTTTGTGCTGCTGCTGCTGCTTGCAACTCCAGGGTGTCATTCATCCACTTTTTGGGCTCCTCTTCCAAATCCAGTGTCTCTTTCAAGCCATGTTTGGGCTCCTGCTGCTGCTGCTTGCAACTCCAGGGTGTGATTCATCCACTTTTTGGGCTCCTGCTGCCAACTCCAGTGTCTCTTTCAAGCCATGTTCGGGCTGCTGCTGCTGCTGCTGCTTGCAAATCCAGGGTGTCATTCAGCCAATTTTTGGCCTCCTGCTGATGCCAACTTCAGGGTGTGCCTTATAAGCTATGTTTGGGCTGCTGCTGCTGCTTGCAACTCCAGGGTGTCATTCAGCCAATTTTTGGGCTCCTGCTGCCAACTCCAGTGTGTCTTTTAAGCTATGTTTGGGCTGCTGCTGCTGCTTGCAACTCTAGGGTGTGATTCATCCACTTTTTGGGCTCCTGCTGATGCCAACTTCAGGGTGTGCCTTTCAGCCAATTTTTGGCCTCCTGCTGCTGCCAACTTCAGTGTCTCTTTAAAGTAATGTTTGGGCTCCTGCTGCTGCTGCTCCTGCTGCTCCTGCTGCTGCTGCTGCTTGCAACTCCAGGGTGTGATTCATCCAATTTTTGGGCTCCTGCTGCCAACTCCAGTGTCTCTTTCAAGCTATGTTTGGGCTGCTGCTGCTGCTTGCAACTCCAGGGCGTCATTCAGCCAATTGTTTGGCTCCTGCAGCCAACTCCAGTGTGTCTTTTAAGCTATGTTTGGCCTGCTGCTGCTGCTGCTTGCAACTCCAGGGTGTCATTCAGCCAATTTTTGGGCTCCTGCTGCCAACTCCAGTGTCTCTTTCAAGCCATGTTTGGGCTGCTGCTGCTGCTGCTGCTTGCAACTCCAGGGTGTCATTTAGCCAATTTTTGGCCTTCTGCTGATGCCAACTTCAGGGTGTGCCTTATAAGCTATGTTTGGGCTGCTGCTGCTGCTGCTTGCAACTCCAGGGTGTCATTCAGCCAATTGTTAGCCTCCTGCTGATGCCAATACAGGGTGTGCCTTATAAGCTATGTTTGTGCTGCTGCTGCTGCTGCTTGCAACTCCAGGGTGTCATTCATCCACTTTTTGGGCTCCTGCTGCCAACTCCAGTGTCTCTTTCAAGCCATGTTTGGGCTCCTGCTGCTGCTGCTTGCAACTCCAGGGTGTGATTCATCCACTTTTTGGGCTCCTGCTGCCAACTCCAGTGTCTCTTTCAAGCCATGTTTGGGCTGCTGCTGCTGCTGCTTGCAAATCCAGGGTGTCATTCAGCCAATTTTTGGCCTCCTGCTGATGCCAACTTCAGGGTGTGCCTTATAAGCTATGTTTGGGCTGCTGCTGCTGCTTGCAACTCCAGGGTGTCATTCAGCCAATTTTTGGGCTCCTGCTGCCAACTCCAGTGTGTCTTTTAAGCTATGTTTGGGCTGCTGCTGCTGCTTGCAACTCCAGGGTGTGATTCATCCACTTTTTGGGCTCCTGCTGATGCCAACTTCAAGGTGTGCCTTTCAGCCAATTTTTGGCCTCCTGCTGCTGCCAACTTCAGTGTCTCTTTAAAGTAATGTTTGGGCTCCTGCTGCTGCTGCTCCTGCTGCTCCTGCTTTTGCTGCTTGCAACTCCAGGGTGTGATTCATCCAATTTTTGGGCTCCTGCTGCCAACTCCAGTGTCTCTTTCAAGCTATGTTTGGGCTGCTGCTGCTGCTGCTTGCAACTCCAGGGCGTCATTCAGCCAATTGTTTGGCTCCTGCAGCCAACTCCAGTGTGTCTTTTAAGCTATGTTTGGCCTGCTGCTGCTGCTGCTTGCAACTCCAGGGTGTCATTCAGCCAATTTTTGGGCTCCTGCTGCCAACTCCAGTGTCTCTTTCAAGCCATGTTTGGGCTCCTGCTGCTGCTGCTGCTTGCAACTCCAGGGTGTCATTCAGCCAATTTTTGGGCTCCTGCTACCAACTCCAGTGTCTCTTTCAAGCCATGTTTGGGCTGCTGCGGCTGCTTGCAACTCCAGGGTGTCATTCAGCCAATTTTTGGGCTCCTGCTGCCAACTCCAGTGTGTCTTTTAAGCCATGTTTGGGCTGCTGCTGCTGCTTGAAACTCCAGGGTGTCATTCAGCCAATTTTTGGCCTCCTGCTGATGCCAACTTCAGGGTGTGCCTTATAAGCTATGTTTGGGCTGCTGCTGCTGCTTGCAACTCCAGGGTGTCATTCAGCCAATTGTTGGCCTCCTGCTGATGCCAACTTCAGGGTGTGCCTTATAAGCTATGTTTGTGCTGCTGCTGCTGCTGCTTGCAACTTCAGGGTGTCATTCATCCACTTTTTGGGCTCCTGCTGCCAACTCCAGTGTCTCTTTCAAGCCATGTTTGGGCTCCTGCTGCTGCTGCTTGCAACTCCAGGGTGTGATTCATCCACTTTTTGGGCTCCTTCTGCCAACTCCAGTGTGTCTTTCAAGCCATGTTTGGGCTGCTGCTGCTGCTGCTTGCAAATCCAGGGTGTCATTCAGCCAATTTTTGTCCTCCTGCTGATGCCAACTTCAGGGTGTGCCTTATAAGCTATGTTTGGGCTGCTGCTTGCAACTCCAGGGTGTCATTCAGCCAATTTTTGGGCTCCTGCTGCCAACTCCAGTGTGTCTTTTAAGCTATGTTTGGGCTGCTGCTGCTGCTTGCAACTCCAGGGTGTGATTCATCCACTTTTTGGGCTCCTGCTGATGCCAACTTCAGGGTGTGCCTTTCAGCCAATTTTTGGCTTCCTGCTGCTGCCAACTTCAGTGTCTCTTTAAAGTAATGTTTGGGCTCCTGCTGCTGCTGCTCCTGCTGCTCCTGCTGCTGCTGCTTGCAACTCCAGGGTGTGATTCATCCTATTTTTGGGCTCCTGCTGCCAACTCCAGTGTCTCTTTCAAGCTATGTTTGGGCTGCTGCTGCTGCTGCTTGCAACTCCAGGGCGTCATTCAGCCAATTGTTTGGCTCCTGCAGCCAACTTCAGTGTGTCTTTTAAGCTATGTTTAGCCTGCTGCTGCTGCTTGTAACTCCAGGGTGTCATTCAGCCAATTTTTGGGCTCCTGCTGCCAACTCCAGTGTCTCTTTCAAGCCATGTTTGGGCTCCTGCTGCTGCTGCTTGCAACTCCAGGGTGTCATTCAGCCAATTTTTGGGCTCCTGCTACCAACTCCAGTGTCTCTTTCAAGCCATGTTTGGGCTGCTGCTGCTGCTTGCAACTCCAGGGTGTTATTCAGCCAATTTTTGGCCTCCTGCTGATGCCAACTTCAGGGTGTGCCTTATAAGCTATGTTTGGGCTGCTGCTGCTGCTGCTGCTGCTGCTGCTGCTGCTTGCAACTCCAGGGTGTCATTCAGCCAATTCTTGGCCTCCTGCTGATGCCAACTTCAGGGTGTGCCTTATAAGCCATGTTTGGGCTGCTGCTGCTGCTTGCAACTGCAGGGTGTCATTCATCCACTTTTTGGGCTCCTGCTGCCAACTCCAGTGTCTCTTTCAAGCCATGCTTGGGCTTCTGCTGCTGCTGCTGCTTGCTACTCCAGGGTGTCATTCATCCACTTTTTGGGCTCCTGCTGCCAACTCCAGTGTCTCTTTCAAGCCATGTTTGGGCTCCTGCTGCTGCTGCTTGCAACTCCAGGGAGTGATTCATCCGCTTTTTGGGCTCCTGCTGCAAACTCCAGTGTCTCTTTCAAGCCATGTTTGGGCTCCTGCTGCTGCTGCTTGCAACTCCAGGGTGTCATTCAGCCAATTTTTGGCCTCCTGCTGCCAACTCCAGTGTCTCTTTCAAGCTATGTTTGGGCTGCTGCCTTCAACTCCAGGGTGTCATTCAGCCAATATTTGGGCTCCTGCTGCCAACTCCAGTGTCTCTTTCAAGCCATGTTTGGGCTGCTGCTGCTGCTTGCAACTCCAGGGTGTCATTTAGCCAATTTTTGGGCTCCTGCTGCCAACTCCAGTGTGTCTTTTAAGCTATGTTTGGGCTGCTGCTGCTGCTTGCAACTCTAGGGTGTGATTCATCCACTGTTTGGGCTCCTGCTGCCAACTCCAGTGTCTCTTTAAAGCAATGTTTGGGCTCCTGCTGCTGCTTGCAACTCCAGGTTGTGATTCATCCAATTTTTGGGCTCCTGCAGCCAACTCCAGTGTTTCTTTCAACCAATGTTTGGGCTGCTGCTACTGCTTGCAACTCCAGTGTGTCATTCAGCTAATGTTTGGGCTCCTGCTGCTACCAGCTCCAGGGTGTGTTTTTCAGGCACTTTAGGGGCCCCTCATAGTGATGGCACTTCAACTCTCTGCAATTGTGCCGCTCTGCGATTCTATTAGCGATGCCTCTGATCTGCATGTCCTAATTATTTACAGTAATATTTCACTAACCCAGCACGCATCCTATGCGTGTTACAGCAAGGCAGAATGGTTTACAACCCTATTGAGGCTCTAGGAGGCTCAGAAATAGCCGTTTTTAATAGCGATTTTTGTCAGAAAATTCGGCGAATTGGTCGAATCGAATTTTTCAAAAGTTCGCTCATCTCTAAAAATTAGCTTTAGCATTTCCAAGCTTATTTAGATCCAATAGATAGATAAAGCACATTCGTGACAATAATAAACAAGTACAGAGATAAGAGGTGCATCTTCCTCTTTTTTAAAAAAGTTCCTACAGACCCACAAAGTTTGTTGCCAAATATAGTTTCATGTCATACTGCCAGTACACCATCCAGTTAACAACATAACTAAGCTCATACATCTGACATTAAATATTTCAAGATAAAAAAACGTTTAAACTCTACACGCATCTTTCTGGCAAAAAAAAATCCCAAACACACATGAAAAACATCTTTCTTCCCACTGCACCCACTCCCAGGACACATTTCATTTCTGGCCAAATCTCTAGAACTCATAAAAACTTTAGTCACAAGACAGTTCTGGAACATAATCCAAGTTATATCTCTTTGTTTTCCAGGCAGTCTACAAAGGCTACGCCATACTTCTTTGGATGGCACATTATTTAGGAAAGGCACATCAGATACCACTTCAATGCTCTTCACTAAGATACAGATTCTATTTTTAGTAATTTAATCTAAAGCCAACACTTCCAGCCCATATTGTTTCCTAAAAACATCTAATACAATATAAGTTAAAAAACAAACAGGTTTGGTTAAATTCTTATCATCCAGTCCCACCCCCGGAATAACCACCCTCTAGAATATTTCTTTATTTCTTCCACAGAACTTCCCACTTTCAGATTACGTATTTGGAAAACCAAATCCTCCCTTTACAGGCTGCTTCATAACTATTTCTTTTTTTGGCCTTTCCATTTTAGAATGAAAAAAAATGAAAAAGAAGCATAACCACCTGTGCAACTCATCTCTTACTTGGCAGAAAGATTATACATGAATACAGCAGAAGTGGCAAAAAAATTTTTACAATGAACACCCTCCCCTTCTAAGAAAAGTTCCACAACTTCCATGACTGCATCTTTTTCTTCATCTTCTTCATGGTTTCTTTATAAGAGACTTTACCGGAAAACATTTTATTAAAAATTCCCAAAAATTCCCCAAATTTTAACTTCTGATACCACTGTAACTTTTGCAGCATCAAAAGAGCTTCCTTCCCATGGCTGCAAGTGGCTCTTTTTCCAGTTTATCATCATGTGCGAAACAGCATAAAAGACAAAATTAGCCCGCCTTGGGCTAGAACAACATCATCCATATATTCTAGGCCTTTAATAGCCAGGCCTTGACTCTCAGGTACAAAACAACCTTTAAAAACCTTTTTAGATGCTGGGGAATAGTTTAAGAGTTTTGGTCTTTTTTATTAAAAGATGCTGAATGTCCAATTTAAACCAGCCCAACACAACAGACAGTGCTCATATGCCTCCCCAGGGCAATTTAGATTGCTGCACATAAAAATTAATTTACCTTTACTTTTACTGTTGCAAATTTAAGAAACAAAATGGCGGCTCATGCATTTGCAGGCGACCTGCAAACCGGAAGTGCTGCTTGGCTTCCTGTTACTGTGCATTGTCAGTTATGTTAGTTGAATCCAGACAGCAGCATGGCTGAGATGCTGGGAGAGGAAGCTCAAAAATGGACGCTTCCTTTCTTTTTCAACTGTGACAGGCCATTGGTCCAGTTTAAAGGCCCGTTCACGAGTACCTTGCTAAAAATATCAGAATATAGACCTCGAAATTACATAAAACATAAAATTATGTGAGACCTTATCTTTAGCCTCAATCAAAGTTAGATGGTGCAACAAAAGCCATATCACGTATTAGAATTAAATTATGCTCTGCTGAATTGCATATGTTTGAAAAGGACAGAACATCTTATTCACAACTCGCTTTAGACGATTAGTTATTATTTTTGACACAATTTTATAATCAACATTCAATAAAGATATTAGTCTCCAATTCCGGCCATCACACTTTTCATCCCTTTTTTTAAATCAAGGACATGACACCACCTTTCATTGAGTCAATTTCCCTTCCACAAAAACTTTAGACACCACCTCAAACACCACATTTTTAATAAGACCCCACAAAGCTTTATAAAATTCGACAGGTAACTGATGATTCCCAGGTGTTTTATTATGTCATTTTCTTAATTGCTTCCTCCAAATTTCACAGGATCCGCTAAAACCTTAAGCTGGACCAACAGCCTGGCACAGTTGGAAAATAAACCCCCCCAAAAGTCACTTGCCCTGTCTGCATACATGATACTGAATCATTGTTAGCACTTACATTTGCTCTTGCATGCACTCAAAGCTATTACACTGGCTCACCAATGTTCTAATGATAGCAGGCATTTTGGAGCTTTCTTTCCCAGCATCCCAGCTCTGCTGCTGCCTGGATTTAACCGATTATGCACAGTTACAGTAAACCCAGCAGCACTTCTTCTTTGCAGGCGGCCTGCCATTTTGTTTTTAAAATTGACCAGAGAAGGAGTCAGAAAATGGTAAATTAAGTTTTATGTGCAGTAATCTGAATTGCCCTGGAGAGGGATTTATATGAGCCCAATTTGTTGTAAGGGTGTTGGTCTGCTTTTGCTTAATAGTATGCTTAAAATATTAGCATACTACTCCCCCTCCCCCTTTCCAGCAGAGTCATACCCTTTAACCCTTTTGTTGCCAAGCACGTAACACCTACGTGCTGGCTTGGCTGGGCCTTAAGTGCCAAGCCCGTAGGTGTTACGTGCTTGACTTTCCTCGCTTCTAGTTTAAAAAATAAAAATCAAAAATACTCACCTGACCCCTTGTTGGATCCGGCCGGGTCTCCTCTTTAATTTGGTGCCATCCGATCCCCCGTGGGGGGTCGGATGGCTCCAGGAGAGCCCCCGGAATAGGCCGCCCCCCCCCCCCCCCGCTTCTGCAGCAGCAGCTGCTAACTGTAAAAAAAAATAAAAAATAAAAATGACATTCACTTACCTGTGTGTGCGCTGGCTCCCGCTGTCCCTCCTCTTCACCTGGGGGGCCTCCGATCCCCCCCCAGGACTTACCGATCTTCAGGAGAGAGCCTGGGAGGCTCTCTCCTCTCTTCTTCACGATGGTGGCAGCCATCTTGCCTCTAAGCCCCGCCCCCTTGGGGCGGGGCTTATGACGTCATCCCGGTCCCGATCACCGGCTTCAGCTTTCTCAGCTTCTCAGATGCCGGTGATCGGTGCCCTGGAAGGAGGTGACAGGAGATCCTCTGATCTCCTGCCTTCTCCTTCTCTGGATGCCGATCACAGGCATCTGTCAGCTGAGCGGCGAGGGACAAGAGCTTGCAATCGAAGGTAAGTACAGTTAAAAAAAATTTTTTTTTTTTGAATAAAATACTTTTTATTATTGTGTGGTGGTTTTTTTTAACAGTTAACCCTTTGTGAGCTGGTAAGGGGTCCATGAGACCCCTTATACCAGTTCACAAGGCTGGGGGGGTGGCAAGTCACCTGCCCTAGCGGGTGGCTTGCCATTAACCCCCGCACCCCCATTACCTGCCTCCCCAAAGGCCAGGGGGGGGCAGAAGAGCCCGGGCCCACATAGGCTATGTGGGCTCGTAGGCTGCAGGGTGGGGGGGCCACCAAAGCTGGCCCCCCCACTCTGTGCCTACAAGCCCCCATAGCTGGTCCCGGGCTGGTTACTTTGGGTAAGGGGGACCCCACGTCATTTTTTTTTTTGGATTTTTAAGGGTTTTTAACCCTTAAAAATCCAAAAAAAAATGGGGTCCCCCTCCCCGGGAAGGGGGACCCTATGTCATTTTTTTTTTTTAATTAACCATTTGTCATCCAGCAGCTATAAAAGGCTTCTGGGCAGGAAAGGGTGTCTACCTATACATATGTGGTATCGCTGTAACCGGGAGAAATTGGGGTTTCTCACGCAATAAGATTTTATTGACAAACTTACATTTTTTATTACAAAAAAACTCTACAAATTGTAAAAAAATATATTTTTTTTAATTTTTTTCACACATTTCACCCAAAAATGTTGAGAATACACCTAAAAAATACAAACAAGACATTTCATGTTAAAGCCCAGACTCTGTTGAAAAAAACAATATATAATTTTCCTGGGAAATCCCTGGAAATCCTTTCAAAAATGACAGTTGAACATGTGTAGCGCGAAACAGTGAAACTCAGTCTGGCAACAGGGAGTGGGAAATGCTGCAGGTAGGCTGGCAGCGAAAGGGTTAAACAACTCTTGGTAAAAATACCAGATAAAAGACCTCATCTTTTCCCCCTCCACCTCACCCTCCTATCCTCCATCCTCTCAACAGCTAAGAGATTTCCTAAAATAAAAAAATCGCTGGCACTTTTCACCTTGTTCCAAAAACATTACTTTAGAATTAAAAATCAATTTCTCCGCCTTAAACCGCAGCAACTTCTGTTTCCAAGAGCCTTCAAAGCCTTCACTAAATAAAACATAATGTAAATGCAATTTGACAGTTCTGCATTTAATTTATGCGACGTGGCATCTCATTTTGCTTCACATTCCCCTTTCTGATCACCCTGAAAACGTACACAGTTTAAGATACTGATTATTAAGGTATTACAACAACCCGGAGGGTAAAAGGTTAGAGTTTCAAAAAAATCAAGCCTTTCGTTCGTATCCACTGGCGCATATAATTTCAAAATACTAACCTTATGTCCTTGGACCACGTTATGTATTTCCTGCCCGGGTTAGTATCATATGACATAACTCTTAACCAAAAAGCCTAAACCTTTCTTTTTAGCACTAGCATGAGACCACACGACAGGCCCATGTGGCCAATCAGAAGCTTTGGGTACATATTTCAAAGAACACTGTTGAAAGCATAGGATGTCCCAATTTTTCTAAAATAGCTGTTCCCCTAATATGTGTGCTCATACCCCTTACATTGATGGAAATTAAAGACAATAACATAATGCATAAGATAAGTATCTTACTCCCAAAACCCAACATGGACTTTCTAACCCTCAAGTCAATGTGTTGATCTTCCTGCTTGACACACAAACATTCATTACATTTACAGGTAAGTTATCAGAAGGATCAGATAACCCAAATAAGTTTATTTTTCTTATTTCAGGATCCAAAACCAAAAGACCCCCCAGCTGGATTGTCTTAAGATAACAATGAACCAGGAGTCTCAGGGAACTGATCCTCCTCCAAGTCCTCCAAACAAAGAATCTCTTTAGAATGGTCGGTAAGTACTCCCACAGATGTGACAACTTGACCAACAGCTCCAGTCCGCAACACTGATCCTTCATTCAGCCCATCCTTCGATGCTCGCATCATCTTTGCTGCTCTTTCCAGATCCCGACTTTGATTTTCCCACCAAAGCAGGTCTGCTGGCTTTATCCTCAGCAGCAGCGGGAAAGCGCCAGTCCGCACTGGGCCCTCCATCTCTGTTGATTGGCGCATTCTCATCTGCTGGATCATCATCCATAGCAGCCGTCACCGGGAACCCATGGACAGGAGCCAGACCTGGGACATTGCAGCATAGGTAGGTTTCTCCTTAAAAATGTTGCTCTTCTCCATTTCTTTAGCGGCTCTCCAGTTACATAGCCAGGCTATCTACAAGGGTTGGCACAGTTTCTGGTTTCATGGGTTCTATCTCCACAGTTCCTACAACAAAGACCCATTGTACAGTTCTCACGGACATTCTCATGTCCAAATTTGCAAGACCGACAGTAGGAGGGTTGGTTCCCAAACATTAGAAAAAAACACAGGGCAGGACTTAACTCCTCCAATACCTTTAGGATACATTTTCCAGTGAACACAATAATGATAACGACATGAGAAAACATTCTTCCTGTTGCGGGGTGGGTCATATTCTACTGTACAGCGCTGTAGATAGGTATTTGCAACAGAGGTAGAGGCAGCAGCACAGGGCGCGAGACTAGGATCGGGCGATCCGGTAAGTGTGTAAGCACCAGAGTAGCAGCAATAGCCTGCAGGGGATGAAAGTTGAGTATAATTTTTTTTTGACTGTAGGGTGTCTTGAAGACCAAATTTGTCTAAAGAAGGCAAGCAGTAAATAAGAATCCATCCAATGTATGAACAGTCACCATTACTTCCTCCTGTTGGAAAAGCAGTTCAATAGACAAATACCTCAAAATGAGATCATCTTTCCTTTTCTTCCAGGCAAATAGAGTACTCCTCAAACGAGACGTCAAAATTGCCTGAATAGTCCTGGATAGCATAAATGACCACCTTTGGAGCACCGAAAAACTTCTCCATGATCTCCTCCAATAAATAATCTCCAGTCATCAGGTGGTAATGACCCTCCTCCATCTAAAAACAAATAGTGTTCTTAATGCCCCTTGCCTCCATGGCTGCAAGGGTTGATTCCTCCTCTGGCCAATTGCTGCAGTGACGTTAAAGCAGACAAGCTGCCTATTCCCAAAGGCCAACCAGGCGGTAGTCATCGGTGAACACATGTTTTGATCTTTAGGTTCTAATTAGCACTAGGGTGGTTGTTTTTGGCTGTATGAGGAATGAGGCTTGGTTGAGTTTAAAACAGAGTCACAAGCCCCCATGTGGAGAGACCATGTGAGGCTTAATATAGGAGGTCTCTACTCAAAGGTCTCTAGAATGGAAAGTATTTGCACAGCACACAACACAATGAATAATAGCATTGCCTATCACTCCTTGCAGTGAGTGGAGCTATGCAAATCATCTCTTTTCATCTCAGAACAAACCAAGGTCATCAGAAATGCTGATTGTTTTAAGGATTCATTGGAATGGTGACCTCATTAACTGTTATACATTTTGCTCTTAGCACAATCTCTGTTAGTCCAGAGGGAGGCAATACAAGTCCTGAATTTCCTTAATTTGTACATAATGAGCCTGATTTATGTCGTGGTTAGCTCTTCCTCCAGTGCATTTTACATGCTAAAACTGTTGAACTTAGCAGCAAACTGAGGTTTAATTCTAGCACACAGTGCAAAAATTGTAGTGTTGAAGGTAGGGATAACTGACTATTTGCAGCCATTTTCACTGCACTTTGCCTGTCTAAAGGAGTTGTATTTACCTGGAAAAATGGGTTGGCACAAGCTGGTTTACTGCTGCGGGAGATTTGGGTTAAACATTAGAAGAAATGTTGTTGAAAACACACTTTGACAGCTTATGTCAGCAGGGGATGGGTCTCAGAATATATGTGTGTTATCTCAGGAGTTTCTTGGATGTTTAGAAAGCCTTATATATTGAGTTAAACAGTTAAACAAACTATTTGCAATTCTGGATCATCATGGATTTAATTTAATATTTTTATTCCATTGTTTGATTTGGTTGTCTTATGAAAATCTGATGTAGTTTTGGTCAGGCTTTGCAGAAATTTCTCAAGGGTACACAAACTTTCAAGCATATATATATATATATATATATATATATATATATATATATTTGCATTAAGTACAAGAAATATTATCAGCTTCATTCTATACTGACACAGCCAGGTTGAAAACACACAGGTGTCCTCTGAAGACTGACACCAGTGTATTATTGTTTCAGTGAGGGTTTTTATTTATTACAAATTTTTGTTTTTTTTTTATAACCTTTTTTATGGATATTTAGCCTGTCTGCTGTAACCAGACATGAATTTCATCATGAAACCTATAGGTATCCCAGTGATCAGAGGCCGTCACTGACAAAAACATATTTAGCTGCCACCACCACCAAGGTTTTTCTTATTTATGGCCACCAACAACAGCAATAATACAAAATAAATGAGTTATTAATACCAAATTAGTTATACACTGTTCTCAGCATCATCTAAACTTAAACTGGAACCCCGGTGAAATTACCACCCACCTTAAACTATTATTCTGACAAAAACAAATGATCAGTTTTGCAGAAGTGTAATGTCTGAATGTTTTCAGGGACACTGCTGTAGAGCCTTGAATGTAGCTAAGCCTTAATAAAGTCAGTACAGATTTTGTGCTCAGAACATGATTGTGTCTAATAAATGTTTACAATGTCCTTAGTGTTTCTTGTGTATGAGGGTGGTAACGGCCATAAAACGGAACTGTCCAATATTGACTCCACTAAATGCTTGTAACATTCGGAACAAACTTCGCAAAAAGCTTCATTCTGTTTGCTTCTGGACTGACAACCCTTTTTTCTGGCTGTCTGCTGTGTCTTTGGAATCATTTAGGGGAATAAAGAGACATCAGTCATTTAGTTCAAACAGAAAGAAAGCTTGTTATGATAATTGAATTTAATTTATTTTTTGTAGTCTCGCTGTGTTTGATGTCTTTTAACATGCTGTTTTATGAATTTCACCCAGTAGCTTCATGGAAATTGGCGCTTGACTGTTAAAAAGGAACTTTTTTTTAATAAAGGAAAACACACAGTATATCCAGATATTTGACAGGAACAACAAACTTGTAGATAACAATGTTCTTTGTAAAAGGATGAGCAAGCCTAAAAATGTGTTATTATATTTTATAAATAGCAAATAAATAAGAGATGAGCAAATCTATTACCCAGGGATTGGATAAATCAAGTTAGTTATGCCTGGTCAGATACTTTCCAGTTAATTTAGGTGTGCAACTGCTGGTTGCTGCAAACTAGGGATTCCCAAACTTTAAAACTTTCCATTTTCTAATCATCTCACATACCACCTGAGTTGTCAGTTTCCTCAGTCCACAACTGCACAAAGCCACCATTTAAAGTGCATAAAAAAGCATATAAATAGTTTTCATCAACTTTTTGAGCAGTCCTATTCCTGTCCTTCTTTATAATCAGTGAAACTGGGCAAACCAATTGGCCGAATTGGCAGATGAACAACAGCTGCTATGTACTGACTGCACTAGGTTGGTATCAGCATGGACAAAGGCCCAAAGATTTAGGTGATAGTTGTTATAGCTATAATTCTAGTAATGATCAGTAAAACTATGTTGTGAAAAAATGCCAATTTGCTGACTTTGTGGATCGATCGTTGTCTAAAAAGGCAATGATGGGTCACCCAGGAATAAACCATGTGGTATGCAGGGGAGAATTCTCCTCGCTGGTTGGCGAGAGTTGAGCGAGGGAAAACGTCCGACGCAGCGTAGTAGCTTTAGCAGAGAGGGGATGAGGAGGGGGTGGGGCAGCGTGTGGAGGGAGATCACAGTTATTACATTAAAAGTCTAACTTGACTTGAGCAAGATAGGTAAGTTGGTAAAGTGATGGAAACTGAATCAGAGAGTTGAGGGTTCAAATCTCTACTTGTATATTTTATTTATTTCACAATTGTATGTTTCTGTTTCTGTTATCCTCTTTTTGTTTATTATTTGTACATTCCTGACTGGGGATGCCCCAATATGTGAAACCCCCAAGTTTACCTTTAAAAACGTACCTTCCCCCGTCCCAGGGTGCATATATAGGTTCTTATAGCTTGTTAGCTTGTTATGATAATTGAATTTAATTTATTTTTTGTAGTCTCGCTGTGTTTGATGTCTTTTAACATGCTGTTTTATGAATTTCACCCAGTAGCTTCATGGAAATTGGCGCTTGACTGTTAAAAAGGAACTTTTTTTTAATAAAGGAAAACACACAGTATATCCAGATATTTGACAGGAACAACAAACTTGTAGATAACAATGTTCTTTGTAAAAGGATGAGCAAGCCTAAAAATGTGTTATTATATTTTATAAATAGCAAATAAATAAGAGATGAGCAAATCTATTACCCAGGGATTGGATAAATGAAGTTAGTTATGCCTGGTCAGATACTTTCCAGTTAATTTAGGTGTGCAACTGCTGGTTGCTGCAAACTAGGGATTCCCAAACTTTAAAACTTTCCATTTTCTAATCATCTCACATACCACCTGAGTTGTCAGTTTCCTCAGTCCACAACTGCACAAAGCCACCATTTAAAGTGCATAAAAAAGAATATAAATAGTTTTCATCAACTTTTTGAGCAGTCCTATTCCTGTCCTTCTTTATAATCAGTGAAACTGGGCAAACCAATTGGCCGAATTGGCAGATGAACAACAGCTGCTATGTACTGACTGCACTAGGTTGGTATCAGCATGGACAAAGGCCCAAAGATTTAGGTGATAGTTGTTATAGCTATAATTCTAGTAATGATCAGTAAAACTATGTTGTGAAAAAATGCCAATTTGCTGACTTTGTGGATCGATCGTTGTCTAAAAAGGCAATGATGGGTCACCCAGGAATAAACCATGTGGTATGCAGGGGAGAATTCTCCTCGCTGGTTGGCGAGAGTTGAGCGAGGGAAAACGTCCGACGCAGCGTAGTAGCTTTAGCAGAGAGGGGATGAGGAGGGGGTGGGGCAGCGTGTGGAGGGAGATCACAGTTATTACATTAAAAGTCTAACTTGACTTGAGCAAGATAGGTAAGTTGGTAAAGTGATGGAAACTGAATCAGAGAGTTGAGGGTTCAAATCTCTACTTGTATATTTTATTTATTTCACAATTGTATGTTTCTGTTTCTGTTATCCTCTTTTTGTTTATTATTTGTACATTCCTGACTGGGGATGCCCCAATATGTGAAACCCCCAAGTTTACCTTTAAAAACGTACCTTCCCCCGTCCCAGGGTGCATATATAGGTTCTTGTACAATCAGTACCTATTAGGGCGAGCGCTGCAAGCCCATCTAGCAGCACTTCACTTACTTCCATGGCTACATCCAGCCGTCATCCATTTTGCAGCACTTCCCTCATGGCTGTTCTTAGCAGTCTCCCTTCCCCCAATGCTTCCTTCTCACATGCTCAGGTGCGCGCACGTCTCCGTCCACTAGAGGGCGAGCGCACTAGATTCCTGAGATTTAAAGGGCCTGTACAGCACTGATTGGTGTCTGGTCATCCAATCCTGCATCCACTTCTCCTATTTAAAGAGACCCTTCCTTCCTTCCTTCAGTCCCGGATCTTGGTCTCTCCATGCTTGTTGAAAGTCAGACATTCTTGGATTGCTCACCCGTGTACCGACCTCTGCCTGTCCCCGACTCTGAAACTTTGCTGCCTGCCCCGACCTCTGCCTGTACTTACTACGCCTTTTGCCTGCCACTTGTGTACCTCGCTGAACCTCGGCTGACTGTGGGACTGGGCCGCTGTTGGGAGGTAGCGACCTGGGGGTCACTTGCCGCACAAGACCAACCTGCCTTGCGGTGGGCTCTGGTGAATACCGGTGGCCCCTTAGACTCCGCTCCCCTGACACGGTACCTGCCATCGGTCCCACAGTTAAAGCGGATCCACACCCGAGTCCGCTCCACCCGGTCCGTGACAGTAAGATCCGGCCATGGATCCCACTGAGGTGCCGGATGCCACTGAATTGCCTGCAAGAAACAAGCGGAGGTACTTCCGCCTCATCGCCCCTACGATTGCCCTATAGACCTCCTACCGGGTACCACTCCTCCTCGTGGCCGAATTTACCCTCTCTCGGCTCCTGAGACTCAAGCCATGTCGGAGTATATTTGAGAAAATCTTCATAAAGGGTTCATATGGAAGTCTTCCTCTCCAGCAGGCGCGGGGTTCTTCTTTGTGGTGAAAAAAGATGGCTCTCTTCGCCCTTGTATTGATTACCGCGGCCTCAATAAGATTACAGTTAAAAATCACTACCCTTTGCCCTTGATTGCCGAATTATTTGACCGACTGCGTGTGGGGCCAGGGTCTTCACCAAGCTTGACCTGAGGGGAGCCTATAATTTGATATGTATACGCGAGGGCAATGAATGGAAGACCGCCTTCAATACCCGCGATGGCCACTTCGAATATTTAGTGATGCCCTTTGGTCTCTGCAATGCACCCGCAGTATTTCAGGAATTCGTAAACGACATTTTTCGGGATTTGCTTTACTCCTGTGTAGTTGTATATTTGGATTATATACTCATCTTTTCGTCTAATCTAGAAGAACTTCACTGTCACGTCCGGCAAGTCCTGTCTCGTCTCCGTCAACACCATCTTTACGCCAAGTTGGAGAAGTGTCTTTTTGATCAAAGCCTTACCCTTTCTTGGATATATTGTCTCTGCTCGTGGTCTTCAGATGGACCCCAGCAAGTTAAAAGCAGTTCTGGATTGGCCCCGTCCTATTGGCCTGTGAGCTATTCAACGTTTTCTGGGCTTCGCCAATTACTATCGGCAGTTTATTCCTCACTTCTCCACTGTAGTGGCGCCTATTGTGGCCCTCACGAAGAAAAGCGCCAATTCTAAGTCTTGGCCTCCTCAGGCGGAAGAGGCCTTCATTGCTCTAAAAAAGGCCTTCTCCTCTGCACCGGTGTTGTCTAGGCCAGATCCATCTCGGCCTTTTGCCCTAGAAGTAGATGCCTCCTCCATTGGAGCCGGAGCGGTGCTCACTCAAAAATCATCTACTGGCAGAATTCTCACCTGCGGGTTCTTTTCGAAGACCTTTTCTCCAGCTGAGAGGAATTACTCCATCGGAGATCGGGAGCTACTCGCCATCAAGTTGGCGTTGGAGGAGTGGAGACACCTCCTAGAAGGTTCTGCCCATCAAGTATCCATCTATACTGATCACAAAAATCTATCTTATTTAGAAACTGCCCAGCGATTGAATCCACGACAAGCTCGTTGGTCGTTGTTTTTTGCCCAATTCGATTTTCAAATCTACTTCCGGCCAGCCGCTAAGAACATCAGGGCGGACGCCCTTTCTCGCTCCTCTGACATCTCTGGTGTAGAATCCACCCCACAACATATCATCTTGCCTGAACGCCTTGTCCACTCTGCTCCCACTACTCTTGTACAAGCGCCGCCGGGAAAGACCTTTGTGCCAGCTTGCCAACGTCGCAAACTATTAGATTGGGGGCATTCTTCCCATGTAGCCGGCCATGCCGGTATCAGGAAATCTTGTTCTATCATTTCTAGATATTATTGGTGGCCTTCTTTTGAAAAGGATGTGACCGAATTCGTTCAGGCCTGTACCACCTGCGCTTGCGACAAAACCCCTCGCCAAAGGCCTGTTGGCCTACTCCATCCTCTTCCTATTCCGGATACCCCATGGACACACATTGCTATGGACTTTATTACCAACCTCCCTTCTTCGCATGGCAATACTGTTATTTGGGTGGTAGTGGATAGGTTTTCTAAAATGGCGCATTTTGTTCCTTTGCCCCGTCTCCCGTTGGCTCCTCTGTTGGCAAAATACTTCCTGAAGCATGTCTTTCGACTTCATGGATTACCTTCACACATTGTCTCAGACAGAGGGGTGCAGTTTGTGTCCAAGTTCTGGAGAGCTCTTTGTAAACAAATGAAAATTAAATTGGACTTTTCCTCCGCTTATCATCCCCAGTCTAACGGCCAGGTGGAAAGAGTCAACCAGATTCTCGGGCATTATCTTCACCATTTTGTTTCTGCGCGTCAAGACGATTGTGTCGATCTGTTGCCTTGGGCGGAATTCTCGTATAATTTTAAGGATTCGGAGTCCACGAGGAAGTCCCCGTTTTTGGTGGTGTACGGCCGTCAACTCCTTCCGCCTCTGCCTTTATCCACGTCCTCCGGAGTGCCCGCCGTGGATGACATCACACAGGATTTCTCCACCATCTGGCAAGAAACACAGCATTCCCTTTGTCAAGCTTCCGCCCGTATGAAGGTGGAGAGCTCCGCCTGTTTATTCTCCAGGAGATAAAGTGGGGCTGTCGGCAAAATACATCCGCTTCAAAATTCCTAGCTACAAATTGGGCCCCCGTTACCTGGGACCTTATAAGATCAAACAACAGATCAATCCAGTTTGTTATAAGCTACACCTACCAACATCACTGCGAATTCCCAATTCTTTCCACTTTTCCTGTTGAAGCCAGTTATTGTCAATCGATTCTCGATACGGTGAAAGAGATCCTGGCCTCTAAGCTCTCCAGGGGTAAAAGATATTTTTTAGTCAACTGGGAAGGCTGTGGACCTGAAGAAAGATCTTGGGAGCCCGAAGAGAATATTCTAGACCGTAGTCTCATCTCGGATTTTGTTGGCCCCAAGAAGAAGGGGAGACCCAGGGGGGGGTACTGTTAGGGCGAGCGCTGCACGCCCATCTAGCAGCACTTCACTTACCTCAATGGTTGCATCCAGCAGCACTTCCCTCATGGCTGTTCCTAGCAGTCTCCCTTCCCCCAATGCTTCCTTCTCACATGCTCAGGTGCGCGCACGTCTCCGTCCACTAGAGGGCGAGCGCATTAGATTCCTGAGATTTAAAGGGCCTGGTCATCCAATCCTGCATCCACTTCTCCTATTTAAAGAGACACTTTCTTCCTTCAGTGCCGGATCTTGATCTCTCCATGCTTGTTGAAAGTCAGACATTCTTGGATTGCTCACCCGTGTACCGACCTCTGCCTGTCCCCGACTCTGAACCTTTGCTGCCTGCCCCGACCTCTGCCTGTACTTACTATGCCTTTTGCCTGCCACTTGTGTACCTTGCTGAACCTCGGCTGACTGTGGGACTGGGCCGATGTTGGGGGGTAGCGACCTGGGGGTCACTCGCCGCACAAGACCAACCTGCCTTGCGGTGGGCTCTGGTGAATAGCAGTGGCCCCTTAGACTCCGCTTCCCTGACACGGTACCCGCCACCGGTCCCACAGTTAAAGCGGATCCACACCCGAGTCCGCTCCACCCGGTCCGTGACAGTACCGTTTGCTTGGCAAAAGGCTTGGTTTGCACGCAGGGCTCGGCAATGGGCAGCCGGAGTGGCTGCATCCCTCGGCGCCCAGCCTGATTGGATATCTGTGGGAGCGCACCTCAGCCCACAGATGCTGTGGATGCAGCCACAGCTATTTACATCACCATGGGAGCCAGGAAAAAAGTGGGTTTTGTGGCGACCTGTGTGGCATTTCACACAGTGGGGTATACCAATTTAGGATGCCCAAGGGATAGGCAAGTGGCTGGCACTGGAGTCTTTTGGACTCCAGGGTTGTGCATTAAGGATTTTGTCCCGCTTTAATACCTTTATATACATATATATATATATATATATATATATATATACCTGCACAGTCATTCAAAGTAGATTTTTTTCAGTCAGTTTAGTTAATTTTGTAGAGATTTTATATATTTATGGAGTCACCTGATGGTCTCATCACAGAAGCAGCAGCTCGCAAACATGGAGCTGTTACTTCCGTGTCCAGAGCCTGTCCGGAGCAACTGCAGCTGTTGCTAGGTGACTAGGAGTGGGCTAAACGCTGTGGCTGTCCGCTATCAACTCACAGAGTAAGGCATTTTTTTTCTTTTCTATTGCCACATTACTTATACATACGTTACAAGACAATGTGGCTATTTAAGTATTTATCCTTTTTAATGCACATTCTCTATAGTGCTTCTGAAGTCATTCAGCAGTCAAAAAAATAAAAAAAAAAGGTTGCTTACCCTTTTTCCAAGCCACTGAATATTTGCTGGTGCTTCTTTGCCAGGTCAAATCCCCCCCCCACCATCAGTCGCAGGGGTGCAGACACACCCTCTCCATTCACTACAATGGGGGGGCATGTCAGACCTCAGCCCACTACCTCGATTGCAATGAATGGAGAGGGTGTGGCACCACACCTGTGACTGATGGCTGGCCATGATCCCGACCAGCCATCAATCGTACTCCATGATCATGGCGGTGGCGATGCAGAAAGCCAGAGCTGCAGCACGGACACTGATACAATGATTAGATGAGTTGCAGATCGCCGGTACAAAAGATAAGTTCTCTTTTGTATACTTCTGGCTTCATAATTACTTAAAGTCCAACATTGCTTCTTTTCAGAAAAATAAGCAATGAAGATTGAAAGGGTTTTATTAACCAGAGGTCATGGGAAACAAAATTCATCTTTGAGAAAAATGCATGGCTGGCAACCATGCCTTTTCTTTAAGATAAACTTTAAATGCATTCCACAGGCAAAAAAACAAAAAAAACACTCTACATACATTTTATCCCCCACATATGACTGCTACTAGTCCGGCACGTGACCATCCCGATGCATAGTCAAGCTGCTCTGCTCTGTGCAATTGCTGATGGACCACCCTGCCTCATTCATCACTGGAACTATGCCATAGTTTCTGCAATGAATTGTGTGGGCAGTCCATCTTCAATTGCATGGAGGAAAGCTGCTTGAAGAGACAGCGGTGGGTAGCGTGCAATGCAGGACTGGATGAGACGATCCGGTAAGTGTCTGAGCGCCAGTCTAGCAACAATCGCCTGCAGGGGATAAAAATTGAGTATAGTATTTTTTTGGTTGTTTTGGAAATGCAGCTATAGATGTATCAATAGTTATCAAGATGCTAATAACCTATTGTACAGAGTTAGCTTGTATCATACAAGCATCATAGTACCTGATGACGGGATGATTGTAATCTTTTTGTTTGGTGGAAGCTTTTGAAATTCATGCAGACACTAGTTTTCTCCTCCTGACTTGCAGAAAGTGAAAATAGGTCATTGGTTTAGATTTGCATATTGTGGGACTTGGACATAGAACATAGCTCTGCATGCAGAAAAAGGTAAAATTGGGTCAATTTAGATCCTGATGAGAAAACTCACTTCTTTTGTTGGAGAGAAAACTGCCATTCACCTTCATTGTGTACCTTGGGGCTGATTCTGAGTCAGGTAAAAATGTATACCCCGTGGACAGTGCTGCATAGTTTGTGTGTGGGAGTAAGGCAACATCCCCTCACCTCTCATATGGGCTGCCACCTCCTTTGCCACGTCCTCTTTTCATTGGTGTTGGGTTTGAAGTCATATTTTGGTCAATGAAAGTCTGCAAAGAAAACAAACAAATTGCACAGTTAGTTTCTGCCCTGTTTGGTTTGCCTTAAGGTCCACATGCACGCAGCTGCCCCTTTAAAAATTGGTGTCTCACAGTGCAAAAAACAAATGCATGTCTACACCAGTGTGTCCATAAGCCAGCTCTCCCCTCGGCTAGTACTGACGGATAGTGCTCACTGATACCGCGTAGCCACATGGTGGACCCAGCTCTCCCAGCCAACAGTAACGGTAGATTGCAGTCGCAGACACACTTAGGCCAAATGGCGCACCTAACTCTCCCCTCTGCTAGTACTGTCAGATAGGGCTGCTAACTCCACGTAGCCACATGGTGGACCCAGCTCTCCCATCCAACAGTACTGGCAAATTGCAGTCGCAGACACACTTAGGCCAAATGGCGCAACTAACTCTCCCCTCTGCTAGCACTGTCAGATAGCGCTGCTAACTCCACGTAGCCACATGGTGGACCCAGCTCTCCCATCCAACAGTACTGGCAAATTGCAGACGCACTTAGGCCAAATGGCGCACCTAACCCTCCCCTCTGCTAGTACTGTCAGATAGCGCTGCTAACTCCACGTAGCCACATGGTGGACCCAGCTCTCCCATCCAACAGTACTGGAAAATTGCAGTCGCAGACGCACTTAGGCCAAATGGCAGATGCACAATTATCTGGGCTTGTTTAACCACTTGGAATACAAGGCCTCCACCATTGTGTGCCCCATCATGTGCCTTTGGCCGAATGTCGTCGCTCCAGTCTGTCACCTGTTTTCTTGATTGCAAAGAAGCAGACCTATGTAGGCAAATGGCATAGCATGGAAACTTACCCTCAGAGTATAGCCCTGCTACTCCCTGGTTTACACTGTTGGTGCCATATTGATCCTTTGTGTCGGCGTTGGCTCCTGGTGACACCCTTCCTGCGCTGGGACCCCAGAAGTGTGCTTACATCTATACGCCCATTTGTAGGCAAGAGGTTCAATGCTCTTATGCTAGCCTGTAAAATACAAATGAGGTGCAATTTACCAGCAACTTATGTGTAAAAGAACACACCTGACCCGCAGCCTTTGAGGCCAGTGCTTCCTTTGTATCTCCAGATGCTCAAACACAGAACTCAGAACACAGGCATGGCTGAGGTAGCTAGAGCATCCGGCCAAGGTACTGCAACCCCAGCCCAAGGCCATATCATTCTTCCTGCAGGCACTCCCCTACTGCCTCCCACACTACCCACTCCAGAGCTCCCTGGGCTCCCGACACAGCCCTGTGCGGACCCCATTGCTGGTCCCACAGTGGAGCCACCTGCAGAGCAAAAGATGCAGCAGCGAAGCTACAGCTGGGCCTGCTGGCTCCCCGGCCAGTAGCCTGCAATCCAGTCCTTCTGGACCTGAGAGTACACACAGCGGCTCCCCCTCCACCCAACCCAATTCACCAGGGGCAAGCTTAGTGGCCCGTTTAATGGTGCCCAGCTGGAGGTCCTGCTAGATGGTGTTTCTGCAAATTATGACTGCCTGCCTGGATCTACCTCCAAACCACTGTGGGAGCCGATGTGGGCAGATATTGCCCACAATGTGATGGGTGAGGGCCTGAGCAGGCCAAAAAGAAATGGGGCGGTCTCAAATCGGTTGTCAGGAGGAAAATCAACACTAGACGGGCTGAGGGGTAAGTGCTGGGTAAGCAGGGGGATGTTTGCACCTCATAAATTCCACCACGCTCCACATAATTTTTTTTTGTAGGTTGAAAACTGCGGGAGAGCTTGCTCAAACCTTTCAATTTACACATGCCGAGGAGTGGGTGGCAGGGATGCTGCAGTGGAAGGGGGTAGGGATGAGCGAATCGATCCGGACGAACCCGGATTCGATCCGAATTTCAGGAAAAATTCGATTCGGATCGAATCCGAATTTCCCCGCGATTCGATCACTCGAAGTTTTCCTTTAACATCCATTCATTTACATTTACAGGCATTCTAAGATGGCGGACGGGACATGTCTGGACATCTATCCCGCGCCAGTGCAAGCTGGGGCAGTCGCATGCAGCCTATCAGCAGCCAGCAAGCCCGGTGACGTCACACAGCGGTATTTAACGGCGGCCATCTTGCTTTTCCTCATTTCTCTATTGCATTCGTGACAGACAGAACGCTGTGTAGCTGAGGCAGTTAGACAGGCAGGGACAGACAGGGACAGGCTGGAGACAGGCAGGAGACAGGCAGGAGACAGACAGAAAGCCAGGGAAAGGTAGGAAAAACGGAGGCTGTCACAGGGAGATTTTTTTTTTTTCATCCAGCCTTTGTTAGCGTTTTCAGGCTGCTTATAGTAACTAACTGTGCATATACTGAACTGATCTTAAGTCTGCTGTGAGGCATCCCATTCTGTGACTAAAGCAGCCTCTGTTTAAGACCATATAAGCATTTGCTCTTATCATATTTGAAATTAGCCTGATAAAGACACTTTTGCTGGGCAAAGCACTACTGGACCCTGCCAGGTCGATTCCTGTTGGGGCATCCCATTCTGTGACTACAGCAGCCTCTGTTTAAGACCATATAAGCATTTGCTCTTATCATATTTGAAATTAGCCTGATAAAGACACTTTTGCTGGGAAAAGCACTACTGGACCCTGCCAGGTCCATTCCTGCCCAGGGCATCCCATTCTGTGACTAAAGCAGCCTCTGTTTAAGACCATATTATCTGCATATATATATATATTATTATTATCCATATTATCTGCACAATTATCTGGGCTTGTTTAACCACTTGGAATACAAGGCCTCCACCATTGTGTGCCCCATCATGTGCCTTTGGCCGAATGTCGTCGCTCCAGTCTGTCACCTGTTTTCTTGATTGCAAAGAAGCAGACCTATGTAGGCAAATGGCATAGCATGGAGACTTACCCTCAGAGTATAGCCCTGCTACTCCCTGGTTTACACTGTTGGTGCCATATTGATCCTTTGTGTCGGCGTTGGCTCCTGGTGACACCCTTCCTGCGCTGGGACCCCAGAAGTGTGCTTACATCTATACGCCCATTTGTAGGCAAGAGGTTCAATGCTCTTATGCTAGCCTGTAAAATACAAATGAGGTGCAATTTACCAGCAACTTATGTGTAAAAGAACACACCTGACCCGCAGCCTTTGAGGCCAGTGCTTCCTTTGTATCTCCAGATGCTCAAACACAGAACTCAGAACACAGGCATGGCTGAGGTAGCTAGAGCATCCGGCCAAGGTACTGCAACCCCAGCCCAAGGCCATATCATTCTTCCTGCAGGCACTCCCCTACTGCCTCCCACACTACCCACTCCAGAGCTCCCTGGGCTCCCGACACAGCCCTGTGCGGACCCCATTGCTGGTCCCACAGTGGAGCCACCTGCAGAGCAAAAGATGCAGCAGCGAAGCTACAGCTGGGCCTGCTGGCTCCCCGGCCAGTAGCCTGCAATCCAGTCCTTCTGGACCTGAGAGTACACACAGCGGCTCCCCCTCCACCCAACCCAATTCACCAGGGGCAAGCTTAGTGGCCCGTTTAATGGTGCCCAGCTGGAGGTCCTGCTAGATGGTGTTTCTGCAAATTATGACTGCCTGCCTGGATCTACCTCCAAACCACTGTGGGAGCCGATGTGGGCAGATATTGCCCACAATGTGATGGGTGAGGGCCTGAGCAGGCCAAAAAGAAATGGGGCGGTCTCAAATCGGTTGTCAGGAGGAAAATCAACACTAGACGGGCTGAGGGGTAAGTGCTGGGTAAGCAGGGGGATGTTTGCACCTCATAAATTCCACCACGCTCCACATAATTTTTTTTTGTAGGTTGAAAACTGCGGGAGAGCTTGCTCAAACCTTTCAATTTACACATGCCGAGGAGTGGGTGGCAGGGATGCTGCAGTGGAAGGGGGTAGGGATGAGCGAATCGATCCGGACGAACCCGGATTCGATCCGAATTTCAGGAAAAATTCGATTCGGATCGAATCCGAATTTCCCCGCGATTCGATCACTCGAAGTTTTCCTTTAACATCCATTCATTTACATTTACAGGCATTCTAAGATGGCGGACGGGACATGTCTGGACATCTATCCCGCGCCAGTGCAAGCTGGGGCAGTCACATGCAGCCTATCAGCAGCCAGCAAGCCCGGTGACGTCACACAGCGGTATTTAACGGCGGCCATCTTGCTTTTCCTCATTTCTCTATTGCATTCGTGACAGACAGAACGCTGTGTAGCTGAGGCAGTTAGACAGGCAGGGACAGACAGGGACAGGCTGGAGACAGGCAGGAGACAGGCAGGAGACAGACAGAAAGCCAGGGAAAGGTAGGAAAAACGGAGGCTGTCACAGGGAGATTTTTTTTTTTTCATCCAGCCTTTGTTAGCGTTTTCAGGCTGCTTATAGTAACTAACTGTGCATATATACTGAACTGATCTTAAGTCTGCTGTGAGGCATCCCATTCTGTGACTAAAGCAGCCTCTGTTTAAGACCATATAAGCATTTGCTCTTATCATATTTGAAATTAGCCTGATAAAGACACTTTTGCTGGGCAAAGCACTACTGGACCCTGCCAGGTCGATTCCTGTTGGGGCATCCCATTCTGTGACTACAGCAGCCTCTGTTTAAGACCATATAAACATTTGCTCTTATCATATTTGAAATTAGCCTGATAAAGACACTTTTGCTGGGAAAAGCACTACTGGACCCTGCCAGGTCCATTCCTGCCCAGGGCATCCCATTCTGTGACTAAAGCAGCCTCTGTTTAAGACCATATAAGCATTTGCTCTTATCATATTTGAAATTAGCCTGATAAAGACACTTTTGCTGGGCAAAGCACTACTGGACCCTGCCAGGTCCATTCCTGCCCAGGGCATCCCATTCTGTGACTAAAGCAGCCTCTGTTTAAGACCATATAAGCATTTGCTCTTATCATATTTGAAATTAGGCCTGATAAAGACACTTTTGCTGGGCAAAGCACTACTGGACCCTGCCAGGTCCATTCCTGCCCAGGGCATCCCATTCTGTGACTAAAGCAGCCTCTGTTTAAGACCATATAAGCATTTGCTCTTATCATATTTGAAATTAGGCCTGATAAAGACACTTTTGCTGGGCAAAGCACTACTGGACCCTGCCAGGTCCATTCCTGCCCAGGGCATCCCATTCTGTGACTAAAGCAGCCTCTGTTTAAGACCATATAAGCATTTGCTCTTATCATATTTGAAATTAGCCTGATAAAGACACTTTTGCTGGGCAAAGCACTACTGGACCCTGCCAGGTCCATTCCTGCCCAGGGCATCCCATTCTGTGACTAAAGCAGCCTCTGTTTAAGACCATATAAGCATTTGCTCTTATCATATTTGAAATTAGGCCTGATAAAGACACTTTTGCTGGGCAAAGCACTACTGGACCCTGCCAGGTCCATTCCTGCCCAGGGCATCCCATTCTGTGACTAAAGCAGCCTCTGTTTAAGACCATATAAGCATTTGCTCTTATCATATTTGAAATTAGGCCTGATAAAGACACTTTTGCTGGGCAAAGCACTACTGGACCCTGCCAGGTCCATTCCTGCCCAGGGCATCCCATTCTGTGACTAAAGCAGCCTCTGTTTAAGACCATATAAGCATTTGCTCTTATCATATTTGAAATTAGGCCTGATAAAGACACTTTTGCTGGGCAAAGCACTACTGGACCCTGCCAGGTCCATTCCTGCCCAGGGCATCCCATTCTGTGACTAAAGCAGCCTCTGTTTAAGACCATATAAGCATTTGCTCTTATCATATTTGAAATTAGCCTGATAAAGACACTTTTGCTGGGCAAAGCACTACTGGACCCTGCCAGGTCCATTCCTGCCCAGGGCATCCCATTCTGTGACTAAAGCAGCCTCTGTTTAAGACCATATAAGCATTTGCTCTTATCATATTTGAAATTAGGCCTGATAAAGACACTTTTGCTGGGCAAAGCACTACTGGACCCTGCCAGGTCCATTCCTGCCCAGGGCATCCCATTCTGTGACTAAAGCAGCCTCTGTTTAAGACCATATAAGCATTTGCTCTTATCATATTTGAAATTAGGCCTGATAAAGACACTTTTGCTGGGCAAAGCACTACTGGACCCTGCCAGGTCCATTCCTGCCCAGGGCATCCCATTCTGTGACTAAAGCAGCCTCTGTTTAAGACCATATAAGCATTTGCTCTTATCATATTTGAAATTAGCCTGATAAAGACACTTTTGCTGGGCAAAGCACTACTGGACCCTGCCAGGTCCATTCCTGCCCAGGGCATCCCATTCTGTGACTAAAGCAGCCTCTGTTTAAGACCATATAAGCATTTGCTCTTATCATATTTGAAATTAGGCCTGATAAAGACACTTTTGCTGGGCAAAGCACTACTGGACCCTGCCAGGTCCATTCCTGCCCAGGGCATCCCATTCTGTGACTAAAGCAGCCTCTGTTTAAGACCATATAAGCATTTGCTCTTATCATATTTGAAATTAGGCCTGATAAAGACACTTTTGCTGGGCAAAGCACTACTGGACCCTGCCAGGTCCATTCCTGCCCAGGGCATCCCATTCTGTGACTAAAGCAGCCTCTGTTTAAGACCATATAAGCATTTGCTCTTATCATATTTGAAATTAGGCCTGATAAAGACACTTTTGCTGGGCAAAGCACTACTGGACCCTGCCAGGTCCATTCCTGCCCAGGGCATCCCATTCTGTGACTAAAGCAGCCTCTGTTTAAGACCATATAAGCATTTGCTCTTATCATATTTGAAATTAGGCCTGATAAAGACACTTTTGCTGGGCAAAGCACTACTGGACCCTGCCAGGTCGATTCCTGTTGGGGCATCCCATTCTGTGACTACAGCAGCCTCTGTTTAAGACCATATAAGCATTTGCTCTTATCATATTTGAAATTAGCCTGATAAAGACACTTTTGCTGGGCAAAGCACTACTGGACCCTGCCAGGTCCATTCCTGCCCAGGGCATCCCATTCTGTGACTACAGCAGCCTCTGTTTAAGACCATATAAGCATTTGCTCTTATCATATTTGAAATTAGCCTGATAAAGACACTTTTGCTGGGCAAAGCACTACTGGACCCTGCCAGGTCGATTCCTGTTGGGGCATCCCATTCTGTGACTACAGCAGCCTCTGTTTAAGACCATATAAGCATTTGCTCTTATCATATTTGAAATTAGCCTGATAAAGACACTTTTGCTGGGAAAAGCACTACTGGACCCTGCCAGGTCCATTCCTGCCCAGGGCATCCCATTCTGTGACTAAAGCAGCCTCTGTTTAAGACCATATAAGCATTTGCTCTTATCATATTTGAAATTAGCCTGATAAAGACACTTTTGCTGGGCAAAGCACTACTGGACCCTGCCAGGTCCATTCCTGCCCAGGGCATCCCATTCTGTGACTAAAGCAGCCTCTGTTTAAGACCATATAAGCATTTGCTCTTATCATATTTGAAATTAGGCCTGATAAAGACACTTTTGCTGGGCAAAGCACTACTGGACCCTGCCAGGTCCATTCCTGCCCAGGGCATCCCATTCTGTGACTAAAGCAGCCTCTGTTTAAGACCATATAAGCATTTGCTCTTATCATATTTGAAATTAGCCTGATAAAGACACTTTTGCTGGGCAAAGCACTACTGGACCCTGCCAGGTCCATTCCTGCCCAGGGCATCCCATTCTGTGACTAAAGCAGCCTCTGTTTAAGACCATATAAGCATTTGCTCTTATCATATTTGAAATTAGCCTGATAAAGACACTTTTGCTGGGCAAAGCACTACTGGACCCTGCCAGGTCCATTCCTGCCCAGGGCATCCCATTCTGTGACTAAAGCAGCCTCTGTTTAAGACCATATAAGCATTTGCTCTTATCATATTTGAAATTAGGCCTGATAAAGACACTTTTGCTGGGCAAAGCACTACTGGACCCTGCCAGGTCCATTCCTGCCCAGGGCATCCCATTCTGTGACTAAAGCAGCCTCTGTTTAAGACCATATAAGCATTTGCTCTTATCATATTTGAAATTAGGCCTGATAAAGACACTTTTGCTGGGCAAAGCACTACTGGACCCTGCCAGGTCGATTCCTGTTGGGGCATCCCATTCTGTGACTACAGCAGCCTCTGTTTAAGACCATATAAGCATTTGCTCTTATCATATTTGAAATTAGCCTGATAAAGACACTTTTGCTGGGCAAAGCACTACTGGACCCTGCCAGGTCCATTCCTGCCCAGGGCATCCCATTCTGTGACTAAAGCAGCCTCTGTTTAAGACCATATAAGCATTTGCTCTTATCATATTTGAAATTAGGCCTGATAAAGACACTTTTGCTGGGCAAAGCACTACTGGACCCTGCCAGGTCGATTCCTGTTGGGGCATCCCATTCCGTGACTACAGCAGCCTCTGTTTAAGACCATATAAGCATTTGCTCTTATCATATTTGAAATTAGCCTGATAAAGACACTTTTGCTGGGCAAAGCACTACTGGACCCTGCCAGGTCCATTCCTGCCCAGGGCATCCCATTCTGTGACTAAAGCAGCCTCTGTTTAAGACCATATAAGCATTTGCTCTTATCATATTTGAAATTAGGCCTGATAAAGACACTTTTGCTGGGCAAAGCACTACTGGACCCTGCCAGGTCCATTCCTGCCCAGGGCATCCCATTCTGTGACTACAGCAGCCTCTGTTTAAGACCATATAAGCATTTGCTCTTATCATATTTGAAATTAGCCTGATAAAGACACTTTTGCTGGGCAAAGCACTACTGGACCCTGCCAGGTCCATTCCTGCCCAGGGCATCCCATTCTGTGACTAAAGCAGCCTCTGTTTAAGACCATATAAGCATTTGCTCTTATCATATTTGAAATTAGGCCTGATAAAGACACTTTTGCTGGGCAAAGCACTACTGGACCCTGCCAGGTCGATTCCTGTTGGGGCATCCCATTCTGTGACTACAGCAGCCTCTGTTTAAGACCATATAAGCATTTGCTCTTATCATATTTGAAATTAGCCTGATAAAGACACTTTTGCTGGGCAAAGCACTACTGGACCCTGCCAGGTCCATTCCTGCCCAGGGCATCCCATTCTGTGACTACAGCAGCCTCTGTTTAAGACCATATAAGCATTTGCTCTTATCATATTTGAAATTAGCCTGATAAAGACACTTTTGCTGGGCAAAGCACTACTGGACCCTGCCAGGTCGATTCCTGTTGGGGCATCCCATTCTGTGACTACAGCAGCCTCTGTTTAAGACCATATAAGCATTTGCTCTTATCATATTTGAAATTAGCCTGATAAAGACACTTTTGCTGGGCAAAGCACTACTGGACCCTGCCAGGTCCATTCCTGCCCAGGGCATCCCATTCTGTGACTAAAGCAGCCTCTGTTTAAGACCATATAAGCATTTGCTCTTATTATATTTATATTATAAGACACTTTTGCTGGGCATAGGCTTACTGCTGCCTGCCAGGTGCACTTCTGTTGAGGCATCCCATTCTGTAACATAGCATACCCCTCTTTATTTACACTAAGCAGCTCTCTTATTTACACTAAGCAGGCCTGTTGGAGGCTGAGTGTTACTGCTCACTTTTGGTGTGCATTATATTCTGTTTCATATAGACCCACCGCTGCCCGGGGTTTTTTTAAATATCACCTACTACCACGCCAGTTAGACTATGTCGGGCAGACAAGTGCCTGGAAGTGAAAAGAGGAGTGGCAGAGGCCAAGATTCCGCAGGCAGAGCTCGCATCAGACTGGGGGCCAGTAGCAGCAGGAGTCACGCTGAGAGACCTAATCTGCCAGTATCTGCTAGCGGTCGGGTCTCCACCAGTAACGCATCTGCCGTGGTAGATTGGTTGACGCGCTCATCAACAACATCATCACAACTTACGTCTGAGACCCCCAGTCTAGGGTCGGTAGGTTCCTCTGACACAACCCTGAGTTGGCATGCCCCGAGAGCAGTCCCTGTCCTCCCATTGCCTCTGGCCTACGCCGTTCCCTCCCCCAGCGACGTATCCTATGCTTTGGGTTCAGCTCCAC
Source organism: Gastrophryne carolinensis (assembly GCA_027917425.1). Classification (NCBI taxonomy): domain Eukaryota; kingdom Metazoa; phylum Chordata; class Amphibia; order Anura; family Microhylidae; genus Gastrophryne; species Gastrophryne carolinensis. The sequence goes on from CM051234.1 coordinate 556,206,123, forward strand.
TCTTTAGTGAGGAGGACCATCAGATAGAGGACAGTCAGCAGCTACTGCCCAGCCAAGAAATGGAGGTGGCTTCTTTAGCTAGGCAGACAAATAGTGATGTGGACAGTGTCGTGGGTGCTGCGAGCGTTCCAGCTCCTGCGCCAGACACTGTTGACGAATCCACGAACATCAGTGACGTACAGCCACAACTCGGTGATGATGATGATGATGACGATGAAGCCGATCGCACTTGGGAGCCGGGTGATGAAGGGGCTTCATCGTCATCATCAGGAGAAGAGGGGCGCAGGTTGCCCCGGAGTCAGCAGCTGAGGCAGCAAGGTGGTAGCAGTCAGCATGGGGGCACAATTCCAAAGGCTGGAGCCGGCCGGGGCCGGGGTAGAGCACCTGCTGTGCGGCAGTCTACCTTATCGGGAGGTAGTGGAGCAGGGGTTCCTGGAGTTGGCAACAGCAGCAGTGAATCAGTGAGGCCAGGGGGTGGGAAAAGTAGCTACTCGGCAGTGTGGCAGTTTTTCCTGAGGCATCCGCAGGAGGGTAACATGGCCACATGCAAGATATGTAGGCAAAAGGTGAAGCGTGGCCAGGGTCCAAATGTTGGCACCACGGCCCTGCGTCAACATATGATGCGTCACCATAAAACGACCTGGGAGAACCGAGGCTCCCAAGGGGTGGTCCAGTCTGCTTCCTCACCAAGTGAGCTCCCAATTTCTGCCAGCCAAGGCTCCAGCACCTCAGCCGAAGGCAGCTGTGCGTCATACCCATCCTCTGTCGCTCCTGCTCCTCCTCCTCCTCCTCCAAGTCATGCATCCCGCCAGCAATCCATCAGCGAAGCCATGTCCAAGAGACAGCAGTATGCGCCCACTCATCCTACGGCGCAGAAGCTGAATGTGCTCCTGTCCAAGTTGCTGGTGCTGCAGTCGCTCCCTTTTCAGGTGGTGGAATCTGCACCTTTCAGAGAACTGATGGCTTGTGCCGAGCCGAGGTGGAGAGTCCCAAGCCGTCATTTCTTTGCCAAGAAGGCAGTACCAGCGCTGCACACTTTTGTTGAACAGAAGGTGGGCCAGTCCTTGAGCCTGTCGGTGTGTAGCAAAATACATGGCAGCGCCGACATCTGGAGCTGTAACTACGGTCAGGGGCAGTACATGTCGTTTACGGCCCACTGGGTGAATGTGGTCCCTTTGCAGCAGCAACTTGGACAGGTCACGCCGCTTCGGCCTCCGCGCTCTCTGCCCATTGGGCCTGTGACACCGTGCGACTCGGCCTCCTCATCCTCCGCCATCTCCTCACCCTCCACTGTAGGCTCAAGTCTCAGTGCCCCTCCAGTCTACCATGTGTGCAGGGCACGGAGGTGTCACGCAGTGCTTCACATGGTTTGTCTTGGCGAACGGAGTCACACAGGGGACGAACTGCTTAAATGTATTCATCAGGAAATCCAAACATGGCTTACTCCGAGAAAACTTAAAATGGGAATCATGGTTACCGACAATGGGAAGAACATTTTGTCTGCGCTGCGCCAAGGAAGCCTGACCCATGCCCCCTGCATGGCTCACGTCTTCAATCTGGTTGTCAAGCGGTTTCTGAAGTGTTCCCCCCATCTGCAGGACATCCTAACAACTTCACGGAAACTTTGCATGCACTTCAGCCACTCCTACACCGCCAAACACACCCTTCTTGAGCTACAGCGTCAGAATGGTATCCCCCAACATAGTCTGATTTGCGATGTTTCCACCCGTTGGAATTCCACCCTTCACATGTTGGACCGATTATATGAACAGAGAAAAGCCATCACGGATTTCCTGATGATCCAAGCAGATAGGGGGACTCCCCTGTGTAACTTCAATGTCAACCAGTGGCAGCTCATACGTGACACCTGCCGTTTGCTCAGGCCCTTTGAGGAAGCCACTTTATTTGTCAGTCGGCAGGATTACGGGATGAACGACGTGATTCCACTGCTTCATGTACTACAGCACATGTTGGAAACCATGGCTGGTCAGGGCACTGGAGACATGGCGTTTACATCTTACGGCCACATGAACCCCGTTGGAGCTGAACTGGAGGAGGAGGAGGAAGAGGAGGAGGAGGAGTTGCCCAGCGAAACACAGTTTAGGCTTGGCGAAATGGCTGGTTTATCTAGTCAGCGGACAGGAGAGGAGGAGCAGGAGCAGCCAGAGGAGCTAGAGGTTTTTGAGGAAGGCGAGACAGAGGACCCGGGCACACCGTGGCAGTATGCAGTGGAGATGGAGACAGGTAGTCCATCCGAGTCACTTGCGCAAATGGCACGAAGCATGCTCACGTGCTTGCGTAGTGACCCCAGAATTGTTTCCATCTGTCGGCGGGATGACTTCTGGCTGTCCACCTTATTGGACCCTCGCTTCCGGCACAAAATGGGGGCATTTTTTAAACCCACCGAGAGGGAGGACAAACTCAACTACTACAAAGACATTCTACGTAGGCAGTTGGCCGATGCCTATCTGCGCCATGGTCCATACTCTCGCAGGTCTGACTCGAGGGGACCTCTGCGCTCACCTTCCACTGCCATGGCCGCTGGGGGGGTTGGCAGCAGCAGCAGCAGAAGCTCCATCAGCAGCAGCAGCCTCAGTCTTCAGTCGCTAATGAGTAGCTTTCTACACCCGCATAGTGAGGCTACTCATGAGCAGCAGGAAGACCTGGAGCAGGACCTGAACCAGCAGGTCATGTCATACTTTGACATGACCATGCCAACACACCTTGAGGATCCGCTGGACTTCTGGGCAGCCAAACTTGATTTGTGGCCGCAACTAGCAGAGTTTGCCCTGGAAAAGCTGTCCTGCCCGGCAAGTAGCGTGCCATCTGAGCGGGTGTTTAGTGCGGCGGGGGCCATAGTTACGGCGAGGAGAACTCGTCTGTCAACTAAAAATGTGGAGAGACTCACCTTTGTCAAAATGAATCAGGGATGGATCAGCCAGGATTTCCACCCACCAATGCCTGATGCATGCGACTAGATTCAGCATGGTGCCACGTTTTACACTTTCCAAATGGTGCAAAACATATTTATGTCTTTAGGCCATTTTTTGGGCTCCTGCTGCTGCTACTGTCAACTCCTGCCAACTCCAGGGTGTGATTCATCCAATTTTTGGGCTCCTGAAGCCAACTCCAGTGTATATTTGGGCTCCTGCTGCTGCTACTGTCAACTCCTGCCAACTCCAGGGTGTGATTCATCCAATTTTTGGGCTCCTGAGGCCAACTCCAGTGTATATTTGGGCTCCTGCTGCTGCTGCTGCCAACTTCTGCCAACTCCAGGGTGTGATTCATCCAATTTTTGGGCTCCTGAAGCCAACTCCAGTGTATATTTGGGCTCCTGCTGCTGCTACTGTCAACTCCTGCCAACTCCAGGGTGTGATTCATCCAATTTTTGGGCTCCTGAGGCCAACTCCAGTGTATATTTGGGCTCCTGCTGCTGCTGCTGCCAACTTCTGCCAACTCCAGGGTGTGATTCATCCAATTTTTGGGCTCCTGAAGCCAACTCCAGTGTATATTTGGGCTCCTGCTGCTGCTACTGTCAACTCCTGCCAACTCCAGGGTGTGATTCATCCAATTTTTGGGCTCCTGAGGCCAACTCCAGTGTATATTTGGGCTCCTGCTGCTGCTACTGTCAACTCCTGCCAACTCCAGGGTGTGATTCATCCAATTTTTGGGCTCCTGAGGCCAACTCCAGTGTATATTTGGGCTCCTGCTGCTGCTGCTGCCAACTTCTGCCAACTCCAGGGTGTGATTCATCCAATTTTTGGGCTCCTGAAGCCAACTCCAGTGTATATTTGGGCTCCTGCTGCTGCTGCTGCCAACTTCTGCCAACTCCAGGGTGTGATTCATCCAATTTTTGGGCTCCTGAAGCCAACTCCAGTGTATATTTGGGCTCCTGCTGCTGCTACTGTCAACTCCTGCCAACTCCAGGGTGTGATTCATCCAATTTTTGGGCTCCTGAGGCCAACTCCAGTGTATATTTGGGCTCCTGCTGCTGCTGCTGCTGCCAACTTCTGCCAACTCCAGGGTGTGATTCATCCAATTTTTGGGCTCCTGAAGCCAACTCCAGTGTATATTTGGGCTCCTGCTGCTGCTACTGTCAACTCCTGCCAACTCCAGGGTGTGATTCATCCAATTTTTGGGCTCCTGAGGCCAACTCCAGTGTATATTTGGGCTCCTGCTGCTGCTGCTGCCAACTTCTGCCAACTCCAGGGTGTGATTCATCCAATTTTTGGGCTCCTGAAGCCAACTCCAGTGTATATTTGGGCTCCTGCTGCTGCTACTGTCAACTCCTGCCAACTCCAGGGTGTGATTCATCCAATTTTTGGGCTCCTGAAGCCAACTCCAGTGTATATTTGGGCTCCTGCTGCTGCTACTGTCAACTCCTGCCAACTCCAGGGTGTGATTCATCCAATTTTTGGGCTCCTGAGGCCAACTCCAGTGTATATTTGGGCTCCTGCTGCTGCTGCTGCCAACTTCTGCCAACTCCAGGGTGTGATTCATCCAATTTTTGGGCTCCTGAAGCCAACTCCAGTGTATATTTGGGCTCCTGCTGCTGCTGCTGCCAACTTCTGCCAACTCCAGGGTGTGATTCATCCAATTTTTGGGCTCCTGAAGCCAACTCCAGTGTATATTTGGGCTCCTGCTGCTGCTACTGTCAACTCCTGCCAACTCCAGGGTGTGATTCATCCAATTTTTGGGCTCCTGAGGCCAACTCTAGTGTATATTTGGGCTCCTGCTGCTGCTACTGTCAACTCCTGCCAACTCCAGGGTGTGATTCATCCAATTTTTGGGCTCCTGAGGCCAACTCCAGTGTATATTTGGGCTCCTGCTGCTGCTGCTGCCAACTTCTGCCAACTCCAGGGTGTGATTCATCCAATTTTTGGGCTCCTGAGGCCAACTCCAGTGTATATTTGGGCTCCTGCTGCTGCTGCTGCCAACTTCTGCCAACTCCAGGGTGTGATTCATCCAATTTTTGGGCTCCTGAAGCCAACTCCAGTGTATATTTGGGCTCCTGCTGCTGCTGCTGCCAACTTCTGCCAACTCCAGGGTGTGATTCATCCAATTTTTGGGCTCCTGAAGCCAACTCCAGTGTATATTTGGGCTCCTGCTGCTGCTACTGTCAACTCCTGCCAACTCCAGGGTGTGATTCATCCAATTTTTGGGCTCCTGAGGCCAACTCCAGTGTATATTTGGGCTCCTGCTGCTGCTGCTGCCAACTTCTGCCAACTCCAGGGTGTGATTCATCCAATTTTTGGGCTCCTGAAGCCAACTCCAGTGTATATTTGGGCTCCTGCTGCTGCTGCCAACTTCTGCCAACTCCAGGGTGTGATTCATCCAATTTTTGGGCTCCTGAAGCCAACTCCAGTGTATATTTGGGCTCCTGCTGCTGCTACTGTCAACTCCTGCCAACTCCAGGGTGTGATTCATCCAATTTTTGGGCTCCTGAAGCCAACTCCAGTGTATATTTGGGCTCCTGCTGCTGCTACTGTCAACTCCTGCCAACTCCAGGGTGTGATTCATCCAATTTTTGGGCTCCTGAGGCCAACTCCAGTGTATATTTGGGCTCCTGCTGCTGCTGCTGCCAACTTCTGCCAACTCCAGGGTGTGATTCATCCAATTTTTGGGCTCCTGAAGCCAACTCCAGTGTATATTTGGGCTCCTGCTGCTGCTACTGTCAACTCCTGCCAACTCCAGGGTGTGATTCATCCAATTTTTGGGCTCCTGAGGCCAACTCCAGTGTATATTTGGGCTCCTGCTGCTGCTGCTGCCAACTTCTGCCAACTCCAGGGTGTGATTCATCCAATTTTTGGGATCCTGAAGCCAACTCCAGTGTATATTTGGGCTCCTGCTGCTGCTACTGTCAACTCCTGCCAACTCCAGGGTGTGATTCATCCAATTTTTGGGCTCCTGAAGCCAACTCCAGTGTATATTTGGGCTCCTGCTGCTGCTACTGTCAACTCCTGCCAACTCCAGGGTGTGATTCATCCAATTTTTGGGCTCCTGAGGCCAACTCCAGTGTATATTTGGGCTCCTGCTGCTGCTGCTGCCAACTTCTGCCAACTCCAGGGTGTGATTCATCCAATTTTTGGGCTCCTGAAGCCAACTCCAGTGTATATTTGGGCTCCTGCTGCTGCTACTGTCAACTCCTGCCAACTCCAGGGTGTGATTCATCCAATTTTTGGGCTCCTGAGGCCAACTCCAGTGTATATTTGGGCTCCTGCTGCTGCTGCTGCCAACTCCTGCCAACTCCAGGGTGTGATTCATCCAATTTTTGGGCTACTGAAGCCAACTCCAGTGTATATTTGGGCTCCTGCTGCTGCTGCTGTCAACTCCTGCCAACTCCAGGGTGTGATTCATCCAATTTTTGGGCTCCTGAAGCCAACTCCAGTGTATATTTGGGCTCCTGCTGCTGCTACTGTCAACTCCTGCCAACTCCAGGGTGTGATTCATCCAATTTTTGGGCTCCTGAGGCCAACTCCAGTGTATATTTGGGCTCCTGCTGCTGCTGCTGCCAACTTCTGCCAACTCCAGGGTGTGATTCATCCAATTTTTGGGCTCCTGAAGCCAACTCCAGTGTATATTTGGGCTCCTGCTGCTGCTGCTGCCAACTTCTGCCAACTCCAGGGTGTGATTCATCCAATTTTTGGGCTCCTGAAGCCAACTCCAGTGTATATTTGGGCTCCTGCTGCTGCTACTGTCAACTCCTGCCAACTCCAGGGTGTGATTCATCCAATTTTTGGGCTCCTGAGGCCAACTCCAGTGTATATTTGGGCTCCTGCTGCTGCTACTGTCAACTCCTGCCAACTCCAGGGTGTGATTCATCCAATTTTTGGGCTCCTGAGGCCAACTCCAGTGTATATTTGGGCTCCTGCTGCTGCTACTGTCAACTCCTGCCAACTCCAGGGTGTGATTCATCCAATTTTTGGGCTCCTGAGGCCAACTCCAGTGTATATTTGGGCTCCTGCTGCTGCTGCTGCCAACTTCTGCCAACTCCAGGGTGTGATTCATCCAATTTTTGGGCTCCTGAAGCCAACTCCAGTGTATATTTGGGCTCCTGCTGCTGCTGCTGCTGTCAACTCCTGCCAACTCCAGGGTGTGATTCATCCAATTTTTGGGCTACTGAAGCCAACTCCAGTGTATATTTGGGCTCCTGCTGCTGCTGCTGTCAACTCCTGCCAACTCCAGGGTGTGATTCATCCAATTTTTGGGCTCCTGAAGCCAACTCCAGTGTATATTTGGGCTCCTGCTGCTGCTACTGTCAACTCCTGCCAACTCCAGGGTGTGATTCATCCAATTTTTGGGCTCCTGAGGCCAACTCCAGTGTATATTTGGGCTCCTGCTGCTGCTGCTGCCAACTTCTGCCAACTCCAGGGTGTGATTCATCCAATTTTTGGGCTCCTGAAGCCAACTCCAGTGTATATTTGGGCTCCTGCTGCTGCTGCTGCCAACTTCTGCCAACTCCAGGGTGTGATTCATCCAATTTTTGGGCTCCTGAAGCCAACTCCAGTGTATATTTGGGCTCCTGCTGCTGCTGCTGCCAACTTCTGCCAACTCCAGGGTGTGATTCATCCAATTTTTGGGCTCCTGAGGCCAACTCCAGTGTATATTTGGGCTCCTGCTGCTGCTACTGTCAACTCCTGCCAACTCCAGGGTGTGATTCATCCAATTTTTGGGCTCCTGAGGCCAACTCCAGTGTATATTTGGGCTCCTGCTGCTGCTGCTGCCAACTTCTGCCAACTCCAGGGTGTGATTCATCCAATTTTTGGGCTCCTGAAGCCAACTCCAGTGTATATTTGGGCTCCTGCTGCTGCTACTGTCAATTCCTGCCAACTCCAGGGTGTGATTCATCCAATTTTTGGGCTCCTGAGGCCAACTCCAGTGTATATTTGGGCTCCTGCTGCTGCTGCTGCCAACTTCTGCCAACTCCAGGGTGTGATTCATCCAATTTTTGGGCTCCTGAAGCCAACTCCAGTGTATATTTGGGCTCCTGCTGCTGCTACTGTCAACTCCTGCCAACTCCAGGGTGTGATTCATCCAATTTTTGGGCTCCTGAAGCCAACTCCAGTGTATATTTGGGCTCCTGCTGCTGCTGCTGCTGCCAACTTCTGCCAACTCCAGGGTGTGATTCATCCAATTTTTGGGCTCCTGAGGCCAACTCCAGTGTATATTTGGGCTCCTTATGCCCCTCATAGTGATGCCACTTCAACTCTCTGCAATTGTGCCGCTCTGCGATTCTATTAGCGATGCCTCTGATCTGCATGTGATATTTCTTCAAAGTATTATTTAACTAACCCAGCACGCATCCTGTGCGTGTTACAGCAAGGCTGAATGGTTTACAACCCTATTGAGGCTCTAGGAGGCTCAGAAATAGCCGTTTTTAATAGCGATTCGTCGCGAATTTATTCGGGTCGAAACGATTTTTGTCGGAAAATTCGGCGAATCAGTCAAATCGAATTTTTCAAAAGTTCGCTCATCTCTAGAAGGGAGTAAAGCTTTATCTTCCCTGTTGGGCCATGGTCAGCAAAACAAATATTACAGAAATTGAGCTTTAATAACCTATACAACCCATACCCCTAGTAGGTCAACGCACCTCACTTCATACAAAAATATTTCATATTTAAAAAATGCCATTTTTATTTTCATGCCTTTAATAATAAATTACAATCAGATGTGTGCACTTAGTGCTTACATTTCATATGATACATTGTTTGATGTATAATCCTTTTGAATCATTCACACATTGGCCCTTTTATATTCTTGGACACTTTATCTAGGTGAATATGTTTCGATGATACCTCAGCTTCCTCAGCATCCACAAGAGCACTGTATAAACTTATATTTATTTTATTTTTTGTTTAAATATATTTACTATCTATGTTGCTTTTATATATAGAGTGTAAGCGACATCCATAAATTAAATTATGGAATACAAGCATCTGGCGATGTATTGCTGAGAGCCTCCCATTTACATATATGGTCCCTGTGCTATGGTGCCTATCCAAAAAATAATGCATCAGTGTCTTCAGAATCTGATGTTCTGGCATATATATATATATATATATATATATATATAATTAAATTTTTTTTGAAGGCACGAACATTTTTTCTTAAATATGAAATATTTTTTTTGCATGAAGCGAGGTATGTTGACCTATTAGGGACCAGGCTATAGGCTACCCCGGTCACAGACCAGCTAAATACGTACAGTGAGGTGGAAACACAGTAGGGTTAGGATAGATTTATTTTGTCCGAACCTGTGAAATAGGGGGTTATTTAAGAAAGGATAGCGTCAGGTAGCGTCTGGTTAATGAGAGGTAGCGACAGATAGCGACTGGTGAACGCCAGACACGGCACGCAATTACACATTTATCAAGCAGAATCTGTTTAGCGACTGGGATAGCGCCATGTAGCGTCTGATTCATCATTTTCAAAGCCTCTGCGAACAGCGCCAGCGTTCAGCCTTGCTCAGCGCCAGGTATGACCTCTCGCTACCTGTCGCTCCCCCATACATTTCAATGGACGATCCTTTTCTTCACTTTAAACGTTTTTTTTTTTTCCCAAAAATCACAAATAATTCTGTGACCTCTTCTGGCATTGAAAAAGCAGTTTTTTCAAATTTTTTACATTTTTTATATATTTCTTCAGAAATGACATTACAGGTCTGGCATTAAAGTGTTCAAGTTACAATGTTGCTACAATGTAATTCCATATGTTTTCGCTTTGTTACTAGTGGATAGATGCTTGAAAACAGACTTTAAACACACCGCCTCCTGCGCTCTGGGCTTCAAACAAGTATTTTTCAGCGCCAGAGATTTGTGAGGCTGTTTTTTCCTGAATATGGTGTGAGTCGGTCGCTATGAGCAGTCGCTAACATGCGCTCCCATACAGCGCTGTACTGGTCAAATAGCGACTCCTCACAATGTATTCAACATTACTGAACAGTGACTGAGTCGCTATAAAGTAGCGACCCACGGCTGAGCACAATGACTACTAGCGGGCGCTCTGAAAATGCCTGCTACAGACGCTCATCTGTCGCTACCTGCCGCTAATGATGAATCAGCCTGATAGTATACTATAATAACCTATTTGTAATTTTTTTTTTGGTATGGAGTGGATATGATAAACAACTCAATTTTTATATTTTGGATAGGCCTTTCCATTGGATAGGCCACTGTAGACAGGGCAGGGGTCAGCACTGGGAAAACGCGGGCAGGTGCCAGGGCCCTTGCACCTTTGGAGGGCCCACCTCGTTCCTTCTACTCTGGACAGCACCTATGCAGGATGCAGGGCCTTGTAGCAACTAGGAATTAAGACCATTAATTCTTTGTTTCTTTCATCTGTTTTTCTGCCATTCTCTTTCTATCTTTATCCATCCCTTTTATTATTTCTGTCAGTCATTTCTACTCTTTGTTTCTTTCCTTCAATTATTTTCTTTATTATTATTTTTTCTTTCTTTCCATCTAGTCTTTGTTTCTTTTTTTCATGTTCTTTCCGCCAGTCCTTTTCTTTCTTCTTTCCTTCTGTTCTTTCTGTCATTCCTTTTTTCCTTTCAGTCCTTCTCTCTTTCTTTTCTGCTTTTTATTTTTGTCATCCCTTCTAATCTTTTGTTCTTTACTTCTTCTATTCCTTCTATACTTTTAAATTCCTTCATTTTTTCTTTTTATTCTTTCTATGCAACTTTATCACCATGTATGGAGTGTCATACCACCCGTCTGGAGACGGCCCTGGACTGTAGATATCAGTGGCTGCACTGCTTGAGGTATCTGGGTTTGGTAATGCACCTACAAACACATCTTTTATTCTTTCCATTTGTCTTTTTTAACACACGTTAAACTTGAAAAAATAAAACTTCAAGGAAATATTAAAATATTGCAATTTTTAAATAATTCGAGTGTCATCACCAAGTCAAATGAAAACACGTGTAATGGTATAAACGTATTTATTAAAACAGAAAAAAGAGATGTCGGGCCTCACACGTCTGTAAACATATTTTGTATCATGTTTTCCTGCAGATTCACTGAGTCACAGAAGCCGCACTATGAGCATAACGCGCCTTTATACGGCAGCCACATCATCTCCCTTTGTGGTTGGTCATAGCTCTACAAGTGTCTCTTGAGAGTTGCCAGGTTTCTCTAAATGACCATGTACTGTCCCTAAAATTCTAAGAATAGCTCATCTAGGAAGATTAGTAGGTTTTTGTGGGTTAAATCAGCAGACATTTCTCTGTGGCGAAACAGGGTAGAATCCTGCTATATGTCTGGAAAATATAAGCTTGGCTGTCCAAGCGTGTGCCTTCATGAAATTATGTCTCCAACCATAAACCACTGCACCCTTGAAAGCCTGCTCGAAGGAAGCCACAATCCAAAATAGAAAAAGCAGAATGACTGTCAGACTAATAGAATTTCAAGCTGTATTTGCGGAGATTAGTTAAAAAATAAATGGCTAACTCCATTTTGGAGAAACTCAACCAACACAAATGTTAGGCAACATAAAAAAACAAGTCAAAATATTAAGAAGAGTCTAGCAGAGCCATTCAAACAGGAACTGGACTTCCGTTATACAAAGACTTTTCCAGTAGATTTTAGATTCTCAGGATAGATCTTTTTCTATTAGTTGGTTTTTTTTTGCAATTCTGAGAACTATTTTTAAATACATTTTTATATTCAGATTTGAAACACCAACTATAATTTTCATACAAAAGAAAAATATAAGGCAGTATATGATAATTATTTTCTGATTTCTTAAATGCAGCTTCATATAACAAATGTTAGAAAAAAACCTTAGGGAGTGCATGTTATATTTGATCTTGCTTTTACTGTGAATGGGGCACAGATGGAGCAACGCAATTAGGCATTTATACAGTATATATTTTTCTTATTGATTTATTTATTTAGGGTATCTGCAATTCTTAGAAGTGTATGGGTAAGTCACAGCGTTTTAAAGATGTATGCCCTTGGGTGCAGTAGGGCAGGGGTGCAGTAGGGCAGGGGTGTAGCTATAGGGGGTGTGACTGCGCAGAGGCCCAGGAGTCCAGGGGGTCACATCATTGTTGCGCTTCTACCCCATTTCAGATTTGTACTTAGGCCCTTATTTAACAAGGGATAGCGCCAGGTAGCGAATGGTGAGCGAACGGTAATGACGCTCACCGCCACGAGAACGCCGGCTCCCCTCCGCAATCACACATTTATGAAGCCGATCCTGCTTAGCGACTGACAGAGCGCCAGATAGCGAATCATTCATCATTATTCCAGCCTCACCCCACAGCGCCAGCGAGCGACCTTGAACAGCGACAGGTATGACCTCTCGCTACCTGGCGCTCTCCAATGCATTTCAATGGAGCTAACTTTAAATATTCATAATTAATTGCTATTAATTTTTTTTTTTTTTTTATGTCAAAAATTCTGTGACCACTTCTGCAATGTTAGATTTTTTTTTTAAGCTAAAAAATAAAAAATAAAAATTTGTGCAGAATTGATATTACAGGTCTGATATTAATGTATTCATATTACAAAATGTTTTGAAAAACATGTTTTTTTTTTTTCTAAAAATATGGTTGTTTGGGGGTTAAAAAACTACTTTTAAGCCATCGCCGCCAGCGCTCTGGGGTTTAAACAAGCATTTCACAGCGCAAGAATTTTAGGAGCGTGATTTGTTAATGAATATGCTGGGAGCCGGTCGCTATGGCCGTTCGCTGTCATGCGCTCCCATACAGCGCGGAACCTGTCAAACAGCGACTTATAACCCCGTATTCAACATTACCACACACCGACTGAGTCGCTGTCAACAGCCGAACAACGGCCAAGCACAGCGAATACTAGCGGGCGCTGTGAAAATAACGCTACTGTCGCTCATCTGTCGCTACCTGGCGCTATTAATGAATCAGCCTGTTAGGTCCTTTCAAGCACTTCTGCCAGACGACATCATATAGTTGCAAATTCGAGTGGTGCAAAATACCATTTAGGCCCTTATTTAAGAAGGGATAGCGTCAGGTAGCGCCTGGTTAATGAGAGGTAGCGACAGATAGTGACTGGTCAACGCCGGACACGGCACGCAATTACACATTTATCAAGCAGAATCTGTTTAGCGACTGGGATAGCGCCATGTAGCGTCTGATTCATCATTTTCACAGCCTCAGCGAACAGCGCCAGCGTTCAGCCTTGCACAGCACCAGGTATGACCTCTCGCTACCTGGCGCTCTCCCTTACATTTCAATGGACGATCCTTTTCTTCTCTTTAAACTGTTTTTTTTTTTTTTTTTTTTTTAAATCACAAATAATTCTATGACCTCTTCTGGCATTGAAATAGCAGTTTTTTCATAATGTTTTAATTTTTTAAATATTTCCTCAGAAATGACATTACAGGTCTGGCATTAAAGTGTTCATGTTACAATGTTGCTACAATGTAATTCCATATGTTTTCGCTTTGTTACTAGTGGAAAGATGCTTGAAAACAGACTTTAAACACACCGCCTCCTGCGCTATGGGCTACAAACAAATATTTTTCAGCGCCAGAGATTTGTGAGGCAGTTTTCTTGCTGAATATGGTGTGAGTCGGTCGCTATGAGCAGTCGTCAACATGTGCTCCCATACAGCGCTGTACTGGTCAAATAGCGACTTCTCACAATGTATTCAACATTACTGAACAGCGACTGAGTCGCTATAAAGTAGCGACTCACGGCCGAGCACTGTGACTACTAGCGGGCGCTCTGAAAATGCCTGCTACAGACGCTCATCTGTCGCTACCTGCCGCTAATGATGAATCAGCCTGCCCGTTTTTTTTTTGCACTGGTGCATGTTGCTGCATTGCAAGACAACAGTTACTAAAACATAAACAGTGCAGCAACATTCTGGAAAATAAATAAATTACATTTTGGACTGAAAAAGTCATTTTCACCAATGTGGCATATATAAGTGATGGATAAATTAGGTTCTTACTTGGCATCATTTAGAGATAGGAAGCATCATTTGTCTATGCTGTTTCAGTCTTTAGTTGTCTAGCTACATTAAAGTGAGTTAAAAGCCTCATTTAAAGCCCCCCCCCCCCCTCCATCAGATGTTCTTACACCACTGTAGGGCAATAAGTTATGGCGATGAAGGAGGAAAGGGGTAGAGTTAAAGGTTTCGGGTGAGGTAAGGTTTTTTTATGCTTTTCGATCCTCCTTTCCTGCTTCAGCACCGGGAGAGGGAAGGGTGGGTAACTTGGAGACTGGACTTACACTTCAGTGTTTATGTCAGCAGTTTATTTCATGCTTTTTTTAGATGGTTTTCATCAATTTTAGATGTTTCTGATCCAGACTAGCAATGAAATATTTGAACGATTGACAGGAGTGTGACCTACTTTTGAGAATTTAGAAGTAGGTTCATGGGGGGGTGTTACCAAGTCAGGTGACGCACTAAGTGGAAATATTTAAGGAAAAACTGTTGTGTGTAAAAACTGGGGTCTCACCCCTCGCTTCGGCAAAGGGTCAACACAAATATATAGAAAATGAATACTCTGGTATCATTTGAATACATTTATATCTAATGAAATATATAGAAAAAAAGCTTTCCAGGGCATCCACAGTGTTAAACTGATAAATAGAACCAGAAAAGAAGCTTGACTCTTGGGTTAAAAAGTCAGGCATGAAGAGAAAAGAGAGAACTGGAAGTGTAGTATGGGCATTAAAAATCCAAATTTATTCTGGCATTGCCCCATATATCTTACAAAAGAGGAGAAAATTACTCAAATAACTACAACTGCAGGATATAAAGTATAAGTAGTCATATCCATTTAAACTATTGTTCTCATTCAAGAACTCTCCCTATGCCTAGAGTCAATCAAAGAGGGGGAGCCATTATTCCAAAAGTTGGGCCTAAAGGTTCATAAGAAAAATGTGATTAAATAATGGGTTTTAGTACCCCTGAAGACTATTTTTGATAAAAAGTGCAATATACTAATCAGTATTGAATTGTGAGATCTAGGTAAATATTTTTATGTATTTATTTAGTTGTTCCTAGTGATATAATGGTTTTAGGAAAAATAGATGTTGACACAAAAAGATGCAATTTTGTGTGAGATTTTGTTTCCTAGTTAGTAATAATCTATTTAGATGATTCTGGATCTAAATTTTGGATAAAATGCAAGATAAGACATATATGTTCATAGGGACAATTATTATATGATCTAAATGGACAACCCCCTTTCTTCCCCACTTTTTTTCACCCCTCTTTATGGGATTTAGGAATTGTGTTTTACGTCAGGGATTTAAGAGATGAATTAAATGACTATAGCATTTTATAATAGATTATTATTATTATTATTATTTATTGCATTTATCCTTATTATTATTGTTATTATTATTATTATTTATGGTATGTGCTATGGATGTTTATAGAGGAGTAAGGGCAAATGTTAACTCAATGGTATAAATTAGGTATTGTTTAAATGGTTATAGAAAAGCATAATGCACTATTTTTAATGTATTTAGTTTGTAATGATATTGTATTGATATTATGAACAACAATAAGTGGTAGGAGGTGATATAGATAAACATGTTAATGTATTTATGGGTTTTCTCACTTACTCAGTCACTTATTTAAGGATGAATTTATGAAATATGGCACAATAAGCACTTTAGCCCTCAAATGGGTTATATACTAGAAGAGGGATATCCTATAGATTGACCCTATTTGTGGTTAGGGAGCACTAGGTGATTTCATTAGTTAGAGGTTAATACTTGGGATTAGATATATATATATATATATATATATATATATATATATATATATCATTTTCAGGTTCATGATTCAAGATGGTTAAGTGGTATATGTAAATGAGATTATTATGAACTTGGGGGCAGTAATCATTTTTTTTTCTTTCTAGTAAAAGTCAATTATTTAAAGGAAGATTTTATGAAATAAGGCACAATGAGCACTTTGGCCCCAAATGGGTTACACACTGGAAGAGGGGGGTCCTTTTCTTTTTTAGTCCTGTTTTCTTTTTTTCTTGTTTGATCTTTTGTTTTTCTTTTAAAATCTAATTACCTTTCCTTGAATTGCCTGGCGTCACCCTGGAAGAGGAGAGCCCGTCCCAAGAATATTGATCAGATGCGACTACTCTTTTAAAAACGTATTGTTATGATAATTTGGTTTACAAGATCGTCTTACACAGTGCAGAGGGACTGAATCCCCAGGGAAGTGCAGTGAAGCCTTTTACTATTATAAGTCTATAGGAGCAGAAATCTTGATGTTGCAAGAGACCCATTTTGAGAAGAAAAGTCCACCCACATTTTTGAACATATTTTTCCTGGCCAGTAGAGGGAAAAAGAAAGGAGGCGTAGTGATATGTTTTAGCAAGACAATACCTTTTTAATTATTACAGCTTATAAACGATAGTAATGGATGTTTGTCTTGGTTAAGAGGAAAATAGCTGCCATCTCCCCCATCAAAATATGTTAAGAGAATTAAGTTCTAGAATAGAAGGCACAGTGATCTTGGGAGTCACTCCAATATGACTTTGCATGTGGTTATTCATAAATCAAATCCCACAAAATAGTATGGCCCCACCCAAAAGTAGTAAATCCCTATTTATATATATATATGCAATCCTACATTAAGAGATTACAACTTCTTCTCAGCATTGCATCGTACTTAAATCAGGAAATCAGGAAAATTCATAATGAAATAAAGAGCAAAGTTAGTGAACTCCCAAAGATTAGATGGAAGAATGGAAGGTTAACTCAAATTCCTATGATAGTAACATAGGAGTTTTTTCAGTTTTACTCACGCTTATATTCTAAACCACTCCCTTGGGATAAAGCAAAGAGTGAGGCGTGGCTGAAGGAATCTGGCATTAAAAAAATCACAAATGATCAAAAGGATGTTATGGAGAAAGCTATAACTGTTGAACAAGTATTGCATGCCATTAAGAACATCAGGACTGGAAGGACCCCGTGTTCGGATGGACTATCTCAGCTATATTATAGACAATTAGCTCCACATTTAAGCTTGTGGTTTAACATCATTAAAAATTAAGAACCAATGCAATATTATGGAGAATACATGGTTAGAGCATGTTGTAGTTATGTTATCTAGGGATGAGTGAATCAAATCTGACGAATCCGAATTTGTTATGAATTTCAGTAAAAATTTGTTTCTCAACGAATTCAAATATCGCTGAGATTTGATAGCGTTAATCACTTTCTTAAACTGCATTTAGTGCGGTCCAGGCTATCTAAAATGGTGGATCTACATGTCAGGACATGTCCCATGGGGCAAAGAATCCTGGGAAGGCATCACATGCAATGCTGTGTTATCAGCTTACTTCCTGGATTCTGTTTTCCTGATTCCTGAGTTCCTGATCTGATTTCCTGGATTTACCCTTGGACAGATGACTTGGTTTTTGACTCGATTCTCTCACTGGACTTTGCCTGTTTGCTGCCAGCCCCTGAACTCTGACTTATTCTTGTACTTAGTGTGTCTGCCACCAGCCCCTGAATCCAGATTCATCCATTGGACTTTACCTTTCTGCCACCAGCCCTGACTTTTGAATTGCTCTTTTGTATTTATTTGCTTTGCTTCACCCCCACACCTGGAGCTCGCTCAGCCCTTCCTTGGTTGTAGCCAGAAAGCTTGACAGCGGCAGCCATCTTGCAGGCGCTCATTTCAGCAGTGTACTGCG
This sequence comes from Gastrophryne carolinensis, assembly GCA_027917425.1. Lineage (NCBI taxonomy): Eukaryota > Metazoa > Chordata > Amphibia > Anura > Microhylidae > Gastrophryne > Gastrophryne carolinensis. Next base: position 556,223,781 of record CM051234.1, read on the forward strand.
GCCAGAATGGGGCAGGGAGAGAAAGAGAGATAAAAAGAGACAGGGAGGGAAAAAGAAAGTGAAAGAATGAGACAGCGTGAGATAGACAGAGGGAGAGAAAGAGAGAGACAAAGTTACAGTGTGTACAGTGTGTTTAAATTTGGATTTATGCCCAGGTCTTGAAAGCCTAGTTAGTGTTAAAGGCCACACACCTAGTCAAAAATATGCTCCGCTTTTGTACCAAAACCTTGTTTTAAAGCTTGCTGTAACACATTCAACTGGCCCTCACCGGGGCATGCCATTTAAGGGCATCTGAGAGTTTTTGCATTGGGTTTTATGCCCAGGTCTTGAAAGCCTAGTTAGTGTTAAAGGCCACACACCTGCCCAAAAATATAGAGCTCTTGTTGTTGTACCAAAATCTTGTTTTAAAGCTTGCAGTAGCGCATTTAACTGGCCTAATCAGGGCATCCCACTGAAGTGCATGTGAGACTTTGCATCTGAGAGTTTGCAGTGGAGATCCCTGTGAGTCATTTGCACAAATGGACTCGATGCATGCTCACGTGCTTGTATAGTGACCACCAAACAGTCACCATTCCGCAGCGGGATGATTTCTAACTCTCCACCTCATTGGACCCTCGCTACTGGCACAAAATGAGGGACTTTTTTACACCCACTGAGAGGGAGGACAAACTGACCTACTACAGAGACATCCTACATAGTCAGTTGGCCGGTGAATATCTGCGCCATCATCCATCCTCTTGCAGGTCTGACTCGGCGGGCCCTCTGCGCTCACCTTCTACTGCCATTGCTGCTGGGGAGGGATGGGGTGGCAGGAGCAGTACCAGCTCCATCGCTGATGGGTAGATTTCTTCACCCACATAGTAAGGCAACTCATGAGCAGCAGGTAGACCTGGAGCAGGACCTGAACCAGCAGGTGGTGGCATACCTTGACATGACCATGCCAATACACCTTGAGGATCTGCTGGACTTCTTGGCAGCCAAACTTGATTTGTGGCCGCAACTAGCGGAGCTTGCCCTGGGAAAGCTGTCCTGTCCAGGAAGTAGTGTGCCATTAGAGCGGGTGTTTATTGCGGTGGCGCCACCGTCTGTCCACGGACAATGTGGAGAGACTCACCTTTGTGAAGATGAATCAGGCATGGATCAGCCAGGATTTCCACCCTCCAATGCCTGATGCATCAGTGTAGATTGATCATGGTGCCACACCAACACTTCACAAATATGGATCGTGTAAAATAGATTTATGCTGCTGTTCCCCAGTTACAGACATCCCTCTGCATCAGACCTCAAGTAAGTATTGAGGCAATGCATTACCTAAAACTTAACTTTTAATAAGATTCTGAGAATAACATATATGCACCCAAAATTGGCTGCTGCCAATTCCAGGGTGTGTGTTTCAAGCAATATATGGCAGCAGCATGAAGAGTCTAACTCCAGGCTGTGTCTTTCAGGCAATATATGGTCTCCTCATGCTGCTGCCAACTCCAAGGTGTGTCTTTCAGGCAATATATGGTCTCCTCATGCTGCTGCCAAATCCAGGGTGTGTCTTTCAGGCAATATATGGGCTCCTCATGCTGATGCCACCTCAAGGCTCTGTAATTGTGGTGTTCAGCGACAGTGATTTAAATAACAATTCCTCTGATCTGCATGTCATACTTCTTTACAGTATTATTTCACTAACCGAGCACGCATTCCATGCATGTTACAGCAAGGCAAAATGTTCTACATAAAGTACATTTTTAAGTACACATATGGCCCACAATCACAATTAGACCAGGTATATTGTGATATCGATATCGTGTCTCTGATGAATAACAATGATTTATTCATGATGACTCAGTAAATCGAGATCAACACTGAGTGGGAAAAAAAATGTTCTACAACTCTATTGAGGCTCTCGGTAGGCCAGAAACAGCCGTTTTTAACAGCGATTCGAGGCAAATAAATTCAGACCAAAACTATTTTTTTCAGAATATTCGGCGAATCGTCCGAATCAAATTTTTCAAAAATGTGCACATTTAATGTTATCTATTAAAGGGCACTGGACTAAACCAGATACATTTAGAGGTGAATATTGTTGTAAAGATCCCACATATTGCTCAAGGTATCGCCCAATATCATTAATAAATAATGATCTTAAAATCTTTTCTGGAATTATGGCACACAGACTTAACTCATTTTAGCTGAGTTCATCCAGACCAAGTGGGTTATGTCACAGGTAGATCAGGTTAGGCGTGCTTTTAATGTTATTGCTCTATTAAAGAATAGATGGGGAAGCATGGAGGGTGGAATGGTGCTCTCAGTCGACTTTTAGAAGGTCTTCGACACCCTCTCATGGGATTATTTGTTAACATCTTTAGAAAATTATGGGATTTGGATATAAATTTTTGTCACACGTAAGAGGCTTATATTCATATCCTAAGGCCACTATATTAATAAATGGCTACAAGTTGGACTTTCTAGAAAGGGTTGCCCCCTATCCCCAGGATTATTTCTGCTGGTCATGGACCCCCTAGCAGAGAGGTTGCGCTCGGTAGGGAACTTTAGATGAGTTTTCTGTGGCGATGTGGAACATAAGAGTGCTCTTTTCGCAGATGACTTGCTCTTGTTCATCACCAGGCCCGTGACATCCCTATGCACTATATTAGCAGTAATGCTGGCATTTTCTGAGGTCTCAAACCTGAGGGTGAACAACAGCGAGTCCATGGCTTTGGACATATAAATCCATTAATAAAGAAGGTGCTACGGAGAGATCATGGGCTCCAATGACCAGACTCCACCCTCACATATTTGGGAATTATATTAATTAAGGGGATGGATGAGGCCTATGAACTGAATTAACCCCCACTTTTTAAACAACTATGGGAAAATCATAGTTGGTGGTATGAGAGGGGATTGAAAAGGCTAAGTAAATGTTACCAAAGACATCAACTACTCGCAATAGGTCAATGGGAAGATCGATATCAGCTTCTGAAAATGTAGAATTTTAGAGCAAATCAGAGCCTCCATTTTAATAAATCAATATGGGGGAACAAGGAACTGGAAATTACGTCATATGAAAAATCTTGTTCAAAATCCCCGGCTAAAACAAGATAAATATCTGTGGCCTATATTAATTTATTCATGAGTGGCGGAAAATTACCATACATGAGAGCATGGGATAATTATTTGGATAAGGAACTCCCTGTCACATGGAGGGGAAACATAATGGAAAATATGACAAAGGTCTCAATAAATAGAGCTTTAGTTGAAACAAACATAAAAGTTTTAATGAGGTGATATTTAGTTCCCGCAAAGTGGCACCAATCTTTCCCAGTAGTTCTCCAAAATGTTTTAGGAAATGCATTATGGTTGGAGATATGTGGCACACCTGGTGGCTGTGCCCAAAAGCTGGGAGTTTCTGGAATAAATTACACAAGCTAAATACATATAATAGTACACAAGGATATTCAATGTGACCCCAAAGAAGCCCTTTTGGGTGCTAGGCCTAAGGGATTGAGCAAGGCAAAGTTCAGAGTTGATGAGTTTGATTTTGGTTGCAGCCAAGATCACTATTGCATCAACATGGAAAAAACATAATAAACCCTTTGGTCTAGTAAAACTTGGATTGAATATAGTCGAAACAGATCTTGGATCAAATAAAAACAGTAATAACAGGCTGGGCCCACCCGGGAGATGCTTTATAATTTTTTTTTCTTTCTTCTTACCGCTTTTTTTCCTTCTTTTTTCCCCCTTTTTCTTCTCTTGTAATTCACCACTATAAGCACTCAAGGAAAATATAAAAGAGTAGCAAAAAAGGTCCACTATAAGAAGTCACTAAAGAACATTTGAAGGGATATATTGTGAAATGTATAAAAATATCTGCCAATGTTAAACTAGGCTGAAGAAATATGATACATTTTTATATGTTTGTGTGTTTAAATGTGTACATGGTGTTTATGATGTAAGAAAAAAAGTCATTTATAAATAAATAAAAATGTTGAAAAAAAAACAATATAACAGGAATACCAATCAGCATTGAGGTCAGAAAACATCCTAACTATAATGCACCTGGGGTGGGGGAGCAAAATAGATTGAGTTGTTTTGGGGGCTTTTGGTATGTTTTCACTTGATATTTTGTATGCTATGATATAGACACGTGATTTTTTCATGTTTCCTCAGACCAAAACCAGACAAAGAAAAAACATAAGCTACGCCTTGCTTTTCGGATAAACTATCATATCACTCCATATATGAGTTTGTCACTTAAAATAAATAAAGTATATATACAAAACATATTTCTGGAAATGATCTATCCTCTCTAAAGCACCTATATTCTTTTGATCCTGCTGCTGGGAGCAGGGTGGTGGCCATGTCACATTTGCTGCTGCCTGCCAAAGACTCCAAGCATACCATGCTGCATCCCTATATCTACCCTGCTCCCACACTGCGCCCCGTATCTCCACCCTACTCCCATGCTGCACCTATGCATCTATGCCCTGCTCTCCACCGCACCCCTATATCTACCTTACTCCTATATTGCACCCCCACCTCTGCCCTGCTTCATGCTGCACCCATTTATCCACCATGCTCTCATGCTGCAGCCTCATCTCTGCCCTGCTCCCCAATGCACTCCCATTTATTCCCCACTTACAACACTGCACTGCCATCTCTGTCTTGCTCCCACATTGCAACCCCATCTCTTCCCTGCCACCAAACTGCACCCCCATCTCTGTCCTGTTCCTATGCTGCACCCCATCTCTGCCCTGCCTCACTCTGCACCCCATATTTCTTTCCTGCTTTATACTCCACCCCCATATCCACCCTGTTCCTATGCTGCACCCCATCTATACGCTGCTTCATGCTGCACCCTCATCTCTGCTGTGCCTCACACTGTACTTCCATATCCACCCTGCTCCCACGCTTTACCCCTATGTCTCTTGCACCCCTGCTTCACCCCATCTCTGTCCTTCACCCTGCTGCACCCAGATCTATGCCCTGCTGCCATGCTACACCCCAAAAGAGGCACAGATGAATCCCCATATCTGCACTCTGTCCCTTTATAGTGGCTGGGTAATAATGATGGGCCTCACCGACAGTCCTGTAGGTGGGGCCCAGAAAAGTCACCAAGAGGCCCAGCAGGGTCAAAAATGATTTTGCTTGGGGTAAAGTGGTGGGTGCGGGAAGGCAGGTGGTGGCTAGTGTTTGAACAGGGCAGAGTACATTAGGGAAGCACCTGACATCTTATTGTGGTGATGCAATCCCAGTGCTGGCCACACCGCTGTTTACAGCTGTGCTCATGCACATCACACTAGGGATGGGGGAAGAGAGCGGGGAACAGCTGAGGGTGCCGCTGGCATTGTGTCATTATGCTCACTTTTACAGAAAGAGCAGGAACTTCCGCAGTGCACGAATCACACCCTCGCTTCCACACCCGCCGCTAAACCCCAGGCATAAAGCATCTCTTACACTGCCAAGCATTTCTGGCATATATTAGTTTCAATTATTATTATTTCAGCATGTAGCTGCAACATTAATGTTTTAGTAAATGTGTTTCTTGCACAGGAGCAACATGTTCCAGTGTAAAAAAAGAAATATATTTATAATTATAATATAATATTATATTATGTATAATTATATTTTGCACCACTCTAATTTGCCTGACAGGAAGTGCTTGATAAATCAGGCCCAATATCATCAAAAGATTCAGAGAATTTGGTGAAATCCATGTGCACATGTAAAAAGGGATAACCTGCAGTGTAAATAATTTTATATTGTACTATATCATTTATTTTAGATTTCTTTGAGTAAATATATATTCTGTTGAAAGTGGACATTAGTGACCATACTAATTAGATTGGGCCTGAAGACCCCTGTTTAGTCCACATTTAGCTGCTCAAGCGGAGTAGTTGGTCAGCCAGTGTGAACAGTGTAGACCTGTCCTGTCACTAGAGCCAAGGTTCTCTTACCTGTAGAGACTGTATAAATATAAAACTGTTTCCTCCACAAATTTGCAAAGAGAGCTGCACTATGAATCTACAGAGATTAAAGTAATTCAGCAGGGAAATGAAAAAACAAATGTCCTATGCCGCTGGTGACTGCAGGTCCAGCACTCACCAGATTGCTTAATTGCCCCCCCCCCCCAGGCTATGCCCTTGCCATCATTCATTACAATGAAAAGCGAGGGGGTGTAAGGCCTCGCCGACTACCTCCAATGCAAATAATGGAGAGGGTGTGGCCACACCCCAGTAACTGATGGCAAGACGCAATTCCATCCAAGTGTCAGTCCCGTCCACAGGATCTGGCCCCAGCAGGCAGCAGCTTTGGCAGGGGCCCCTGATAAAGCGATCATGTGAGTTTTGGAGCACCAGACCTGCAGTGGCCAGTGGTGCAGGACAACAGGTTAGTACCCTTTTTTCCCCTGCTGAATCACTTTAAAGAGGCACCTGTTCCAGTGGTGAATGCTTTTGACAGTGAGCAGAGACCACCTGCAAAAGTGAAGGATACAGGTTCTGCAGTAGCTAACCTTCAGCTTGTAGAAAAGCCAACTACAGAAACTACTAAGGATTACCAAGAACATGCTGCAGAATCAAGGGTCTGAGTTGGGTGTTCTAGTGACAAGCCAAAAACTGGTTAAAAAGACGTTGATGCCTCTAGTGCAGTGGTGGCAAACCTATGGCAGAGGCAGCACTCAGAGCCCTCTCCATCTTTCAAGTACATGTATTTTTTTTTTTTTTCTTCTTCCCCTTTGGCACCAGAGCCATCAAGTTGACACTTGAAGTTAAACTTTAAGTTTTTGGGTAGCAGTTTGCACACTTGCCATCACTGCCCTAGTGCAACATGTGTAAGCAAGGGAAGTACACCTGGTTGTTGTTTTGAGGTGTGACCTCTGTGTAGGGTTAATTTCAAGGGTCCCCGGCTGAGACCCTAGTGTCACTATGTTTGTCTTGGGAAAAGAGGACCTTCTTGCTAGTAGGGGGCCTTCAGGCTTTCACAGCAAGGGTGAGAGGGTGTGACCCATATAAAAAGAGTGGGAAAGGAGATGCCATGATGGAGCTGGGAGAGAGCAGGGCCCAAATGGCCGGAAACAGACCTCGCTTCCTGTGGAAGAATGGCAAGTGTGGTTCAGTCTCTACATTGTTGTGTTTTGGAACGTTTATCTTCTGATTAGATGGCCGTGCAGTAGGGTGGCAGCAACTGGCTCAACCCCCTAAGGACACTTATCTGCACCTGGTGTAAAGAGATGGGGATACTTGTTTGCTTCTGCTGTTCAAGTGTCACCTGTTGTAACGAGAGGTGCTTGTTGTTTCTCCAGAGAGTGTCCGGCCGAAACCCAAAAATGTGGCCGCTGTCGAGGGTTGGGGTGTGCCCCTCATCGTCACGGAGGTGAGGGCCTTTCTGAGATTGGTCGGGTACTACCGCAGATTCATACCCTGGTTTACCCAGGTCACCTAGCCCCTGTTGGCATTACTTCAGAGGCAGTCAAAGAAGAAAGGAAATGTGCCGGTTAAATGGACTGAAGCTCAACAGGGGGCCTTTGAGGAATCCTCTCCCATCCTCTCCCTGGCAGACTTCAAGAAGTTATTTAAAATATACACTGACGCCTGCCTGGTGGGGCTGGGGGTGGTATTGACCCAAGGACAAGGGGGCCATGAGAGAGTAATAGCCATAGATTTAGAGTGGCTGAGCGAGACTAAGCAGTTTATAGCTCCTTTCGGTTAGAAAGCCATGGTTTGGGCAGTCTCCGACCATTTCAAGGAATACCTGGCTGGGTGCCTTTTTTGGTAATTTCTGATGACAATTCGCTGACCTATCTCTCCACAGCCAAACTGAGGGCCCTGGACGTGAACATTGGGTAGCCCAACTACATTGTCTCGGGCCCTTTGGGAAGAGCCGTTGGGGGAAAGGGGCACCAATTTGGAGGAAGTTGAGTTTCCCAACTGGTGGGATCTCTCTACCAAGAAGCATAAGAGGCAGAAGCCCCCCAAGAATGCCAAGGTTCACCTAATCCACCTCATACAGGAGGGAGAAGACTGGGGGGAAGCCCAGCGGAATGACACAGTTTTGGCCCAGGTCCACTGGTTCATGACAGAACAGCATTATTCGGGGAGGTGCAGAGGTTGCTGTGGCAGTGGGACCGGTTGAGACTCCAGGATGGGGTAGTATTGAGATGGGCGATCCCTAATGATAACTCCACCCCCATTTGGCACGGGGGGCCAACGGGTTGGTACGCTGGTTAGTCCTGGCTTCTATTGCAACAATTTGAGGTAGGAGGTGCAACAAGCCTGAAAAGTTGTCAAGTTTGTCAACAAGCTAAGGGGTTGGTTGGGATGGCACTCACCGGCCTCTGGAGCTGGTACAGGTTGCTTTCTTGACATTGGACACTGCTAATGATGGGTACAGGTATGCTTTGGTCATAGTGAATCACTTTTCTAGGTTCACGGTGGTCACCCCCAGCTGGGACCAAACAGCTGAGATGGGGGCTAAAATGTTTTGGCTAGATTTTATCTTTTCTTACGGTTGCCCGGAGACTGTACATTCTGACCAGGGTACAGCATTTGAAGCTGAACTCTTTAAGCAGTCAACTGCACCAGCTAAAGAAGTCCAGGTCCTCCCCTTATCCCTAAGGGAATGGGGCATGCAAAATATTTAATAGCATCTTGATTCAGAGGTTGAGGACTTTGGAAAGAAAAAGGGGAAATTGGCCCGATTATGTGGCCGAAATGGTTTAGACCTATAACCATTCAGTACATAGCCCTTCTTGTACCCGGCTTACCCCGTACTACATGCTGTTTAGTTTGAAAAGAGAACTATGGATAAAGGGGGCACATGGGTGGAAGCTTGGCCCTTTATGGGATGCCCCATCCACAGGTAGGGGTTCAGGTCCGGAGGGGTGCCTACAAATGAGGAGGTGTGTATAGGTGATTGCTCCTCCAGCTCTAGCTGTCAGGAAATGACACCCCGCTCTTTGGCGATCCACTGCCAAAGGGTGGAGTCAGTCTGCTCCCTGTTATCAAAATCCTAATTTTGTATTGAATTGAGTTGTAAATATTCATTGGGGAGGGTGAAGGGACCACCTTCATCAGCAGAGTGCAGTTGAATGCAAGGTAAGTACATCTGGTTGTTGTTTTGAGGTGAGATTGTGTAGGGTTAATTTCAAGGGTCCCCAGCTGATACACTAGTGTCACCATCTTTGCCTTGGGAAATGAGGACCTTCTTTCCAGTAGGGGGCATCCAGGCTCTCATGGGAAGGGGCAAGCATGAGTTGACGTGACCCATATAAAAAGAGTAGGAAGTGCAAGAAGAGAGGTGCCATGAAGGGAGATGCAGGGCCCAAACAGCTAGACCTCAAGGATCTGAGGAAGGCCTCCCTCCCTCTGGAAGAAATGCAAGTGTGTTTCAGTCTCTATGTTCTTGTGTTTTGGTACGTTTATCTTCCCACTGGGTGGCCGGGCACTGGGGTGGCAGCAACTGGATCAACCCCTTAAGGACACTTATCTGGACCTGGTGTGAAGGGACAGGTAGATTTGTTTGCTTTTGCCGTTCAATAAAGAAAACCTTCAAAAGAACCCTTGGCTGTGTGAGTGGTAGTCCTGTCCCCCATCTGGGACCTTGGTTACACATTGGCAAGATGTCCACCACAATCTTCATATTGTGCAACAGCCTTGGTGCCAAATGGGGTAAGAAAAAGCTCTTCCTGATTCAATTGCTTCAGAACCTCGTTTTGATAAGCATACTAACTCTGTTGACACCTATTCATTTGCTTTTCGCTGGGCACAACGCAAGGGAAAATGCTGCACATTATTTAGATTCAGCCAGTTCACATATATGAGCTGTGTTGCGCAATGTATTGCAATATGTATTGCAATATTGCAAGCTATATTTGAACACAATGCAACACTAAAAATGCCAATAGAAGTAATAGAAGAAGCAAGACACGCACAACATGTATATTCCAGTGAACCTGAGTTGTGGCTTTTATACCCATAGACTTTGCTTTTTACTTATTGTGCAAAAAATGTTTTTATAACAAGGAAAAGGAGCGATGTCACCACACAAAAAGGTTGAGTAAAAAAGTGGTGCTACTCCACAGTGGTCAACATTTATGACCAAAGAAGAAAAGAGAGTATGTAGCTCTCTTAATGATCACCAGATGGCAGCACTACCCAATATAACTAAAAATGTACATTATAGATTAGATAATGAAATATTAAGAAAAACACTACACAAAAACATTCACATACATTAAAAAAAACTTGGGATGACCATGACACAGCCAATAAAAAAATGGCTTCAAAAGAGTAGATACAATATGCATATATTTTGATACAATGCACCTCTGGCATACTCACAAAACACCTTATATTAATGCGACAGGGAAGATGTGAACATTAACAACTTAAACCTTTAACATACGTTGAAGACAACATTTGTTGAAAGTTGAGGGAAATGTAACATGGGTTAACCTGCAGTGTAAATAAGATTATAATGCTGTTTAGTTTAGTTATATTACGGCAAATATTGATTTTATTTAAAGAGTAAGAGCACACCCGTTTTTCCCTTTTTGGGGCCATTGTTCCTCTCAGTGGGGGCATCCAGAATTGGTGTGTATTCCCCCAGGTCGCCCCATTCACTCACCTTTCTGCCGCTCCCAGGGTGCAGATTCGGACGAGAACAAGCGATTTGATTGGCTGACCTGTCCGCTCTGCTCTTGCATCAGTCACTGTCTGTTGTGTGGTTTCTCTACATTTTGGGATCAATTCAGAGCCGGGTGAGGAAAATCCCTTTTTAGGAGAGAAACCTGGCATTTATTTTCATTGTCTACCTGTGCTGATTAAACAATCGGATGTAAATGTTCACCTGGTGATGAATCAGCCCCAAGGAAGACAATGAAAGTGAATGGCAATTTTCTCTCCTAAAAAAGGAGTGAGTTTTCTTACCTGGCTCTGAATTGACCTCTTTGTTTCTTCTATACTTGCCATCTCTCTTCCAGTTCACGGCAAGCACAGTACTGATATGCGCTCGCTGTGTCAGACAAACCCTCAAAAAGGCCATGCCATGCAGAGCACTGCTCTACTGAGAAGGGAAGCGGCATGTTCTTGGGGGGGGGGTGTCTTTTTATAGTTAGCCCCAGGGAGCAGAGAGGCTAGATTTTAACCCCTGGATGGAGCAGACCTAGAAGTCCATCCAGGGGTTTCTGGCTCAAAACACAAAAGCTATTGATAAGCATTGAAGATTTCCTTATAGCATTGTTTACTTATCTCAGTAAAAAGGACTTTTAAGAAAGTCAACTGTGAGCCAAAAAGAGGTCCTCAAGGTGATGAACAGATCTAGTGTTTTTTTTAAAAAAAAAAAAAGTATGTTAGCAAATATGAGTTTTATTGAATCAGTTTTCACTATCTGCAATCTCTTGCTATTGGTAACTGTACATGAAGATTTCCTAGAAGAAAGTCCTGTACACAGTACATTGCTGATGGTGCTGCTCCCTCACTTAAGCAGTGGCCAAAGCAGCAGTGTTCTGTATGTACAGGGCTAACTTCTCTCTTTGTGCACGGACTTGGTGTATGGTCGCGAATAGCAACAGACAGGGCCGTATTTACCTTAAAGAAGCAGTATCGTGAAATTTGCATTAAAAAAGATAAATAATTAAATAGCCACACAATAGCTTCTAACATGTGTATAAATAATCTGGCGATAGAAAAAGGAAAAAATAAATGCCTCTCTTTTAAATTGTATAATGACAATGGCTCAGTCCATTTGCTGAATAGGGGGATCTGCTGGGTTGTATTTAGTGAGCTGCTTCATTTAGCCCACTGGTCTCCTAGCAACACTTTACCTCAGAGGCTGACACTGTAATCAGTGGTAACGGCTGTGTGTGTGTGAGGTGCTGCTTTTGTTATGAGACCAGGTGACTCAAATGTGTAAAATCTATACAAAATAAACTAAACTGACTGAAAATAACTGAAATTCTTCTTTGAATAACTGTGCAGGAAAATCTAAAGGTATTAAAGTGGAACAAAACACTGAGTGGCCGACCCTGAAGTCTATAAGACCCGGCCATTCACCTTCCCCCTTGGGCATTCTAAATCAGGATGCCCCACTGTGTGAAACGACCTCTGGATAACCACAGATCCCCCCATTTTTCTGCCGCGCTCACGCAGATAGTCATTTAGACAGGCCGGGCGGCCAGGAAGGTTACTGCTCAGGCTTCCCATCTGTACAAACAGCGCTGATTGGATGAGAGCCCGCGCATGCGCTGTGGGACAGGAAAAGGTACGTTTTCACAGGCGAACTTGGGGATTTCACATATCAGGGCATCCCAAGTCGGGATGCCCCTAGGGGCACAAAACAAAACTCCAGATGAAGTTGACCCAGTGAAAATCCTGGGTTGGGCTTTGCTCAAAACACACAAAGCTGAAAGAAAGATCATATGGAAAAATGAAAAATAAGAATATGAAAGAGAAAATGGTAAACTGAAAGATTCTGCAGCAGAGCCAACATGAAGGGAAAACTGTCAAAATCAGCTAAATGACTTCTAGAGCTTTTCTCTCTGTTTTAGATATATAAGTTCTGGCCAGGCAATATTGCAATGTTGTTATCTTATGCTGGACGGCTGCCAGCACTGAACAGCTGAGACTTTGATACATTGTTTCACCCCTCTCCTCAGTGTGGAACAGGCCAGAGTGTCGGGTCCCGACACTCAGCAGACATAAACATGAGCTATTAGTCTCCAGCTGCTCAACACAGACATCATTATTTTCTACATTTGTAATTCTTACACCAACACTTACCTACATTCAAAGTACCATTTAAATATAAGTCACCAAGAAAAATTCGCGATACTGCTCCTTTAAGGCAATTCTAGGCCCGTGCCTAGGGCGGGATCTGTCTGACTGGGGAGCATTGTTGTGGCATTACTGTTTTGTATTTTTTTTTTGTCATTAATTTACCTGCAGCCGCTAAGTAAAATCATTACGGGCCGCAGCCTCGGGAGCTACATGATCCCGGCACTATGACCCCGCTCCCTCGCAGCTCCCTGTACTTCCGTACTCAGTGTTGTCAGGTGGTATGAGCAACCCTGGCCGGCTCCGCCCACTGCTGATGTCACTCCAGCATGAAGAAGCCGGGAGCTTTCTCTTTCTACCGCAGAGGCCGCTCGTAGATTCTGCAAGCCTGGCTGTCACAGGTAACAACATCTAGAGGTGCGGAACCGAGCCACCGGGGGGGAAATGTTGATTCCCTCAATGCATTTACATATATTTCACAAATGCCGGCTCAATGGGAAGGTTTTTTCATGGCACAGATTTTAGAGGTGCCACTCGCAGTAACTGCTGCTGTATACTGTATGTTCAGGTGGCGCCCTGTACCCAGCTTCCACAGTCCATTCGCCTGCCGCTGACAGCATTTGTTAACTGATGCCCACCACGGACACAGCTAAGAAGCAGTAGCAGCGCTTAGTGAGCCGAAACTGAAGAGCTGGTTAGTGTTCCCCAGCGGTAAAAACAAGCAACGGTGACAGCGAGACATGGGGCCGACATGGGGGCAGGGACAGCATGCAATGGCTCCTTTCATGTTAGACATGCCAGCAGAGCCAGCTTTACTGCTAAGCCGTCCCACAAAGGTAAAGTCTGCCTGTGCTCCCTCCTTCTCTACATTACATTCCTGAGTCTCACGGCTCTGTCTCCCGAGACTTAGAAAAAAATCAGAATTGAAGCGCAGGGGATGGAGTCAGTCAGTGCTGCTTTGTATAGATGGAGCCTGCTGCTGCCTAAGCTGAACCATGGATTAAACAGCCAGTGTCCTAATACCTACAATCTTCCTACCATGCTGCTCCCTGTCACTGCCTGCTGTTTTTTTTTTTTTCTCACCCTCTTACTGCTGCCCATCTTGTACTCTTCCTAACCAATTTTTCTTCTCACTTCCTAACATGTGACAATGCTTTATTTCCACTGCCCAATATCCTCTGCTCCTGCTGCCAGATACCCTCTCTTCTGATGCCCATTGCCCCCACCATCCTTTCCTCCTGCTGCCCAATATCTTATTTTCCTCTTCCCCACTGTCCTCTCCTCTTGCTGCTCACCATTTCTCTTCCTGCTGCTCACTGTCCACTCCTCCTGCTGTCCATGGCTCTTATCTGCTGCTCTTTTTCTCAGCGTCCTCCCTTCCCGGCTGCCCACTATGCCACTGTATATTCTTTCCGCTGCTAACTGTGCCGCCAACGTTTCCTCCTGCTTCCCATCGTGCTATCTCCCTGTAGCTCACTCTCCTCTTTTCCTGCTGCTTACCATCCCTTCATGCTGCCCTCCATAGTCTCTTTCTACGGCTAACAGTCCTCTCTTCTTGCTAGCCGTCCTGCTTTCTTCCTGCTTCGTTTTCCTGCACACTTTCTTTCAATTCTGCCCCATCGTTCTCCTAAGTGTACCCCCTTTTTGCTGTCCCCTTGCCCTCCCTGGCAGCTCAAGACCCAGCAGCTGCAACACCACCTCTACATTCCCTCCTACAGCTGTCAATCATATGACAGCCAGCAGCCAATCAGCTTCCAAGACCAATACAGCAATACGCTGCCAGACCTCAGGCTTTGGGAAGGTGTGCAGCAGGGCATCCCAACTTGTGATGCTTCTGGACTTAAAATGTGTGTACGGTGAAGGGGAGGGGCGCGAGGTCAAAAAGTGCCTAGGGCAGCATGAATCCTAAATACAGCCCTGGCAACAGATTGCAGGTAGTAAAATTAGCTTCCATAAAACTCACATTTCCTAACACAAGCTCAGCACCTTCATCATTTTGGCACAAAAACAATATACACTTTGATAAATGCATTTGATTGTGGACATTCCTTGAAGTCTGCTTCATCTGTACACAATTGTTCTGTGAGTTTGTTTATTCATTAGTTAAGTTTTGTTAAACCGGACCAACAGCCTGGCACAGTTGGAAAAGAAAGGTAGCGGCCATTTTTGAGCTTCCTCGCCCAGCATCTCAGCCATGCTGCTGCCTGGATTCAACTGAAATAACTGATAATGTACAGTAACAGGAGACCCAGAAGCACTTCCTGTTTGCAGGTGGCCTGCAAATACATGAGCCACCATTTTGTTTATAAAATTTACTACAGCAGGAGTTAGAAAAAGATAAAGGAATTTTTATGTGTAGCAATCTAAATCGCCCTGAGGAGGGGTGCCTATAAGCACTGTTTGTTGTGTTGTTCCGGTTTAAGTCATTTTTGACTGTAGGTCGCTTTTAAGTAACTTATAAATATTGCACTTTATACTGTGATTTTGTCAAATTGTGTTATGAATTATTACATGATCAGGAGTGTCCTTATATTTCTTCTGTATAGCGAAAAATGATTGCCTTTACTGGGCCTTAAGAATTATGTCCTCTCTAGGAATCCCCTTCCTACATTTCTAATAGCTCTAACTAACTACTTCAACAAAATGGGTATTGGTACAAGAGCATGGGTGGAGCTTTCCAATTGCTGGGGTGGAGCATTCTGATTGCTGAGCATTCTGATTGCCCCCCATGTAAGCATCCTCTTTAGCCCCGGTTCTCCTTGCCTGCACCGCATTCACCGCATCCCAGCTCCGTGATTGGTCGTCACTGGTCATGTGGCCAGACTGATCACCCATCATTTCTTACACTAGATGAGTAAGACTCATTCGAATCACTAAAGAGTTATTCACCATTCATATATGATATATTATGATATAACATTTCTGAACCAAGAACCAGCAGCACTTTGACATGTTTCCAAGACCAGCTGCTTGTTCTATTAAATTCTAATGCAATATGAGGCTTTAGAGGATCCGGTGAGGCAGGTAGAGGTAGAGAAGGCCATAAGGGAGACCCCTGCAGGGAAAAGTCCTGGACCGGATGGGTTTACCCCCAGGTTTTATAAAGTGATGGGACCTCTGATTGCCCCTTTCCTGACGAGGGTATTTAATTCTGTATCGGGACGCTGCCCCTTCCCGAGACAGACCCTGGAAGCTCACATTACGGTCATCCCGAAACCCAGGAGGGATAATACCTTTCCGGGTAACTATAGGCCGATCTCACTGATCAATGTAGATATCAAACTGTTCGCCAAAATTAATGCGACCAGGATCCAGCCCTTGTTACCTTCATTGATTCACAATGATCAGGTTGGGTTTGTCTCGGGCAGGGAAGCCAGGGACAATGTGATCAAAACAGTCTCGTTGATTCATTTCGCTCAATCAAAGGGAATCCCATCATGCCTTCTGGTGGTGGACGCAGAAAAGGCATTCGATAGGGTACATTGGGGGTTTTTAGAGGCCGCGCTCTCCCAGGTGGGGGTGGGACCAGTCATGAGGGATAGAATTATGGCTTTATACCATGACCCCACTGCTAAAGTTAAAATCAACGGCACCTTCTCTGGATCTTTCGACATAAGGAATGGCACACGGCAGGGGTGCCCTCTGTCCCCCTTGCTCTATGTCCTAGTAATGGAACACTTGCCGAATGCTTTGAGAGCCAACCCTTCCACCAAAGGGGTGTCATGCGGGGGGAGGGAATATAAGCTCTCCCTCTTTGCCGACGACCTCCTGTTATACATAACCTCTCCACATACCTCTCTGCCGTCTGTCATTAGGGAGTTTGAAAGAGTCAGTAAGTTGAGCAACTTTAAAGTCAACATGGCTAAAACGGAGATCTTGAACATCTCCCTAGGGGAACAGACCCGGTAATTAATACAGGTAAATTTCCCGTTCAAGTGGCAGAGGGAGTCAATAAAATACCTGGGGGTACAAGTGTCCATGGATCTGGGGAAACTCTATAAATTGAACTATGTGCCACTCCTCAACAGCACCATGGGAAGCCTGAAAACATATGCTAAAAAACAATACTCCTGGCTGGGGAGAACTAATATCCTAAAAATGGACGTGTTGCCTCGATTCTTATATGTTTTTCAGACCTTGCCTTTGTTGCCGGAACAGGGGTTCTTTAAACAGATACAGGCTGTTTTTTTCAACTTCGTTTGGGATGGTAAAAAGCCTAGAGTAAGCAGGAAGACGCTGTGTAGACCTAAATCTGCGGGGGGGCTGGGGGTCCCCGACATGAAGTCATACCACGCGGCCGCGGTCCTAGTGAGGCTCGTAGACTGGTTCCACCATAAGGGGAGTAAGCAATGGGTGGACTTAGAAAACGATACCTCTCCAATTAGTCTGACTGCCTTGCCTTGGGTGGACCCTGAGCTCCGTCCAAAGAGGCGGGAACTTCCCTACCTTGTGAATCCCCTGCTGACCCTCTGGGACAGGTCACTGAAACTAAGGGGCATATCATGTAGACCGGGTCCTCTCACCCCACTCTTTGATAACCTTGCATTTACCCTGGGATTGGGGGCCAAAACGTTTCTTGTGTGGGAAGCGTCTCAGGACACAAGATTGGGAGAGATTACCTCTGGATCTGGCCTGCCACCACTATCGGATTTGAGGGATCGGGGGGAGGGGAGGAAACTGTCCTGGTTTTTATATGCCCAGTTAAATGTTTTCATCGGCTCGGTAGCCCATGGGAATATCCTGTCTCGGCCATTAACAGCGCTGGAGACGATCCTCAGGGCTCGGTCACCCCCCTCCCGGGCAATCTCGATCTTATATAGGATTCATCAGGCTGGAGGTATGGAAGAGGGTCTCCCATTATTTTGTAGAAGATGGGAGGAAGAATTGGGTCAGACGTTTGAGAAGGAGGAGAGGGAAAAGACTTTTGCTCTAACGCACAAACTCTCGATGGCTTGTAGGGCCCAGGAAAGAAACTATAAAATCCTGACCAGATGGTATAGGAGCCCGGCGGACCTGGTAAGATACCGGGGCTCAGAGACTGACAAATGCTGGAGGTGTAACAGAGCACGTGGGACCCTAACACACGTCTGGTGGGAATGCCCCGCTATAAATACTTTTTGGGAAGGGGTGTTGAGGATATTTGAATGCACAACACTTCTGAGTGTCCCTAACTCCCCTCAGGTGACCCTCCTTTCGATGATTCCGGGTTCGGTGGCGGCAGGGGGGAGGGGCCTGCTGAGGCACATGCTTACAGCAGCCAGATCAATAATACCCCGACACTGGCGTTCCAATACTGTACCCTCCTTAATGGAATGGTACGGGGAGTTAGAGAATATCAAAAGGATGGAGGAACTGACACTTGCCGGGGTCGAGGGTGGGGCTGAAAAGCACTATAAGACCTGGACAATATGGGAAATGTCTAAGAGCTCCCCGAATATCCAGGAGCTACTGGAGAGGAATAGTTGAGGTGGACATTCTTTCTTTCTCTCTTTCTTCCTTTCTTTTGCTTTCCTACATTCTCTCTTCATGTATATCTTCTCTGCCTCTATTTCCAATTAGCGCCTTATTCTATGGGCATTACGGTCCTAATAATACATAGTGGGCAAGTAAGGATATTACGTGGACACCATTGTTGTCTGTATACAAAAGAATCCCTGTTAAGCACCACTCAATCTGATCAAATTATAGGGGGAGATGTGTGCAAAAAGACCTCCAAACCTTTAATTGGTACAACCAAACACAAAAGAAGAGAACCCTGTGGTACCAGTAATCCACAGATAAATTAGGTTAAGCAGGCCGCACCACCCTCACCCCAAAGATCAATCAAAGATCAATCAAAAATATTCATTATTTAGATTTTATTCATAATAATCGCTTAAAACAACACACACATTAAGTCACCATTGTTGTCATCATTACCAGCAACTTTCCACAGTCTCGTTATTTCTATGCCCATACTGGATATCTTTATCATATACTTCAAGCGTTGTGACCATGTACTTTTCTTGCTGTATTTCTTGTTGTTTCTACGTATGTAAAGTCTATATAAAACTCAATAAAGATATATTGCACAAAACAAAACAAAAAAATTCTAATGCAATATAACATAACCTACAAAAAACAAAAAGTCTACTTGGCGTGCATGCATAGTACATGCATTTACAAAATCGGTATAGAAATTGCCAATAGAAATGTATTTTTGGAATTTCAGCCGTCAGGGATTAAAGGTCATCTCCTGATTATGGAAATTAAACATTGAAATAGACTATTATCTTTGAAATGAGAGGAAATGACTAAAAAATGAGGGGGTCAGGGGTGTTATCTGCAGAGGAGCACATTATAAATACACTTTAACACTTTTATCCTTCTTGGAAACACAATTGAAACACATTCTTCAGGCAGATACGAGGATTTCTCTGCTGATTAATCTTTGGAGGTCATACACCGGAAGACTTCAGCCTGACCTAACAAAGGAGGATTTAAAACCAAATCCGTTCTGCTGAATATTCAGGGTCCTCCAATTATATGGCATGTGTGAGGGGTGATTTTTTTTTGCCCAACACTAGCTAACACGTGGAGGCTGATTTACTAACACTGCATATTGCCATTTGTATGTCTATTTAGCTGCGGTCAGAGTGTCCGGAAATGGACGCTGCAAACCAGGCTCGGGCGTTGTGATCTGGCTTCTCCGCTGGACAAATGAAATGACGCTGTAGTATCCTGTCCGGCATTGATAAATGTGATGTCTAGAGGGTGCTGTAGAAGCATTCACCCCGATTCACAGCAGCGCCAGATCGTACCAATACTGCTATTGTTTCATGTAGCGCCCCGAGGGAAAGCAGGGCAAGGCGACGCCACATATAACAACAGGACAATACTGCCGCGAATGATAGGTAGCGCCAGTGACGAGTGAACAGAACTCATCGCTGAAGCCCATATTTAAGAACACAACGTCAGCGCTGGCGCTCTAAAACTGGATGCTCTGGTTCCAAGCGCAGGACGCTATTAAAAAAAGTATTTTTATCAAAATAAAAACCCAAGCCACAGAGCAGAACCACACTGAATGACATTGTAACACACTGGAGCACTGGCACAGCAATGGCTGAACACAAGATACAATTTTGCAGCCTAAACTTAAAGTGCGAGGAACAAATCTATAGTCTTTTTGCTGCTCAGGAGCCAACGCATTCATTTTATGTGAAAAAATAGGGAAAAATGTCATCTAAACGTAATTTCTACGCAAGTATGAAAATATACACCACTGAAGTGCAACTGAGCGACAGGTGCTACAGGTGCTACGTGGCGCTGCAGAACATACAGCGCTGGCGCTATATGCTAAGCCGCCTCTAGTAATACATGCGGTGCTACATTACCCTATTAGAGGTGCTCATCAGATTGACTTTCATATATATGGTTTTCTCATACTGCATCCAGTGTTCACTTGACGCTATGTGGTACTACATGGTGTTAACGCTTTTTAAACAAGGCCCTAAATCCCCTTTAGGTAGGCATTCTCATTGTAGTATTCTCATTGTTGTGTTCTCATTGTTGTGTTCTCATTGTTGTATTCTCATTGTTGTATTCTCATTGTAGTATTCTCATTGTTGTTCTTGAACATATTATCAGAAGTAGATTCAGAGGAGGATATAAAGTCATGCGTGTACAATATGTATATTACGGGTCACAGAAGACATTGACATCTCTTACTTTATGATGTGGGTATTGGAGATATCTAGAAACATACCATACCAGTAAATGCCACAATAAGCTGTGTTCTGGTCCTACTATTTTATTTTACACCCCACACACTACAAACCAAACTACTATATACAAGCATATAATCTGGCCTAACCAATCTTCTAAAGGGCACAAAGCTCAATACTGACTGTTTGTGATCCTTCCCCCTCTTCCTTTAGACTGTAAGCTCCTCAGGGGCGGGGCTCTCTCCCCTATTGTATCTTGTACTCAGAATATCCATTGTCAACTCTGTAAAACTGCATTTGTACCTGCATGTACCGTATGTTTCTACCCTGTCTGTAATTACTACTTTGTAAAGCGCTACGGAAGATGATGGCGCTATATAAATAAACAATAATAATAATAATAAAACAAGGCACTCCAGATTGATACACATTCTATATACAAGCTCAGTGTACAATAAATACAGGGCTCTGAGGCAAGGAAGGGAAAGCTACAGGTGGCACATGACAACTGAAAGTGGATGGTGGGATGATGGCTGGAGCAGGAAACCAGAACAGGACATGACTGAAGGACCAGGAAAAGAAAACAGCTTACTGGGAGCCAGGGAATCCAGGAGAAGGCAAACAAAGTGGCAGCAGAATGTCTGGTGGGATGCAAGTAGAAGGAGCTGAGAAGGAGGCTTCTAAACATGGCCTACAGAGCCAATTTAAAGCATAAAGATTGAATCTTTGCCTTTAGGTGAAGGCCAATTGTCCCAGGAAGAGAGCCTCCTGCTGGTGGCTGCTAAGAGGTACAAGCACAACCAGATGGTAAAACAGCGCCATCAGCAGGTGACTGGCTTGTTTTGCAGGCTGACTTTGTCCTTGTTTCTGCCAATAGCTGACAGTGCAATGGAACAAACGGTCAAGCTTTTGGGGATAACCCCTTTGTCAGGTCATATGTGATATCAAATCATGATCTAATTTGTAATCATAAACCTTTAACATTGTGCTGGTCAAACAAAGGCCTTCTGTTTTCAACCAGGAAATCCAAGTACTAGTATAAACAGCTCTATAATTTAGCCACATATACCACCATACTGCCAGGGTAAATATGCTAACCCGAGACAGGAAAGGTGGAAGAACCCCCCTCCTTGATATGGCATTGTGCAGAGGGCTAGCTGCATCACTGGGTTTGTTCTCGAGCACGCGCCCTCCTGCACCCGGTCTATCCAAATAGCTACAAGGATCCCCGGGATGCTGTGGACAGCAATCACAGCATCGCAGAAGCCGCCGTTAATGGCGAGTTGGGGGGTTTCACAAGGCAGGGTATGCTGCTATATTATGCTCCAGGGGGACCTGGTGTCTTTTGGATTCCAAGGCCAGTCCCATAGGATTTTAAACCGCTTTAAAGTGGACCAGCAGTCAGTCCAGTCCTGGGGTCTAAAAGACTCCAGTGTCGGCCAACTAAGGGGGTTATTCAAGAAGAGATAGCGCCAGGTAGTGCCTCCCATTGGCAGGCAGCGTCTGGTGAATGCCGGGCGCTGTACGCCATACCACATTTATGAAGGCGATTCTGGTGAGCGACTCTAACAACGCCATGTAACGTCCAATATATTATTACAGGTGGCTTAGCGTACAGCACCAGCGCTCTAACTTCCACAGCGCCAGGTATTACCTTTCACTCACTGTTGCTCTGCCATACATTTCAATGGCCGTTCAATTGCTTGTGTTTAAACAGCGTGTATGACATTTTTAATTTTGTTTTTTTCAAATCATTGTGTGACCTCTCCTGGCTGCAAACAAACACTTTCAGAAACTTTTTTGACTTTTTATATTTTTATGCAGAATTGTCATTACAGGTCTGACACTAAAGAGTTATTGTCACAGCGTTACAACAATGTCATTCTATGTGTTTTCGCTTTGTTACTGGTGAATATGTGTTCAAAAACAGACTTTAATCACACAGTGTCTGGTGCTCTATGCTAGAGCGACCAGATTTAGAGCACCGACGCTGTGTGTGTGTCCTTTTTTGATAAGTATGGTGTTGAGCGCAAAGAGTCAGTCGCACTGAGCTGGCGCTACCTTTTGCTTCCTGCAGCTCTGTACTGGCGCCCAGCACACATCACATTCATCAATGCCGGCCAGGTTACTACAGCGACTGAGGCGCTCTGTTACAGCGTCCGATACCTGCTTACAGCGTCTACTAGCGGTCGCTCTAAGCGTCGCTTTACACATGCTCATCTGCAGATACTTGCCATTAGTAATGAATCAGCCTCCACGTGCCCCTGAGGCATCCCAGCTTGTATGAGCCCCCGGAACACCCAAAAATGCTTACCTTTCCAAAGAAACCTCGCTGCAATCAGGGAATGCAGCCGCATCGCTGCAGCGGAACGCACTCCCAGGTACAGCCATTCAGATAGGCTGGATGCAGGGGGGGGGTGCACACTCTGCTGGGAAACCAGGGATTGGCCTGCCTCTGCTCCTTATGCTGATGTTTTGTCTAAACCAACACTTTATGCCATGCATTAGTATGCACAACACAAGGCGCTGATTGGACAGCTGTGGGTGATCTGGAGGCTTTCACACAGTGGGGCACCCTGAATCGGGATGCCCCAGCTAAGAAGACGGGGATATTCAAAATCCTTGTGATTGGTCCACTTCAAATTCAGTTTTCCACTTCTTTTTTGATCCAGCATGACCTCAGAAGAAGGACACTCAGAATCATAAGGATGAACAGCCTTCATAGATCCCTACAGATTTTTCAGATGATCTTTATCATTTCTTACTAACCTTAGAAAGGTTTGTGTTTTGTGTGAAGAAGGAATAGAAGGAATAGAATGAGCATATGGGGCTTTTAACTTCCCTTAAGCTTCTAGATACAACATGGCCAATCTTTTAGACTAGCAGACCTTAAAAAGTACACAGAAGTAAAACTAATGAAATTATGCTGAAAAGACTTGGCTATAACCAGTAATAAAAGGATACACGGGCCTATGAACTAAACTGAAATAATCTCTATTTTAACAAATATTAAAATGGGACACTGGACTCAAAAAAGACTCAGGAACGCCGTGTGTGCAAATTATGTCTGCATTGTGTTGCAGTTGTTTAATAACCTGCAAGTACTTTATGAATACATTAGTAGCATATTGGCGACAGCCAGTCATGGGGCTTATTAACGTTTTCATCTATTGTAAGCTTATTCTTTAAACAAGCAAAAATGTATACATGAATTGCAATGCAAAAAATTGTCACTAGATGGCAGCAGATCCCGAGTAAGAAGTATATGTAAGGGGAAAGCAAAAACTATTTCAAAGGATTACAACAAAGGATACTTACAATGCCTAATGGAAATCGTACATAACAATAAATGCTGGCAAAGTTTATACAGTATAATTACAACTAGGTCATCTTTCTTGGTGTGGAAAATGATGGAATAAGGTGATGCATGCAAGTAAATTTGGTCAGTGTTAAACTGTTGTTGAATTCTTAAACCCTCTGGCTACCAGCCCAGTGCAGTGGCCGTAAAGGTGATTATCTTTCTCCAGGGACCCCATAGGCTTGGCCCTAGCCTCTTTTTTAGCAAATGGGACTTCAGATTGACTTGTCACAGCTAGAAATCAATGCACCTTACCTTAGTACACAGAATTGTTTGGTTGGGGGATGCTCATGTACTGTCAAAACATGGCTTCGAAGTCAATGTTCTATGGCATTTTTTAAAGTCTATATTATAGGATGTCAAAGGGATGTCCTCAATGTGATGAGTTTTTCTAATATATATGGAAAAGAAAATGAGTAAAGCTTAGGACCCTAAGGACATTTTTGCACCCAAAAATGTTAATTTTCAAAAATGCCATCGAAAGGCAACATTCCCTGTGTGCCAAAAGGATGTAATCAATGTGCTAAGCGTATCTGTTATTTTGTTTCTTTTCTATTTGTTTGCAATTCTGTGATTACCAACAGGAATTGGCTGGTCTACATTCTCAACACATGAAAGGCCTGTTCATTCAGGTTCTGTTCCAATGAAGGAAAACTTTCATTCTGGAGTTCTTTTGCTTTGAAGTTTTCAGAAATACTAATGACCAACCCACGGTCAGTGTCACGCCTCCTTGCTACATCTATGGAGAGGTAGACTTCTGACAAGTAGATAGGGCTGAGCGGAGCTCCAGGTAATGGGGCGCAGCGAAGAAAATAAGTCCAATGAACAAATCAGAATTCAGTGGCTGGGGGCAGACAGGCAATGTCCAATGAATAAATACGAGTTCAGGGGCTGGTAGAAAACAGGCAAAGTCCAAAGAATAAATCAGAGTTCAAACCATGCAATCTGTCCGAGTGTTAATCCAAGAGCAGGCCAGGTCAATTCAGGAAATCAGTCATGAAACACAGGAAATAGGAAAATGGAATCCAGGAACTTAGCTGTGGTGATGGAGTACTGTTGTGTGACACACTACAGTTACTGTGTACTGCTTAATTCTTCCTTTGCCTAGTGCCAGAATGTATACACAAACCAGCTTCCAAAGCTTTATATCCCAAGTGAACTTATAAGAATGCCAAAAGACTAGTTTATTTGCTCATTTTACATCTAGATCAGGTGTTCTTCCATCAGTGTCTATTGGCACAGCCTGATGGTAAATCCACCCTGATTGGACAATAGGGCTTTTGTTGAGTAGGCCCATTAATTTTTACAAAAGGGCCTATACTATAAAGTAGATTATTCTTGTTTGACATTTAATCCTTGCAAACACCTTTTCCCATAAGGATTCTTTTCGAGATTTCAAATTATTGCATAAGCCTTATGGGCTTTGGTAAATCAACAAATGTTGCCACTAGACAGCAGCCTTGAATGTTTTAACAGTGCTTCTAAATAAATACATTATTAATTAGACTCCATTATCGTTTAATATCTAGCCACTATAGTTCTTCACAGATAAACCCAACCTTTAGTAAATCAACCCTTTTATGTGATTAATTTATGTAAATGTGAAGCCTTCAATATAAGAGTGAGGGAAGGTTCCTTTGTCTCTTTATGAGACATCTTTACATTGATAATTATATGCAAAATAAGCGAATATATTTTTTGCATAAGGTTCCTTTCACATCTCAATGATTGCTGGAAATGGTACATGTCTGGCAACGTTGAATTTTACTTGCATTTGTGTTGGGATTCTAGGTTTATTTACAAAAATTTAAAAAATGACACAATTGTTTTACATTTTTCAATTAAAAATGTAAGACAAACACATTTTTAACATAGTTTATGTTGCGTTCTCATAGGCTTATATACGGTTGCGATTGTGGTATGTTGCATTGGAAATGCTCCATGTAAGACACTTCCAAACATAATGCTGAGGGACCCATAGGGTGACAGGGTCATTTTGTTTGGGAGGGCATTCTACATGCAATGCCTAATTGGGTGCCTAATACTGTATATACACCATGCTTACTAATAAGAATCTAGGCAATAAAAGAGGTGCCATTAATAACAATATGGCTTAAATACTAGCATTTGGGTCAACAGGAAATTATGGGGTTTATTCATCAAGGAATAGCGGCAGGTAGTGCCTCATAAGTAGCAGGCAGCGTCTGGTGAACGGCGGGCGCTGTACGCAATACCATATTTACGAAGGGGATTCTGTTGAGCGACTCTTACAGCGTCATGTAGCGACCGATTCGTCATCAGAGACGGCTTAGCGGATCCCGGCGGCGCTGTGGCTTCCAGAGCGCCTGGTATTATCTGTCGCTACCTGTCACTCTCCCATACATTTCAATGGACGTTCATTTTCTTCACTTTAAACAGGGTTTTCTTTTAATTTTTTTTCTCATATAATTGTGTCATCTCTCCTGGCCTAGAAAGAGTAATTTTTGGAAACTTTTTGGATTTTGAATATTTTTATGGAGAATTGTCATTACAGGTCTGGTATTAAAGTGTTAATGTCACAATATTATAACAATGTAATTCCAAGTGTTTTCGCTTTGTTACTGGTGGATATGTGTTTAAAACAGACTTTAATCACACAGTGTCTGGCACTCTGGGCTACAGCGACCTAATTTTGACCTCCGGCGCTGTGTGAGGCTGTGAGTCGGTCACACTGAGCAGTCGCTACCATTCACTCCCAAATAGCGCTTTACTGGTGTTAGAGCGGCCGAGATGCATCAAATTCATCAATGCCAGCCAGGTTACTACAGCGACTGGGGCGCTCTGTAATAGCGACTCATGGTTGATCAGAGCGACCACTAGCGGTTGTACAGACGCTCATCTGCCGATACCTGGCACTAGTAATGAATCAGCCTGCTATATGATACTGTCTTGTATGCCTTTTGTAACAAAAGTATAGAGGCAAATTTAGGAGAGATTAGGGGTACTAAGAACCTTTTCACATTAGGGGCATTACTTCCATTGCGGGCATTAGTGAACAGCTTCCCACGTAGCATATTTGTGCTCTTTCACATGTGCAGTCGGGTTCATTCTGCAATCGATTTTGAAAAAAAGTGTTTGCGATTCCTGTCCATTGAATGGGAATCCGAGCCTATGTATCTGTTATTAGCTTATTATTGATTGAATAATTACCGAATTGTAAAAACAGATCCTTTCAGGATTTTTACAAGGGACAAATTTAATTAACTGTACTCAAGAGGCATACTATTAAAATTCACATGATTTAGTTAAATGGTCCATTGTCGCATTTAATACTTTTTACAAAGTTCTTTTTTTCTTGTTTTTACAAGCCACATATGCAACTGACTGAACTCTAGGGGGGAAAAGATAAATTCACTGTAATGCTACAGACAGCTAATGTGTCCATTGTTTGCCATGACGACTCTTTTCTCTGTACTGTAATACCTAAAGGTCTCATTGTCATGAAGACTCTTCCAAGAGAGCTCCTATTTGTTGGAATTGCAACAGTTAGCGTTAGTTAGTGACAGTTAGTGGGAATCCCCTAGGTTAGATGTGTTGGGGGCATAGATATCCAGAGAGGTCCCTGGTCAAGGAGAATATGACCAAGGCCTTGAAACTCCATCCCTTATGCAAAGGTTTTGAAAGTTACCTTGCGTGCATGGAGACCACGCTACATAGGAGTTAACAACCATGCAAAATTCAATATCTGAAGTGACCCACAGGACCCATGTAGTTGAGCAAAATCAAGCTTCCATTGAGCAAAGATTAAATAACTTAGAGCAATTATGCACTGAAACAAGTCAGATGGGCCTCAGCCTCAATGACGAACAGAGGCCAGTGAAACAATGTCCACCTTAGAGGCCTTACAGAGTCAGTAAACACAAGCAATCTCGCCTCCGTTGTCACAACGATCTGTCCAACAACCCCCGCCACTCCAGAGATATGATATGCAGAGTCCATTACTACTTGATAAAAGAGGAAATAATGCAGAGGGCTTAGGAAATAGGTTCTGTCCTGCATGAAGGGGCCACCATCAATATCTTTCACCGTACGAAGCTCCAATCAACTGCCTGATCTATTCGCCTTCCTGGCAGTAGACCCAATTATGCTGCCGAACTAGCTGTCTACAACCTTCGATGATCCACCTACAGGTCTGCCACAGAGAAAACCCAGAGGCCCTTGACAACCAAGATGTGGAGAGGGATGACCCCTGGGACCAGAGTTGGTCATGGAGAAGAGCGAGCTTCTCCCCTTATTGTCAGTAGTCAAATTTGCCCCTAACCGGCTACTTTCTTTGACTAGTTCTCAATGTTTGTCCCCTTTTAGCGCCAGTCTCACATAGAAAAAAGCTCCCTATGCCTGAGGCGCTCTCACCCTGGCCACACAGGGAGTAAAGAGACTGCCTAGCCCCGCTTCCACTTCCTTTGGTACTGGCAAATAAATCTCATCTCTGTTTGGAAGTTGACACCTACTCAGGAGCTGATGGCTCTCTGACACTGACAAGTGACAAGCAACTATTCCAGCTCTGTGATGTTTGCTATGCCTAACATGCTTAACCACTTGGGTCCCATTGGTTTAGGGAGACATGCCTGGCTGCCACTAAGCTGTTACAGGTGCATGTGAGGTTAGGTGTCGATGAGCGACTTCCAGGCATTGACATTGCATGTGTGGCTTTCGGAGAACATGTAATGTTGTGTGGTGGGTGGGCTTGAGTGAGAATGATTGGCATGGTCTGGTCTTGGTCATCAGTTGATTTATCCGATATAGTGGCATACCCATGAGCTTTCTGTCGAGTTCCTTCCCTGCGCATCGCCTCAGACCCGACTTGCACTTCCACGGGGGAACGGGCTGACCCATCTCAATTTAGTGGTGGGTTGGCTGGTTCACTGCAACCTGAGAGGAAGCCGATTATGGCATCATTCCCATTCAAGGCACCAGGCCCAGATGGATTCACTACTTATTACAAGAAATATCCTGGAATACATAATAAACATTTTCTGGCAGCCTTTAACTCCCTGACCCCTCTGGGAAAGCCAGGCTCTATTCCCCCTTGGCCCTTGCACGCTCAAGGTGAACATATCTGTGATACATAAAACATGGAAGGATCCAAGCACTTGTTCCAGTTACAGAACAGATCTTACAGCTGAATGCAGTTCTAAAACTGTTTGTAAAAATCCTAGCAAACAGGCTAGCTTACCACCTGCCAGACCTAGTGCTTAATGTTCAGACAGGCTTCATCCCTGGAAGGTAGGTTTGTGACAACACGATCAGAACCCTTAATGTTGTGCACCACGCCACAAAGATTAATAGGCCGCTCATCCTACTCTCAACAGATGCTGAAAATTATTTTGATAGGGTCCAGTGGCTATTTATCGAAAATATGCTGGAGCATATTGGCTTAGAGGAGGTTTATACTTTTTTTGTATTGGTCCCCGTTCGCGAAGGTTAAGGTAAATAGGACTTTATTGTATGCATTCCTGATTAAGAATAGTACGTGGCAGGGGTGCCCCTGTCCCCCTTAATATTTACCCTTTCTTTAAAGCCCTTTTTGAGGCATGTTAGTGCCAATAAAAGCTTTTTGCGTATCACAATTAATGGGATTGCGCACTCTGTCACTACATACGCTGATGACTTATTATTTTTCATCACCAATCCAGTTGTAGCCCTTCTAGTATTGATTAAGGAATTTGAAAACTATGGGGTTCTCTCTCATTTTAAAATAAACTTTAGTAAGTCGGAAGTGCTGAACTTTCCCAGTAGGCTTATCAGTAACCTTGAAGAATCCTTTGCATTTAAATGAGCAAAAAACAGCCTGACTTATCTGGGCCAAGGATCCCCTAAATGTTAGGGAAGTATATAAACTTAATTTCATCCCCCCACTTGATAAATTACAAAATTATTTTATGGCATGGGAATTGCCTACCTACACTTGGTTTTGGAGGGTCACTATTATTAACATGAATGTACTCCCGAGCATCCAGTTCTTACTGCATTGCCTGCTTATATTACTCTTCTTCAACAATATTTGGAAATGTATCTGGAGAGAGGCCCAGCAGGACCAAACTTGCTTTGTTGCTCAAGCCAAGGGCTCAGGGAGGAATGGCTATCCCTAATATTAAAGTGTATTGGCAAGCAATCCATCTCCAGTGTTTGGTCGATTGGCATTGTAATGCATTAGGTAAGAAATGGGTTAGCATGGAAAATCCTACCCAATTCGAGGCTTAGCCTGGAGGAGGGAAAACCATAAGGTACAAATGCACACCTGTTAGTGACCACAACTCTTAGAGTGTTTGGCTCACTACGAAGGAGGAATCCTGGAGTCGCCTGACCTCCCTTAGAGGAAAGGATCTGTTGGAAGGAGGGGAGTGGTGCTCTGTGTCGGGGCTTATGTAGTGGAGCCACATTGAAGACCTAGACCAGTGGAACTGCCTCCTCTTTAAATGTTTTTGATAGGTATGGGCCAAAGACAGAAGTAGGCCAGGGATCTGACAATATTTGAGAACATTATAATAGATAAGGCCCCCCCAGGCGCTTAACTTCCCTACTTCACCAGGTATTAATTGGCCAAGAAGCAAGCCAACCACAATTCTGCAAAGATTGGGAAAGGGACCTAGACAGGGCCTTTATTGATGAGCAATGGAAAAAAACCTTTATTATTGCACAGAATTCTTCCCTATCCTCTAGAAGTCAGGAATCAAACTACAATTAACTTACAAGATGGTACCACACCTATCCCCAAAAATTTGAAAAGAATGTTTCCTGATGCATCCTCATGCATCCCGCAATGGGGAAGGTACCTTTCTCCGCATTTTCTAAAACTGCCCCATTATAGTAAGCTTTTGGGATGTTATAACACTTGGAGAGATACTTGGGAAAGATCTAGGGCATTTCATGTAGTCTGCATGTACTGCTACATACTTCTCTTCTCCCCCCTGCTGGCATCTAGGGCGTCCCATGTAGTGTGCATTTTCTTCTACTTACTTACCTTCTCCCCCCCATTTGACATCTAGGGCATCCCATGTAGTCTGCATGCTCTTCTACAAACCTCCCTTCTCCCCCCTGCTGGCATCTAGGGCATCCCATGTAGTCTGCATGTTCTTCTATATATTTACCATTTTTCCTTGGTTGCCATGTCATCTGCTTCTACCCACCTCATACTTCTGTTTTGTTTGACCATTGCACACGCTGTTTCTTAGGATTTCATCTGCTTTATGTTGTTGCATTCAATAAATGCCACCACGAAGCATATAAAGTCTCAACACTTTCTTGTTTCTTGTTTGTTTGTTTTTTTTAATTCTCACTTAAACAGTTGAAGTTGTTTTTATTCATGTGTACCTGTA
The DNA here is from genome assembly GCA_027917425.1 of Gastrophryne carolinensis. Lineage (NCBI taxonomy): Eukaryota > Metazoa > Chordata > Amphibia > Anura > Microhylidae > Gastrophryne > Gastrophryne carolinensis. The sequence goes on from CM051234.1 coordinate 556,254,961, forward strand.
CATATACGCGCACATTTTTACATACCTACTCAAACTGTTGTTGGAACGTTTTAGGGGGCTACCCTCCTTCATGGCACCATCCCTTCTTCAGGGTCTGTATAGAAAAAGAATTTCTGTGCATTTGTAGTTTGTGTAATGCTTGTGTAGCGTTTGGCTTCACTTGGTTGAAACCCACTTCTTGTGCAGCTTCCGTATCATGTGGCCCCATTGCCAAGTACTCACCCTTGATTCTGTAGGAACAGGGAAGCACAACACACCAACATGCAGCAAACATCTCACTTGACTTTCATTGCAACACAACCGTTTGTTTTTTGTTGTATTGGCATACCGGACTGTTCAGGAGCTGTGGGCGACTCTAAGTCCAACACACCATCCTCTTCAGCGGGCTCCATGGCTGGTGGTGGGGAGGCTTGTGATGAGGAAGCAGACATTGGCAGGGATCAGGGCCGCCGCCTTACACCCACACCCTGTCTTCTGGTCGGACCCCTCACCTTCTCTGTTGTAAATCCACTTACCTGGGAAGTCCTTCCTGTAGAATCTCTGCACCTGGGACCACTTTTGCGGGTTAGAGGACGGACCAGTGTGGCATTGTTTGGGTGAAGGTGTAAGTTGGTGTCCCCTTGCCAGTCATATGGGCTGCCAGTTCCTCTGCCAACGTCTTCTTTTCATGTGTGTTGGGCTTGAAGTCGTACCTTTGCTCCATGGACGTCTGCAGAGAACAAACACATTTGCATTATTAACTTGTGTCCTCTGTTTGGGTCTCCTTTAGGTACACATACATTCCTCAGCCCCTTAAAGTACTTTTCTGTGAGAGTGCAACCACCAAAGCCTGCTATATGCTAGTGTATGTCTATACCACCTAATCCAGCTCTCATATCCCACTGTAGTGGTGGATTGTAAGCACAGAAACACTTAGGTCAAGTGACATGCCTAAGTCTCCACTCCACTGCTACTGTTGAATAGGGCTCGCTGACACTGCTCACCAACATGGCACAGCCAGCTCTCCCATCCCACAATAGTGGCGGATTGCAAGCACGCTTAACTCTCCACTCCACTACTACTATCAGATACAAATTTAATACATAAATCACTTAGGCACCCCAGCTTCACATACAAACATGCCAGAGTGGTACATTTGACAGTGGCAGCACAGTACTGTTGGCCTATAATGGTTGAAGACCAGACCTCCACTATTACTGTGGCGCCATGTGCCTTCGCTCATATTTCGCTGCCACTCTGTCACCTGTTTGCACTTTGGCTGGAGTGTAATGTAGCACACATGCCTAAGCGAATGGCATGAAAGGGTGACTTACCCTCATCATGTACTCCTGCTGCTCACAAGTGTACACAGTGGGTGCCATGTTGGTCTTTTGAAAGTCGACCGTGTGACGCACTACTACGCGGTCCCGCTGACCACGGAAGTGTGTTTGCATCCATACGCACATGTAGCCTATAGGTTTCTGGTGCCTGCGCTGGCCTGGTAAATAAATGCAATGGATGTCCAATTAACCACCCACTAATGTCTAAAAGAACACAGATGAGCCTCAGACTTTCAGGCCAGTGCTTATTTAGGAGCTCACCATGCAACACCGTAGGTGAAAATGCAGTGCCCAGAGCCCCCAACACAGGAATTGCCGAGGAACAAGCAGCACTGGGCCCAGGTACCACAGCCCCAGTGTCCATTCTGCAGCTACTCCCCTGCTGATAGCCATAATTGCCACTCTGAGCGGGTCACCCGCAGCAGTGACAGCCATCAGCAGCGAGAGCCACAGCCCACTACAAACTAACCAACGGCTGGGACACAACGGTTGGGACACTGGAGCCTGTGCTGACCTCAGTGCTCACTCCCAACTGTGGAGTCCACAGCAGAGCCACCTGCAGAGCAAACAGCAGAGCCAAATGCTGAGCAGCGCTTCTGCAGTCAGGCCTGCTATTTTCAACCAGCTCTTTTCCCATCCAGTAGCCTGGAATCCATCCATTTCCGGGAGTGGGGGGAATCCAAGGATGGTGCTCAGGACAAGAAAAATTGGGAGGACCTGAAGGTGGTGGTTCAATGCAGCAGACAGGCAGACAGACTGAGGGATAAGTGTTGATGAACCAGGGGATGTTTGTGCCTAACACATTGTACAACTCTGTAAAGCCAAATTCCTTTGTTTAAATCAGGGTTTAAAAATGGTGGGGGCCTCCCCGAGACTCAACACCCATGCTGAGGAGTGGGTGTCAGGGATGCTACACTCCAACACATACCAGGGGGTGTCGGGCACCATGGACACCAATAGGTGGCATATGTCCCCCAAGGATAAGACTTGGTTGCTAATTGTGGCTTGGTATGGGGGGAAGCGACCGACCGAACACCAAATCCACCAACCTGAGTGGCCACATGCATCCCCAACTTTTAGGGTTTGTCTGGGACACACATGTAACACCTACCATGGGTTGATAGCAGCATATTTATAAGGCCTCCACATTGCTGTGGGTCACAGTGTGTAGCCTTTGTGGTGATTTTGAAGGAGCACATATATCTTGACTTCGCAGCAACCCATTATCCAGCACCAACTCACCCTCCAGACCCTCCACCTGCAGTCACAGCTGCCCCCTCTGGCGTGCCTACCACCAAGCCACCAGCAATGGCCGGCCCACCCACCAGCAAGCCACCCAGGGAGGGAAGATCAGACAGTGATGAGGTAAATGTTTGTGCTTAATTTGAAAAGGCCAAGGGGCAGTGTAGAGGAGGAAATTGAGCCCTTAGCAATTTTTGTTGGCCATGTAGTGTGTGTTAACATTGAGCCAAACAAAACACCAATGTTGGCCTTTCTCCACAGAGACGGCACCTCTCATGGCAGAAATTAATGAGCTGGAGGAAGGGCAGCATGAAAATCTGGGTGAGACCCCCAATATCATCGGTACGTCTTCACCAGCTGCTGGCACCAGGAACCACTGCCCCCAGCCTCAGCAGCCCCACCAGCTCCCAAGAGTGCCCGGGAGGAAGTTAGCCCCACCCAACAGTCAGGTGGCACCTGTCTCTGGTGAGGCAGTGCCACATCATGGAGGCAAACTGGCGGGCCAACAGCGCCTCTTTTAGGTAAAATGCCAATAGATATTGTAAAGTGGTGCCACGTACCACCAGTTTGCTCCATAAAGACCTGGCTGCAGTGGTTGTGGAGCAGCAGCGCCACCACCAACAGATGGAGGCGCTGAGTGAGGCTATTGTGGAGGCCAACCAGGTCGCCATAAAAAAGCTGGACAGGCTGGAGGCCTACCAAGTCGCCACACAAAGGCTACATAGCCTGGAGGCGCAGCAAACAGCCAATAGAGAAAGCCGGGCAACATTGCCCTAACAGGCCATCCTGGCCTTTAAACAAACTTTTTGAAAGCCAGACAGGTACATATTATAACACCAATATTATGTTTATCTGCAATTTTGAACTTTAACTTTAAACCTTGATTTGGATGTTTTTTAATCACACCCAGAAAAATCCAAAAATCTAGACTAATTAAAAAATAACATAAGGACACAAAATAAACAAATTATGAAAAAGAGGAGTCCAGCAAATGCTGGTGAATGCTTTTGGCAACAGGGCTCTGGATTCCCTAATAAAGCTAACCTGGAATCTCCGTAGCAGAAGCAGGGGTTGCCATCTCCACAGAGGCCGAATGTACGTTCCACTACTGCCCACGTGCGTCGGTGAGCCTGATTATACGCATCATGGCCAGCAGTCTGGGGCCTTAAAAAGGGCATCAGGAGCTAGGGAAGCAAAACATAACTGTAATCCCCTAAAAATAACAAGATACAGATTATTAACATCCTCACAGGTAACACAACAGCAAAACAGGGTAAACAAAATAGTACATATTTGGACAGAGTTGGCAAATAAAGCTAAAAGTAGGGATGCTGGGACCAAGCATAGGTAACAGTGACAGGGAAAGGGGGGGCATGGAAGTGAGGGAGGGCAGGGAGATAAACTGGCAAACACACTTAACTTGGGCTGAAATTAAAAAGTGTGCACATATTAGACATGCAAAAAACAATTGCTAATGCAAAAACAGCAATAGATAGGCATATCTGCTAAAAAAAAATCAACAGACCTACCCAGAAGCCACCTGAAAGTCAGCTCGCCACTCTCAACACAGGTTTTATAAACTCAAGATGAATGCGTTGTGGGACCAGCCAGGTAAGCAGGTCTATGCGAAAACAAAGTTCTGGTCCCACGGCGCATTGGACATTAACAGAGTGGCACATCTGTCCGTTGCTGAAACAAATAGAAAAAAATAAAGGGTCACTAGACTGCCAACACAAAATACAGAGGCAAAAAAAAACAAAACAATGGCCAATTGGGACACAGAGAAGCTGGTTTAGGGTAGGTGAAGCAAGGCTAGCCTAAAGAGAGGAACGTAGGCAAGAAGGAGGATCAATGTGGACCTAAAAATACTGAAACATATACTCCTGAGAAGCTTGGGGTACCAGGGCCACATGTGTGCAATCAATGGTCCCAATGACACTTGGCATATTTGCTATTTGAAAGAAGCCCAGCCTCACTGCATTCCAGGCTGCCATGCTGGCAGGGAAAGAGATGTATTTCTCCTGCAGGACAGCCATGCCATCAAGAAATTTAGTCAGGGCGCAGCTCAGCGAGGGCTGGGACATGCCAAATGATAGTGCCCCTATTCCCTGTAAGAAGCCGTTCACTGAAACTTGGAGGCAGCCAGCCAATTTGGTCTTACCTCCAATTGCATGCCTCTTTCTTGTGGTGGTGCCAACCATGGCCACACCTCTGAGTAAAGCTTCTCAAGAGAAAGATGGTTCAGTTGGGTCAATTCAAACACCTGCTGATCGAACTTCTGATTGATATACAGGCAACTGCAGGTATGCCTAAGCTCTGGAAGGTACATGGTTAACAGTCCCCCACTGCTGCACACACTCGTACTCTTCACAGAACTCATCAAGGGGCTCCATCGTAGGTGCAGTGTCCGGTTCCCACTAGCAAAAAGAGGGAGAAATCCTGAACCAGAAACCTATGGATTTTAAAGGCCCGTAAATGACCAGATCAGAATCATGTGCAAGCACAGGCTACACCTGTAAATTTATGGACGAACGTACAGCTTGAGCTGTAACAATATGGCTAATACTTGGTTTGGCATATGCACACCATATTTATATATAACTCGTCCCATATAAATGCGTGCAACAGAGGCTCTGAAGCAGGCCTAATGACAGTCCTGGTCGCTCTTGACCATAACTTAATAAGTTTGTGTAAGCATGTGGCTATCTAGAACTTTCTGCAATTGCGTACCATGTGCTGAGAAGTACAGTACTCGGCCTGGGAGGAACCAGAGTTTATTTAAACCAGAAACCATTTGGAACCAGGATGAATGTGATCAAAGTGAAAGCTGCAGTACTGTGCAGGAGGAAAGCAGGAGGGAGAAGAAGCCAAGGTCCTGGAGGCCCAAACAGAGCTGAAGACTGAGCCAGGCAAATACCCCAGGAACTTGTGGAGAAAGATAAGACCCAGGTATCCAGGTTCAAGCAGACGAATCAAAAGATAGAAAGGGAGAACCCACTTGGTGCTGTGGTGGGAAGAGTGCAGGCCCATGCAGGCGCTGGAATGAGCTGTAACAAGTGTAATGGAGTTGCTTTCCAATAAAATGAACCTTTCTTAAGAAACTAAGGCCCTTATTTATGAAGGAATAGCGACAGGTAGCGACTGGTGAGCAACCGGTAATGACGGGCCCCGCCACAAGAACGCCGGCTCCCCACCACAATCACACATTTATCAAGCCAATCCTGCTTAGCGACTGAGATAGCGCCATATAGCGACTCATTCATCATTATTCCAGCCTCAGCCCACAGCGGCAGCGTCCGACCTTGAACAGCGACAAGTATGACCTCTCGCTACCTGGCGCGCTCCAATGCGTTTCAATGGAACAATCTTTAAATATTAATAATTAATTGTTATTAATTTTTTTTTTTTAAATGTGAAAAATTCTGTGACCACTTCTGCCATTTTAGATGAAAAAAAAAAATGTACAGAATTGATATTACAGGTCTGATATTAATGTATTCATATTACTAAATTATTTTAAAAACTAGTTTTTTTTTTGGTATCCAAAAATATGGTGGTTTGGGGGTTAAAAAACTACTTTTAACCCATCGCCGCCAGCGCTCTGGGGTTTAAACATGCATTTTACAGCGCGAGAATTTTTGGAGCGTGATTTTTTAATGAATATGGTGGGAGCCGGTCGCTAGGGCCAGTTGCTATCATGCGCTCCTATACAGCGCGAAACCTGTCAAATAGCGACTCCTCACCCAATATTCAACATTACGGCAAACCGACTGAGTCGCTATCAACTACCGAACAACGACCAAGCACAGCGACTACTAGCGGGCGCTCTGAAAATGCCGCTACCTGCTGCTATTAATGAATCGGCCTCTAAGTTGTGTACATCTGTCCCCCTGTAAGAATGCGTGTAAAGGGAACCAAGCCATTCCCACACTTGTACCCACAGGACATGGTTTCAGAAGAATCCGCTCCCTGCCACACCAGTGCCTAACCAATAGTTACAAAAACTTCCACTTGGGCCAAATAGCAGCCATCTCCCAGAAGTCACAGCTTTTTTGCAGCAAAAATGTTCTGGGCTGCTCGGGATCAGCAAGAGGAAGGCTGGTTGTTGCAGGCTGACTTTTGTGGTCTTAATCCAAATGCTGCTCCCATTCAAAATACTTACCTGCTCCCTGCAGCCACACAATTACTGCCAATCTCGGCTGATCACAATGTGGCCCTGGCATGGTCCATTCATATCTGTTCTGCTTTATTGTTGAAAAAGGGTTGGCATTTTAGCAATGATGCCACTGGGGGGGGGGGGGTGATCATAACAGATTGGAGATGTTAGTTAAATCACGTTGTGATCAATTGTGATGCCATTGTGTAGGCATCCATTTTAGACTTGGCTTTGTGACTTGTGCATGTTTTACCTCACAAAAGGTAAAGAAAACGTAATTTTAGTCTAGAGCAGGGGTTCCCAACTGGTGGTACTAGAACCTTTCAGGTGGTACTTGATAAGGATGCAGACTGGGTGGTGGGTGAGCTGGGTCCTTGATACCATTACCAGGACTAGGCCTAGTTTGAGGTGGACCAGTTTTTTCCAAACCCCCTTGCTGCTCACAACAGGTGGGTCGCTTTGCGGCCAGAATAGTGGACCCTGCATGGGACCCTACTCTGACCATTTCATTTGTGTACTGACCTCTACCCTGACTTAATCTGCTGCCATCTATACTACACCTATATCTGATTTGCATAAAAAATAACAAAAACTGCTTATTTTTTGTGATTCATTCACTTTAAATATGTGAAAGGATTGAATAAGGTTCAGGAGGGAAGTGTTTTAGAGAAGAAACTTAATGATAGAACAAGGGGGCACAACCTGAAGCTAGTCGGGGGGAAGATCAGGGTCAATGTTAGAAAATATTATTTAACAAAAAGAGTAGGAACAAACTTCCAGCAGAGGTAGTTGAAAAATTGTCAGTAAGTGAATTTAAACATATAAGCACACATCTATCCTAAGATAAAGAGTATATACAGTATACCATTTACTAACAAAGGGTGCACCGCCCGAATCTTCCTACAAAATGTATACAACTGTGTGCTCACCCATAAAAAATGCAATCCACAATAATTTGGAGTGGGCGTGCAAAGAACACACCAATCTCCCAAAGGAAGCACCACTACAAACAACAGTATATATTAATGATTTTATTAGTACAAAAAAACCAAAGAATTAAAATACATACACCACAAGACAAATTTAAAAACAAACAGTATGGCCAAATGTATCTATATCAATGTGTATGGCCCCTAAGGGCCTCTTAAATAACTGCCCTATGGGTGAATAATATTAATTATCCTAGAATAGTCATAACCCATCCTTTTTGTGCCGGCACAAAAAATCCTAACCACATGTAAATATATGTGCAAATTTCATAAAACCAATACTACAAAAATAATAATATATATGGCAAAAATATGTGCAAAAAAAGTGAATATACAATAAACAAAAATATCAATATATAAAGTGCAAATGCATGAAAAACACATAAACCTAGAACACTACCTAATATTGCACAGGGAAACCCATACCAATAAGACTTTAAAGTTCAGACAATAACAATATATGATATAAATGCAAGTGCCAGCAGAAAGAAAATAAATGGTTAAATCTCACGTCATAAGATAACACCCAGGGCAACAGTCAGGCCAACCTCAATGAAAAATGTCTGCGCACGCAGCCCCCATGCTGCTTCAAGGGATCCTTGTGTGTTCTTTGCACGCCCACTCCAAATTATTGTGGATTACATACAGTATACACATAAGGGCCAACTAGATGGACCGTATGGTCTCCTTCTGCTGCCAGCCTTCTATGTTTCTATGCAATTGATAGTTTTGTGGAGCACAACGGAGATGCTGCAACATTTTGTCTGCTTTTTCCATAAAAGAGGGTATGTTTGATTAGCTGGGCTGGTAGTGGAATGGGTTTACTGAAAATAGAATAGGATGGAATATGTCCCCAGAGTGTACTTCTTGTTTGGCTGTTGCGGGATTTGATTAACTATTTTGTATATACAGTTGGTGAAATAAGTATTGAGTCACCAATAAAATTAAACCACCAGGTCCACGAAGCAAACCACATCCCCAAGTAAATATATGTCTAAAGGTGAAATTCTTACCAGATGTTACCCATCCAATCCACTCATGCAAAGAAATAATAGATGTTTCTAAATTAATTAAAGTCATTTATGTCCAATGTCTAATAGGAAATTACACAGGGAATACTTTTCGAACACACCTACTGAAATATATTTAAAGTGGACCAACACCCAGGATTTTCACAATCCTGGGTGTTGGTCCACTTCCGTGGGGCACCCCGATCGGGCGTGCCCCGCTGTGTGAAACCCCCCAAAAAGCCCCAAAAAACTCACCTCACCGCGCTCCTACGGCGCATGCGCGAGCTCTCCTCCAATCAGCGCGGGACAAACTTGAAAATAGGACGGACAAGCTGAGCTCGCCCGCCGCCGCCTCTCGCGCTTCCCTCTAACTGAGCTCCGCGCCCGCACCAGCCGATCAGGGTGACCCGCAGGGAGGGAGCTGATCGGCCCGGGAATCTTACAGATTCCCGGGCCGATCTGCGGTGGGTGTTGGTCCACTTTAATACAAAAGCCTTTGTTGGTGATAACTGCTTCAAGACATTCTTCCAAACATAGATTCAAATCGTGAAGGTTCTGTGGGCTCCTTCAATGAGCTCTGAGAATTAAGTCCTTCCATAGATTTTGAGTTGGATTTAGGTCAGGTGATTGCAGGGCCACGCCCATGAGGCATGGTAAGACAGGGCTTGTGGATGGTACCATGGCTTGCAGAGTGGGGGGCGGCATCAACGTGGTGTGGCACTGGCTTATAATCTTCTCTGTTCTCTGTTCTTCCAGCAGGTTCACCAGCAACTGCCCCCCCCCCTCAGGGATTGGCAAAGTGGACCCGCCCCAACCCCCGGCAGAGCACAGAGGAGCAGTAGCAATGACGTCATCGCCCCACACTCAGTGAGAGTGCGTGATCATCTTCTGCCCTCAGTGGCGCAGGGCCAGGGTGGCATTGAATATTGTGGAGGTGCACAAACTGCACATCCAAGGGAAGGGGTGTTAAAGTGGACCAAAACTGTGTTGGAGAAACTGTACAACAGACTTACAGCTTAGTCTATGCTAGAATGACTTTTACTAGGTTTCATTGTAGTTTGCAGCTATTGCAGATTATGACACTAGATGGCGCTGTTACCAATGCGCAACTGTATTTTTCTGCTGTATTATTATTTCCTGCAGATCGAGCTGTAATCTATCACTGCAAGGTCTTCTCTTCCTGTCTTGTTGTTTTTTCCTAAGCCACCATGTAAGGTGACATTCTCTTACTGCATTCATGCTTGAGTAAAGCCTGTTCCTGTTATACCACTATTGTCTATCTGGATTATAACTCCGCTGCACTCAGCACCCAGCACTCGCACGCAACAAACTGCATGCCCGGGGGAAAGGTGTGTTAAAATGGTCCAAAACTGCATATCTGGGGTGGTGGAGTTGTGCTAAAGCAGAACCAAATCTGGGCTTTTGTTTGCTCAGATGGGGGCTGTGTATTGGTAATAATTTCTGTATACTGTAGTTTTCAGTGTTTACAGCAGAAATCTTCTATGGCAAGAGCCACGGCATAGCCACAGAAGGTAGGATTCAGTTTACAGACATTGATATTGTGAAAATTGTGTCAAGCCAACATTGCTATGTCATGGATGCACACAGCCTGCTCTGTGTATGTATTAGGAGGCCGATTCATTAATAGCGGCAGGTAGCGACAGATGAGCGACAGTAGCGTTATTTTCACAGCGCACGCTAGTATTCGCTGTGCTTGGCCGTTGTTCGGCTGTTGAGAGCGACTCAGTCGGTGTGCGGTAATGTTGAATACGGGGTTAGGAGTCGCTGTTTGACAGGTTCCGCGCTGTATGGGAGCGCATGACAGCGAATGGCCATAGCGAACGGCTCCCAGCATATTCATTAACAAATCACGCTCAAAAAATTCTCGCGCTGTGAAATGCTTGTTTAAACCCCAGAGCGCCGGCGGCGATGGGTTAAAAGTAGTTTTTTAACCCCCCAAAAAACATATTTAAAAAAAAAAAAAAAAAAACATGCTTTTCAAAACATTTTGTAATATGAATACATTAATATCAGACCTGTAATATCAATTCTGCACAAATTTTTTTTTTTTTTTTTTTAACCTTAAAAAAAATATCTAACATTGCAGAAGTGGTCACAGAATTTTTGACATTTAAAAAAAAAAAATAAAACATTATTAGCAATTAATTTAGAATATTTAAAGATTGCTCCATTGAAATGCATTGGAGAGCGCCAGGTAGCGAGAGGTCATACCTGTCGCTGTTCAAGGTCGCTTGCTGGCGCTGTGGGGTGAGGCTGGAATAATGATGAATGATTCGCTATCTGGCGCTCTGTCAGTCGCTAAGCAGGATCGGCTTGATAAATGTGTGATTGCGGAGGGGAGCCGGCGTACTCGTGGCGGTGACCGTCATTACCGTTCGCTCACCATTCGCTACCTGACGCTATCCCTTGTTAAATAAGGGCCTAGGTCTCTCCACTGGGCTATTGGTGAAGGGTGCGAGGAGCGAGGGGGGGCTTGTACCTAGGGTGGGTGTCATTGGATGAGATGTAGTGTGGGTGAGGTACACTTACTCTGGTTACTGATGCATTTCTGAAAGTATATATTATTATATTATTATTATTATTGTTTGCCAAAAGGATGATCCTTAAAGTGCTGAGCTGATCTATGAATTTCATACCCATGTTAAGCAATCAAAAAATAAATACTCTGTTTTGCACTTTATATGATATGCTGGTATTTTACAATTTGATAAGATGCGTCATTCCATAGTTTGCCTAAGGCAGCAGAAAGGCTAGGTACACCCCTGGGTGATTGGCTGGGATATTCTAACAGCTTTATCCTCTGAAACCAACGAGAGCTTCTTTTGATATGGGATCATTGTCTTGCTAAAATGTCGAACCTTGTTTCATATTCATCATCTTGGTCGACGGCAGCAGATTTTCATTTGTCCGTTCATCCTTCAGTTATATAAAGTGTGCTAAAGCCATGTGCTGAAAAACAGCCCCACAGAGGAGGTAGTAATGATGGATACAGTAAAAACGTTCAAAAGTGGCCTTAATGCCTTCCTGGCATGTAATAACATTTCCAGCTATGGCTACTAGACCACTGGAAGGAGATAAACAGGCTGAACTGGATGGACTAAAGTCTTTATTCAGCCTTACATACTATGTTACTCACACTATGATGTTCCCACCTCAAAACTTTACTATTGGTTTGATGTTTTTGGGGTGATAAGCAGAGCTTTGTGACCTCCAAACATGGTATGTATTATGGCATCTGATTTTGGTCTCATCTGACCAAACTCAATTCTCTCAGTATTTCGCATGGAGTCTTGCATGGTGAGAATGCATACAGGCCATGGAGGTTGACAACATTATTTATTGTTTTCTTAATATCCTACTTTTTTTCTTTTACTTCAGGAGATTCCCATTCGTGAACAGTTTACGGTTCTTTCCCCCTCTGGATTATGGCCCCAACAGTGCTCACTGGAACCTTCAGTAGTTTAGAAATGAATCTGTACCCAATGTGATCAAAATGTTTTGCAACAATTTGGTTGCAAAAGTCTTGCGAGAGCTCACTGGTTTGATCCATATGAGATGTTTCTTGTGTGTCACCTTGGTAAAGAGATATGTTTTTTCTGGCCATCTCGGAACCAAATTATATTAATTTGGACTAAGATACCATTGCTTTCAGCTGGTGTCATAACTTTCCTTTGCTTTTTGCATTTCTCTTTGATCGGCATAAAAGCATATAAAGATATTTACTGATTTATTGATTTCTCCTCTCTGCTGCAGAGCACCATGGGACACCCGCACCGCTGGAGGATAGCATGGAATAGGTGAGATTTTGAGGCCGATTCATTAATAGCGCCAGGTAGCGACAGACGAGCGACAGTAGTGTTATTTTCACAGCGCCCGCTAGTATTCGCTGTGCTTGGCCGTTGTTCGGCTGTTGACAGCGACTCAGTCGGTGTGCGGTAATGTTGAATACGGGGTTAGGAGTCGCTGTTTGACAGGTTCCGCGCTGTATGGGAGCGCATGACAGGAAACGGCCATAGCGAACGTCTCCCAGCATATTCATTAACAAATCACGCTCCAAAAATTCTTGCGCTGTGAAATGCTTGTTTAAACCCCAGAGCGCTGGCGGCGATGGGTTAAAAGTAGTTTTTTAACCCCCAAACAACCATATTTTTAGGAAAAAAAAAAACATGTTTTTCAAAACATTTTGTAATATGAATACATTAATATCAGACCTGTAATATCAATTCTGCACAAATTTTTTTTTTTTTTTTTACCTTAAAAAAAAAATCTAACATTGCAGAAGTGGTCACAGAATTTTTGACATTTAAAAAAAAAAAAAAATTAATAGCAATTAATTATGAATATTTATAGATTGTTCCATTGAAATGCATTGGAGAGCGCCAGGTAGCGAGAGGTCATACCTGTCGCTGTTCAAGGTCGCTCGCTGGCGCTGTGGGGTGAGGCTGGAATAATGATGAATGATTCGCTATCTGGCGGTCTGTCAGTCGCTAAGCAGGATTGGCTTGATAAATGTGTGATTGCGGAGGGGAGCCGGCGTTCTCGTGGCGGTGCCCGTCATTACCGTTCGCTCACCATTCGCTACCTGGCGCTATACCTTGTTAAATAAGGGCCTAAGTTTGACTGACTTTGTTTGAGAGCAGTTTCCGCATACTTGGGCTACTTATCACACGGGAAAAGTCAGCGGACTCTGCTGAATAATGTGAGAAAATGTTCACATGAGAGACTAAATTTGCCAAAACATGTGCACACTCAAAACAATAAAAAAAAATTGTACAACTAAAAAACTGTGCTGAATAGCAACACTTAAAGTGGAACAAAACCCACCTGACTGGGCCCTTGAAATGAAAAGATTCCGAGGCCAGCTTCTGGCCTTCCCCTGGGGCATCCTGAATTGGGATACCCTGCAGTGTGAAACCCCCCCGGGCACCAGTAATCACCCACCTTTCCCTGGTCCAGCAGCTGCACGGGCCGTCATCCAATTAGAGCCGCTTGCTGAATTGACGCAATTTGGCAAGGTGGCTCCGTTGTTGTGAATGGGGTGCTAGAGCGTCCGCATCCCCTCATCCTCAGGCTGTGTGCACGCTCCCATCCCAGCCATTCAGATTGGCAGCAAGGGGATGCTCCCGCTCTCACTTCCCATGCACACTAACCCTCGCTGCTCGCCGAATTACGTCACTTATGCGGGCAGCTCTGATTGGACAAGAGCCCTTGCAGGTGGTGTTGGACATGGAAGAGGTGAGTCTTTACATGCTGATCTGGGGGGTTTCACACAGAAGGGTATCCCAAGCTCGGATGCTCCAGGAGTGCGGAACAAAACCTGGGAAAATGAAAATCTCAGGTTCCGCTTTCTTTTACAAAAAAAGTGCAAAAGTCCATTTTCGCACTGTGCAGAGTCAGTCTTCTGGTGCCAGAAAGCTGATCATAAAAACACGTTACCTGTCTTGCATGCTAAATACATGTGATGCGCGTGTGACATCACATCTAACCTGTGCTTCAACTACCACTAAAAATCACATTTATATTCATATAATAATAATAATAATAATATAGTACTGTCAAGGAGTCATGTGAATGGCCAGACTTTGGGTGTGCTAGCTGTGCAGTCACACAGGGCCGTATCCCAAGGGGACACATGGAGCAAAGATGCACCAGTAATGAGGCCAGGTGAGACATCTGCCTCAGACAGCACTGTATGGGGACGGCCAGAAATTGCTGGACCTTTTTTTTTTTTTTTACTCTTTAGTGATTTAGGGCCATATTCATGAAGGGATAGCACCTGTACAGCGGCAGGTAGCGGCAGGTGAACGCCATAGACGGCATGCAATTACACATTTATGAAGCCGAATCTGTAGAGTGACTGGAACAACGCCATGTAGCGTACGATTCATCATTATCCCAGACGGGCAGGCTGATTCATTACTAACGCCAAGTAGCGACAGATGTGCGTCTGTAGTGTGGATTTCAGAGCGACCGCTAGTAGTCACTGTGCTCGGCTCTGGTTCTTTGTTTCAGAGCGCCTCAGTTGCTGGCCGGCATTGATGAATATCATCTGTCAGTCGCAGTACTACGCTGTATGGGAGCGAACGATAGAGCCAGCTCAGTGCGACCGACTCACACCACATTCATCAAAAACACAGGGATCAGGATAGGGATTTAAGTATCCTCAAGAGAAATGTATGGGAGCGGCAGGTAATACGTGGAGCTCTGCGAAGCTGAACGCCGGCGCTGTACGCTGAGCCTGGGATAATGATGAATCGGACGCTACATGGCGTTGTTCCAGTCGCTCTACAGATTCGGCTTCATATATGTGTAATTGCGTGCCGTCTACGGCTTTCACCTGCCGCTACCTGCCGCTGTAAAGGCACTACCTGGCGCTATCCCTTCATGAATAAGGCCCTCATCGCACAGCGCCGGCAATCAGCCTTGCAGAGCGCCACGTCTTACCTGTCGCTACCTGCCGCTCTCCCATACATTTCTATGGACGATCCTTAAATCCCTTTCCTGATCCCAATTTTTGAGTTTTTAAAAAAAAAAAAAACTCAGAACTTTCTGACATGTATCCTGAGCAAGAAAATGACACTTTTGAAAACTTTTGGGATTAATAATATTTTTTATGCAGAATTGTCCTTACATGTCTGGTGTTCATGTTACAATGTTATAACAATGTAATTCCATATGTTTTTGCTTTCTTACTAGTGGATACATGTTCATAAACAGACGTTAATCACACAGCCTCTGGTGCTATGGCCCACAACTATATGATTTGGAGCGCCGGCGCTGTTTGAGGCTGTTTTTTTGATGAATGTGGTGTGACTCAGTCGCACTGAGCTGGCGCTATCATTCCCTCCCATACAGCGTAGTACTGCGACTGACACATCATATTCATCAATGCCGGCCAGCGACTGAGGCACTCTGAAACAAATAACCATAGCTGAGCACAGCGACTACTAGTGGTCACTCTGAAAGCCGCGCTACAGACGCTCATCTGTTGCTACCTGGCGTTAGTAATGAATCAGCCTGCCCGTGGAGATCAGGGGTGCTGCTGCACGTTGTCATATTTTTACAGTAGGCTGTAGACCTGCAGACATTAAATGAAGTGATCCGGGAGGACCGTTGAGAGGAAGACAGGCGTTTAACCGCTATTGGAGGGCCTCAGGGCATGGGTTATCCTCTCTATAACTGTTAAGGATATGAAGCAATGCCATATGTACCACTAAAAAGAGAGGTGTATATTACCAATTGTGGATAGAGAAGCATCTCTCAAATAACAAGGATGCTTTGATGTGGTCTGCTGTTTCAAGCACATTGGAATATTTCAGCGCATTCCTATCTTTGAATATAAGCAATAGCTTCAACAAGTGTGTGGCTAGCTCCGTGCCAAAGCTTAGTTTCACATACCAAAGGTTGAAAAATTAGCTTAAAAACCAATATCAATGCTTCTAAAGTTCATAACTAGAATGAGTCTTCAATAGAACACCCAAGTGTGCAGCATATTACAATTCATTCAACTTGTGAGCCAAACACTGTACGTACCAGCTGGCCTGTGAAACACAGGTTTGATCCTTTGTATCAAAAATATGTAGGTCCGCTTGAATGTATAATTATTGTGCTCTTCACTTCTCTAAAACCTCCTTTTTTCAAGTTGCATAACAGCAGCTTTTAGCTTATGGAAGCCGCCATCTTATCAGGCAGCCTGCAAACAGGAAGTGCCTCCTGACTGTGTTGCTCTGCATTCTGGGATTGCTGACCTTTACCTAACCCCCAGCTCTGCTCTGTCTGAGCAAAGCACAGCTATAACCCCCCCCTGTACCTTATCCCACTCTCCTCTACTCAGTAAGTGTGATGCTTCTGAGTCAAGATGGCGGCGCCCGTATCCTAAATTCCTGAACAGAGTTGCAGCCCAGTGGGGGAAAGAATAATAAGTTAGTGACTAAAAACGTAAAATATATTACTTTTAGATGCTGGGGAACCGTTTTTTAAGAGTTTGGGCTTTTCATTAAATCACGCTGAAGGTCCGGTTTAAGGGTTGAGAAGCCATGTGTATGGATTCATTGTCTTGTGAAGGTTATCTCCTGATTTCCTCCATGGACCTGTGCATTTTCTCAAATGTCCACTAGAGGTCACCAGTCAGCCATCATAAAGCAGCCTCCTGCCTCTCTGCTGCCACTAATGAAATGATCGTTCTCATCGCAGCCCATCATCCTGCCTTGCTTAAAAGAACCAAAAGAACCAACCCCAATAACTAAAGTGAATACTATGCCAAATGTGGGGTAAATTAAAAAAAAAACAGTTATTATATTGCCAGCTGAAGGTATGGAATCTCCTGTAATACCTAATGCTGTCTATGGCGTGTATAATAGGATAGCAGAGCCCTGCTGTGGCTGAGATATGTAGTGCAGCGGATATGTAGCTCTGGGGTGCAGTTGTAATTACTGTAAAACAAAGCAGCTCGTCAGTGATTGCAGCATGGCCATCATTACAGATCAATGGTTGGAGGTGTTCATAGGCATGATGAGGATGCTGATGGCGGCCAGGCTGTGTGCTGGACCAGAGATGATTGCGGGGGGAGGGGGGGGTGAACAATCTGGATAGGCTTTGCTTATAATAAGCAGCAATTAGCAGTGAGGCTGCAGCACTTCATTATGGGGGAGCCTTCCGTTCATCATCCAGCAAAAACCCCCACTTATCCCTCTATCCTACATCAGTGGACAAGACTAACAATTAACGGCTCCATCCAACGTAACTAAATGATTTCCTGATTTAAACCAACGCTGAGAAAGAGATGTTAGTAAATAGTTTGCTCTTTGCATCGCCTCGCCTCCAGCTTTTAGTAAAAGAACGAAGTTTCGCACTGAGAAGCTGCCATTCTTCGCTGTAATACATCAAGACATTCATTATTATTATTAATAACACTTATTAGAACACGTTTCATTTCAATAAATGGTTGTTAAATAATAAGACAGTCAAATAATTGTAATAATAATGATAAAAAAAATAGTCCTAAAAATAATATAACTTCAGTGTTATTGTAATACTGTAACATTCGATATTATTAAATTTTCGTTTACTGATACAAATAACTAGAATGATAACGATCTGCAGGAATTCCGGGAAACATGTCAAACAAAAATAGATCAACTTCGTTATTTTTCTTTACACTTATTTATTGATTGCTTAGGACATTTTTTAAAAATGCGATGTGATCGTTATTTTTGCGAAATGCAGCGAAGGAAATAAAAGAACTAAGCATGTACATTATAAATAAAATACGAATTATTCGCAGGATATAGGATTTATTTTTATGTAACGTTTTCATTAATTGGTTGGTTGAGTGATTGATTGATATAAACACACACAACAAACATTAAAACAGATATATTTATATAACTTAGAACATTGTAGTTTTTTGTTCAGTTTATCAGAATAACTGCAAATAGCGTTATCAATATATATATATATATATATATATATATATATATATATATATATATATTACTATTATGTGTTATAAACTTCATATCATTTGTGTTTATCATGTGGCAAATAATTAGTGAACTTACTTAAATGAAGTTGTAATATCTGCAGAAGATTTTTTTTAATGCCAAAATGTTTTCATACCATAAAAGTGCCATCTGAAATTATATATATATATATAAACATACATACACACGCACGCACACACACCAGTATATATATATATATATATTTTAGTGTTCTACATTCTATTTGAGTATATAATGAATTGGGACGGGGTTCCGTGGGGGGGGGGGTAAATGATTGGGACTATCATTTGAGCTTCGAGTTTGTGTAATTATATAGAGAGGTGGTAGATAAATAGGCAGGTACATCATAGAGGGGAAAGGAGACATGAAGAATAAGCCGATAAAGGGAAGGAGGAAATTGGGAAACAGAAGAATTGGAGAAAAGACGAATGGGAAAAAAAATTAAGAAAAAAAATGCAAGAATAGATGGAAGAAATCGAGAGAGAAAGAAAGAGGGAAGAAAAAGGGAGGGATGAAAAAAAGAAACATGGAAGGCAAGATGGAAGAGAGAAAGAATGGAAGCAAGAAGAAAGAAAATAAGAAGAAAAATAAGTAAATCGAGAAAAATAAAGGGGTGAACACAGAAGAGTGGGAGAAAAAAAATGGGAGTAATGAAGAAAAGTTAAAGAAATGGAAGAAATAAATGAAATAATGAAAGAAGAAAGACGAGGAGGGAGGAAGAAAAGAAAAAAAATAGTAGGAAAGATAGAATAAGAAAGAAAAAGGTAGGGGAAAAAGAATGAAAGTAAGACAGAGAGGAAGAATGTCGAGAAGGAAGAGTGTGAGAAGAGACGATACAATAGGGAGTACAGGGGTACGAAAGAAAGAAAGATTGAAAAAACAAAGAAGGAAGAGAAGAAGAATATAGAGAGAAAAAAGAATGGAGGAACACAGAAGAATGGGATAAGCGATTGGAGAGAAAGAAAGAAAGAAAAACTAAAAAAAGAAACAAAGAAAAAAGGAATGAACGGAGAAAGAGAAAAATAACTATAAATAATTAAGATAAATATTGGAGGAGACCTGTAAGCGAGAGACATAGTACAGATGTGTAAGAGGCAGATAGATGATAGATAGACAGATAGATAGATAGATAGATAGATAGATAGATAGATAGATAGATAGATAGATAGATAGATAGATGGATAGCGGGAGGTAGAATTTGCGGTAAATAAAAATAAAAGAGAGAAGCAGTGAAAAGACAATATAATAAACACACACGGAATACAATGTGAATTAGTAGTGTGCGCTCTCCTCGGGACTGGCTACATGGAGCAGCGCTTCAGGTATTATAGAGGGGGGTCTATAGCCCCGCCCTCTTTATCACGTATTGTATGTGTGTTTTGTGTGTGTGTGTGTGTGTGTGTGTGTGTTGTGTATGTGGTTGGGGTATATCTTCCCGCAGAGACAATCTAGTCGCTTGTGTAGGGCGCTTTGGCTCGCGTGAGGGGGAGGAGCCCCGCCGCACACCTTCGTGATGGGCGGGGCTTTGGCAGAGTCCCCGCCCACCGTGGGTCTGGCTCCGGCTAGTGCACAGCCCTGCGATCCCTGTGCCCCCCTGGTTGTAATCCAGGCTGTGGATTTGGGGCCATGTCGAGTATTCCCTGCTCCCCAATGGCACTGACAGCAGCAGGAGCGGAGTACACAGAGTTGCACTTGTGAGGAGTGAGCCTCCCTCTTCTATTGGAGCGGGCGGGGAGGGGGATCTGCCGCATCGGCCTCACTGGAGAGGAGCCACCGGACACCACCACCATCCATCCATCCACCTCCTCCACCCAGGTGAGTGCCACTACAAGGCCCAGCATGCCCAGACACTAAGCACTGACAGCTAGGTGCCCACAGGGAGTCACACACAGACACTGAGCGATATATATATATATATATATATATATATATATATAAGCAAATCAGGTCAGAGTTATTATGTTTTACATCGTTACGTCTATGACCTTGATGTCCCCTCTTTTTATATGAAGCACCCCTATATGTTAGGATTTAGAACGTTTTCTTTATTTAATCCAGAATGCATATATATATATATATATATATATATATATATATATATATATATATATTTGTTAGCTCTGTGGCCAAGCTAAGGCGTCCACTTCTAGGCGTTATATATAGTCTTACCTGTCAAAGCCGCAAGAATGAAGAATGTCCCGTTATATACATTAGTGTGATAATCGATCCACTTGCTGGTCGCACACTTTACTTCCTATAGAACTATCGATATGATTTATATAATGTATACGCTCTTATCCTGACTACACACACTACTTTCTGTGATTGCATTTTATTTCACGATCGTTTTGCTACACTGTCAGGCTGATGGGCGGCCTACCTCACATACCCAGTGCCTGCTGGCAGCGAGTGGGCACAGCGCGGCACAGCACGGGTTAAACCCAGGCGAAACCAGCGCCATTCACACATTACCTGACTGATGTGTTAGTGAATAGGCGGATTGCACAGGGCACAGCTCGGAAGGCTGGAGGGACACTTCAATGGATAAATATTCCAATAGAAATGATAATAATAACATAAGCATGACAATAATAATACATAAAATACTCATGTTCTGTATAGGCGAAAACGGGTTTTGAATGTTCAAAATATAAGGGTTATAAATGAGTTATTCATATTTTATTGCTTGTATTATTATTAATAAGAAGAAGAAAGGGAAGAAGAAGACTATTGATAATAATAATAATAAAATAATACATATTAATGCGCTATATATACGAAAATAGTTTTGGAAATTCTAAATAATAGGGTTAAAAATACCTCATTCGCCCATTCATTTAATAATAATTATAATAATTATAATTTCGGACACATACAAAAGAATAATATCAGACATATGAATGTACAGTTTAAACAGTATGGTTAAATAATGCCTTATTCATCCTTTATAGAATAATAATAATATCGGACATATGCATGGAAACTATTGAAAATAGCAGAGCTATAAATATCTTATTTATCCTTTATGTAAATAATTTTATTAAAACAATTTTAAATAGCAACAACAATAATATATTGGGGTTAATAGTCAAAAACATGAAAGCAATTGGCGTGAATAGTTTATTCATCCTGTATTTAAACAAAGAGAAAAATATGATTTTTTTTATTTTTAATAGGCTATAAATCATATATCTAAATCGTTTTTTTTTTTTTTTTGGTGATTTTTTTCGAGATTTAATATAGCGGGTCGAATATTCGTCCTGTATTGTCCTACATTTTGGCGCTAGAGGATATATTTCCCCGTCACTATTGGCGCCAAATGTCGCTGAGGTAAATGGCGGCAGGTGGCTTCTTTGCATTACCTGCACAGGATGGAGTGCTCGTCGCCGCCACTTTGAGTCTTTCCCTCTGTGAACCAGCAGATGTCGCTCGTTCACCACAAGCAGCGGTGGCGCCTGAGGAATTGGAGAAGGAGAGCGCGCCCCCTCCTCTCTCTCGTCTCCGGTCATGTTGCCGCCATAGCTCCTCCGAGCTGAGAGCGGCGACCCCCCGCTGCGATCACATCCAGGCAATTATTCGCTGCGAGCCCGCACACCCTACAAGCTGCAGGACGGCCATTATGCACATTGCGCCTGTGTGCTGCCTCTTATCAGCCGCACCCAGCACATCACCTGGAGCAGCGCTGACCCGCGCTCTCCTCATTAGCGCAATATGGAGCCACTCACTGCTATTTATTACTGGCCCCTTATAGCAATGTAATAAAAAAATAAAGTCTGCATTTCTAATAATTCTTTTGTAATAATACGGGCAATTGCATTAAAAAACGAATACAATTTTGTCTGGATTCCACCGCAATGACCCCCCCCCCCCTGCAGCATCGCCTCACAGTAACACACGTGCCCGCCCCCACTATCCCCTGTCATACAATTCATAGTATTATTATTATTAATAAGAAGAAGAATAACAACAATAAAGTTATTAAGCCGCCGTGTGTGTGTGTGTGTGTGTGTGTGTGTGTGTGTGTGTGTGTTAAACAGGGGCCATTGGTAGGGGCTATTATCACCTATCAGCTATTAGGGGGTCACGATAGAGAAATTAGGCAAAAAAAATATCTCTCTCTCTTTCTCTCTCTCTCTCTCTCTCTCTCTCTCTCTCTCTCTCTATATATATATATGTGTGTAGGTGTGTGTATTTGAACACCCACTATAAATCCAGATGAACAAGTAATGCAATGTGAAAATGTCATTTTTTAAATTTTCAGGTCAAAGTAATAATATGTGTACACGGTGTATGTTACATATAACTCTGAGAGAGAATACCTGGGCCTCTGTGTAAACTGTGTGTAATCTATTTCTGTAGCAATAGGTGACAGTGTGAGCGGGTTGTGGTGTGTAGGTGGTAGTGTGTGCAGGTTGTGGTGTGTAGGTGGCAGTGTGTGCAGGTTGTGGTGTGTAGGTGGTAGTGTGTGCGGGTTGTGGTGTGTAGGCGGCAGTGTGTGCAGGTTGTGGTGTGTAGGTGGCAGTGTGTGCAGGTTGTGGTGTGTAGGTGGCAGTGTGTGCAGGTTGTGGTGTGTAGGTGGTAGTGTGTGCAGGTTGTGGTGTGTAGGTGGTAGTGTGTGCAGGTTGTGGTGTGTAGGTGATAGTGTGTGCAGGTT
This sequence comes from Gastrophryne carolinensis, assembly GCA_027917425.1. Taxonomy (NCBI): domain Eukaryota; kingdom Metazoa; phylum Chordata; class Amphibia; order Anura; family Microhylidae; genus Gastrophryne; species Gastrophryne carolinensis. Next base: position 556,277,855 of record CM051234.1, read on the forward strand.
GTGGTGTGTAGGTGGCAGTGTGTGCAGGTTGTGGTGTGTAGGTGATAGTGTGTGCGGGTTGTGGTGTGCAGGTGGCAGTGTGTGCAGGTTGTGGTTTGCAGGTGGCAGTGTGTGCAGGTTGTGGTGTGTAGGTGGCAGTGTGTGCAGGTTGTGGTGTGTAGGTGGCAGTGTGTGCAGGTTGTGGTGTGTAGGTGGTAGTGTGTGCAGGTTGTGGTGTGTAGGTGGTAGTGTGTGCAGGTTGTGGTGTGTAGGTGGCAGTGTGTGCAGGTTGTGGTGTGTAGGTGGCAGTGTGTGTGCAGGTTGTAGTGTGTAGGTGGCAGTGTGTGCAGGTTGTGGTGTGTAGGTGGCAGTGTGTGCAGGTTGTGGTGTGTAGGTGGCAGTGTGTGCAGGTTGTGGTGTGTAGGTGGTAGTGTGTGCAGGTTGTGGTTTGCAGGCGGCAGTGTGTGCAGGATATAGTGTGTAGGTGGCAGTGTGTGCAGGTTGTGGTGTGTAGGTGGTAGTGTGTGCAGGTTGTGGTGTGTAGGTGGCAGTGTGTGCAGGTTGTGATGTGTAGGTGGCAGTGTGTGCAGGTTGTGATGTGTAGGTGGTAGTGTGTGCAGGTTGTGGTGTGTAGGTGGCAGTGTGTGCAGGTTGTGGTGTGCAGGTGGCAGTGTGTACAGGTTGTGGTGTATAGGTGGCAGTGTGTGTGCAGGTTGTGGTTTGCAGGTGGCAATGTGTGCAGGATGTAGTGTGTAGGTGGCGGTGTGTGCAGGTTGTGGTGTGTAGGTGGCAGTGTGTGCAGGTTGTGGTGTGTAGGTGGTAGTGTGTGCAGGTTGTGGTGTGTAGGTGGTAGTGTGTGCAGGTTGTGGTGTGTAGGTGGCAGTGTGTGCAGGTTGTGGTGTGTAGGTGGCAGTGTGTGCAGGTTGTGGTGTGTAGGTGGTAGTGTGTGCAGGTTGTGGTGTGTAGGTGGTAGTGTGTGCAGGTTGTGGTGTGTAGGTGGCAGTGTGTGCAGGTTGTGGTGTGTAGGTGGCAGTGTGTGTGCAGGTTGTAGTGTGTAGGTGGCAGTGTGTGCAGGTTGTGGTGTGTAGGTGGCAGTGTGTGCAGGTTGTGGTGTGTAGGTGGCAGTGTGTGCAGGTTGTGGTGTGTAGGTGGTAGTGTGTGCAGGTTGTGGTTTGCAGGCGGCAGTGTGTGCAGGATATAGTGTGTAGGTGGCAGTGTGTGCAGGTTGTGATGTGTAGGTGGTAGTGTGTGCAGGTTGTGGTGTGTAGGTGGCAGTGTGTGCAGGTTGTGGTGTGTAGGTGGCAGTGTGTGCAGGTTGTGGTGTGCAGGTGGCAGTGTGTACAGGTTGTGGTGTATAGGTGGCAGTGTGTGTGCAGGTTGTGGTTTGCAGGTGGCAATGTGTGCAGGATGTAGTGTGTAGGTGGCGGTGTGTGCAGGTTGTGGTGTGTAGGTGGCAGTGTGTGCAGGTTGTGGTGTGTAGGTGGCGGTGTGTGCAGGTTGTGGTGTGTAGGTGGCAGTGTGTGCAGGTTGTGATGTGTAGGTGGTAGTGTGTGCAGGTTGTGATGTGTAGGTGGTAGTGTGTGCAGGTTGTGATGTGTAGGTGGTAGTGTGTGCAGGTTGTGATGTGTAGGTGGTAGTGTGTGCAGGTTGTGATGTGTAGGTGGTAGTGTGTGCAGGTTGTGGTTTGCAGGTGGCAGTGTGTGCAGGATGTAGTGTGTAGGTGACAGTGTGACAGGTTGTGGTGTGTAGGTGGCAGTGCGTGTGTGCGGCTTGTGGTGTGTTGGTGGCAGTGTGTGTGCAGGTTGTGGTGTGTAAATGGCACTGTATTTGCACAGGGGTATAACCATAGGAGGTCCGACTACACCGGGGCCCAATAGGTCAGGGGCCCTTTATTGTGGTTGCTCCTTTACCTTATTTATGGGATTTGTGCTCACCTGAATTCATGTAATGGGAAAAGAAGCCCCATCGTCTCGGCTGTTTGAGTGTTTAGTTTTCCAGCTGTATCCAATTGTGTTATAATAACAGAAAAGAGAAATGTATGAGCCATGACAGGGCCCCATTTAATGTTCACACCAGGGCCGGTCACATTCTGTTATGCCTCTGTATGTGCAGGTTGTGGTCTGTAAATAGCAGTGTGTGTGTGCAGGTTGTGATGTGTAGGTAGCAGTGTGGTGTTTGCAGTGTGTGTGCAGGTCATGGTGTTTAAGTGTTAGGATGTGTACAGTGATGTGTAGTGGCAGTGTGTGTGTGCAGGTTGTGGTGTGTAGGTGGCAGTGTGTGCAGGTTGTGATGTGTAGGTGGCAGTGTGTGCAGGTCGTAGTGTGTAGGTGGCAGTGTGTTCAGGTTATTTGCGTAGGTGGCAGGCTGTGCAGGTTGTGGTGTGTAGGTGACAGTATGAGTGTAGCTTGTGGTGTGTAGGTGACAGTGTGTGCAGGTTGCGGTGTGTAGGTGGCAGTGTGAGTAGGTTGCATTGTGTAGGTGAAAGCGTGTGTGCAGGTTGTGTTGTGAAGGTGGCAGTGTGCACAGGTTGTGGTGTGTAGGTGGCAGTGTGTGCAGGTTGTGGTGTGTAGGTGGCGGTGTGTTCAGGTTTGTTGTGTAGGTGGCAGTGTGTGCAGGTTGTGGTGTGTAGGTGGCAGTGTGCGGGTTGAGGTGGGTAGGTAACAGTGTGTGCGGGTTGTGGTTTGTAGGTGGCAGTGTGTGCAGGATGTAATGTGTAGGTGGCAGTGTGTGCAGGATGTAATGTGTAGGTGGCAGTGTGTGCAGGTTGTTGTGTGTAGGTGGCAGTGTGTACAGGTTGTGGTGTGTAGGTAGCAGTGTGTGTGTAGGCTGTATTGTGTAGGCGGCAGTGTGTGCAGGTTGTGGTGTATAGGTGGCAGTGTGTGTGCAGGTTGTGGTGTGTAGGTGACAGTGTATGTGCAGGTTGTGGTGTGTAGGTGACAGTGTGTACAGGTTGTGGTGTATAGGTGGCAGTGTGTGTGCAGGTTGTGGTGTGTAGGTGACAGTGTGTGTGCAGGTTGTGGTGTGTAGGTGACAGTGTATGTGCAGGTTGTGGTGTGCAGGTGGCAGTGTGTACAGGTTGTGGTGTATAGGTGGCAGTGTGTGTGCAGGTTGTGGTGTGTAGGTGACAGTGTGAGCAGGTTGTGGTGTGTAGGTGGCAGTGTGTGTGCAGGTTGTGGTGTGTAGGTGGCAGTGTGTGTGCAGGTTTTGGTGTGTAGGTGACAGTGTGTGTGCAGGTTGTGGTGTGTAGGTGACAGTGTATGTGCAGGTTGTGGTGTGCAGGTGGCAGTGTGTACAGGTTGTGGTGTATAGGTGGCAGTGTGTGTGCAGGTTGTGGTGTGTAGGTGACAGTGTGAGCAGGTTGTGGTGTGTAGGTGGCAGTGTGTGTGCAGGTTGTGGTGTGTAGGTGGCAGTGTGTGTGCAGGTTGTGGTGTGTAGGTGACAGTGTGTGAGCAGGTTGTGGTGTGTAGGTGACAGTGTGTGTGCAGGTTGTGGTGTGTAGGTGGCAGTGTGTGTGCAGGTTGTGGTGTGTAGGTGGCAGTGTGTGTGCAGGTTGTGGTGTGTAGGTGACAGTGTGTGAGCAGGTTTTGGTGTGTAGGTGACAGTGTGTGTGCAGGTTGTGGTGTGTA